>CAWUFW010013577.1:0-467481 GCA_963921515.1 Calotriton arnoldi | reverse complement strand
TTGTTTCATCAATCCTGGTGCCTGGCCTGTGTTGTTGCATTGTTTGCCTCTGCAGATTCTCCTGGTGCCTGGCCTGTGTTATTGCATTGTTTGCATCAATCCTGGTGCCTGGCCTGTGTTATTGCATTGTTTGCTTCAGATTCTCCTAGTGGCTGGCCTGTGTTGTTGCATTGTTTGCATCAGATTCTCCTAGTGCCTGGCCTGTGTTATTGCATTGTTTGCATCAGATTCTCCTAGTGCCTGGCCTGTGTTATTGGCATTGTTTGCGATCAGATTCTCCTAGTGCCTGGCCTGTGTTATTGCATTGTTTGCGTCAGATTCTCCTAGTGCCTGGCCTGTGTTATTGCATTGTTTGCTTCAGATTCTCCTAGTGCCTGGCCTGTGTTATTGCATTGTTTGCATCAGATTCTCTAGTGCCTGGCCTGTGTTATTGCATTGTTTTCGTCAGACTCTCCTAGTGCCTGGCCTGTATTATTGCATTGTTTAGCTCAGATTCTCCTAGTGCCTGGCCTGTGTTATTGCATTGTTTGCATCCAGATTCCCAGTGCCTGGCCTGTGTTATTGCATTGTTTGCATCAGATTCTCCCAGTGCCTGGCCTGTGTTATTGCATTGTTTACATCAGATTCTCCCAGTGCCTGGTCTGTGTTATTGCATTGGTTGCATCAACCCTAGTGCCTGGCCTGTGTTATTGCATTGTTTGCATCAGATTCTCCTAGTGCCTGGCCTGTGTTATTGCATTGTTTGCGTCAGACTCTCCTAGTGCCTGGCCTGTGTTATTGCATTGTTTGCATCAGATTCTCCTAGTGCCTGGCCTGTGTTATTGCATTGTTTGCATCCAGATTCTCCTAGTGCCTGGCCTGTGTTATTGCATTGTTTGCGTCAGATTCTCCTAGTGCCTGGCCTGTGTTATTGCATTGTTTGCTTCAGATTCTCCTAGTGCCTGGCCTGTGTTATTGCATTGTTTGCATCAGATTCTCCTAGTGCCCGGCCTATGTTATTGCATTGTTTGTGTCAGATTCTCCTAGTGCCTCGCCCGTGTTATTGCATTGTGTGCATCAGATTCTCCTAGTGCCTGGCCTGTGTTATTGCATTGTTTGCATCAATCCTAGTGCCTGGCCTGTGTTATTGCATTGTTTGCATCAGATTCTTCCTAGTGCCTGGCCTGTGTTATTGCATTGTTTGCATCAGATTCTCCTAGTGCCTGGCCTGTGTTATTGCATTGTTTGCATCAGATTCTCCTAGTGCCTGGCCTGTGTTATTGCATTGTTTGCATCAGATTCTCCTAGTGCCTGGCCTGTGTTATTGCATTGTTTGCGTCAGACTCTCCTAGTGCCTGGCCTGTGTTATTGCATTGTTTGCGTCAGATTCTTCCAATGCCTGGCCTGTGTTATTGCATTGTTTGCGTCAGATTCTCCTAGTGCCTGGCCTGTGTTTATTGCATTGTTTGCGTCTAGTGCCTGGCCTGTGTTATTGCATTGTTTGATCAGATTCTCCTAGTGCCTGGCCTGTGTTATTGCATTGTTTGTGTCACGTTTTCCTAGTGCCTGGCCTGTGTTATTGCATTGTTTGCGTCAGATTCCTAGTGCCTGGTCTGTGTTATTGCATTGTTTGCGTCTGAGTGCCTGGTCTGTGTTATTGCATTGTATGCGCTGCTTTTGGTATGTTATTATTCTAATAGTTGCAGCTTTTCATAACAAACATGGTACCTTTTATCCCAATCAAGTGCATCTGACTGCAAGGACACTGCACTCTTCCTGCAGTAGCAATCTATTTCCTATTTATGTAGCAACAGACAGCACAACATGTCTGCCCAGAGATGTCGTAGGGTCAGAAACAGTACATAGGTAAGTAGGTATGATGGAAAACAAACTGTTGAGTAGGATTTTAAACGAAGAAGCTGCTGTGATAGAACGGCAAAACATCCATGTGGAAACATCAGCAGTAGGACAATGGTACATGGAATGATAATGGTAGATTTATTTACACGTCTGTGCAGTGCGTGTCACTTATCGTTCTTTTCTTCCACTCTCATGAGATGGTTTTACAAGGCAACTCTGAGCTCACTGAGTGTGGAGCTTCCTCGAACCTCAGAGACCGGCCATTCCAAAGATGGTAACAGAGAAGGTTGAAAGATCTGAGTCTTGATGCTGGCAGATGGACTGGTGATCCCTGAGGGGGTGTAGTTGGTCTGTGTGTTGCCACGGCTGTCCAGGGGGTGTAAGAAAATGTCAGCAATTTGTGGAGGGCTCTCTTTTGGGTGAGAACCACCCACCTTCATACAAAACGGACTTGAGGGTTTGTGCCTGCGCAGGATGAGTTACATTCTGATAGCAAAATGGAGGACCTTGTCCAAAGGGGATTGATGTTACCAAGGTTTAATATCTTCGGCTACGACAGATAGAGAAAGTCCATGTACCTCGCGGTTCTTGAAAAGCTTCCTGCACTCTGCCGGTGCAGGCAGGATGTTTATTCTCTAGTTGGTATTTGCCAGGGGATGTTCAGATACAGTCGTTGAATTAAACCTTGGAGCAGCACTTGTAGCGTTGACTCTTGGAGTCTCGTAGCATGTGCTGGATGCGGTAGAACTGTCTTAATGTTCTACGGAGCTCAGAAAATCCAGACTCTCCTTCATCTCAGAGCTCGAACTCTGTGGCATGACCAGTAGAACTGCAATAAAGAAGATGACCTAGACCAGTTCTACCTCTCCCGACCTTTGAACTGATCATTGAGGAAAGAAGCCCTTGTCTGGAAGGAAGATCTGCACAAGGCACAGCTGACTGAAGTCCTGCCTGGAAGGAAGATCTGCACAAGGCGCAGCTGACAGAAGTCCTTGCCTGGAAGGAAGATCTGCACAAGGCGCAGCTGACAGAAGCCCTGCCTGGAAGGAAGATCTGCACAAGGCACAGCTGACTGAAGCCCCTGCCTGGAAGGAAGATCTGCACAAGGCACAGCTGACAGAAGTCCTGCCTGGAAAGGAAGATCTGCACAAGGCGCAGCTGACAGAAGTCCTGCCTGGAAGGAAGATCTGCACAACAAGGCACAGCTGACAGAAGTCCTGCCTAGAAGGGAAGATCTGCACAAGGCACAGCTGACAGAAGTCCTGCCTGGAAGGAAGATCTGCACAAGGCACAGCTGACAGAAGTCCTGCCTGGAAGGAAGATCTGCACGAGGCACAGCTGACAGAAGCCCTGCCTGGAAGGAAGATCTGCACAAGGCACAGCTGACAGACGTCCTGCCTGGCGGTGACCTCAAAGCAGTGAGAGACCCACAAACCACAAGATCCTTCAAGCCCAGCTAGCCACACTGGACACAATGTACACCAAAGGCCTGATTTAGATTTCAGCGGATGGTTTATTCCATCACAAATGTGACAGGTATCCTGCCTGCCCCATTAAAATGCATTACATCCTGTGGCAATTATAATAAGCAGACAGGAAATCTGTCACGTTTTGATTAGGCCTTGGTGTAGTTCGCAGAGTTTTACTCAGCGGAACTCCACTAAGTGCCAGAAACTCTGCCGCACTCCGCGGACTTCCGCAAGTGGCAGAGTTTTTATTTGTAAAAGTTTTATATAGCGCTGGCTAGACCCGGAGGTATCAGAGCGCTTTACATTAGGATCAGTGAGTTACAGGTTCCATAATTACATAGACATTGAATTCTTTATTGTTTGATTACTTAAAATCTTACAATGAGACATTATACATATAATATATAATACAATATAAAACAACTAAAACAAAAATTAAAATGCGGCATCAATTACATAGACAAGTATAGACATAGGAGAAAAGAAAAAAAAACATGAGATTACACAATAATGTGAGAATTATTAGCGCATACACACGTCTTATGCGGAGTGAAGAGGTAGATGGGGAATGGTAAATGGGGGTAGGGAATGCAGGTAGGAAAACACAACGGGAGGCGAGGAAAACGATGTCCGATGTCTGGCTGGGTAGGTGCCGGCCGAGGGGTGAACCAGAGCCAAACTCCTCTATAGCTGCATATGACAGCTCTACCGGGCATCAGCCAGAGTTTGTTAATTTGCGCTGCTCGCACTGATTTTTAGTGCCAGGAGTTTGTCCCGGAGTGTAAAATCAGCACGAACGGCACTACGCATTGCGCCAGAGGCGCTGCTGCTTTCTGCCGCTCGAATTGACATTCTAATCGAGTGGCAGCTTACATCAACGAGAATGGCAGATTTCTACACTCGAGTGGTCGCAACCTGCCGCGACCTCCCACATTGAGAAATCTCACCAGGAGGAGGTCTAGTGCGTTATTTTTTCTCACAAGCGCTCGCCACCTTACTGTAGGCGAACCGCTTGAGAAAAAAAACTCCCTTCTGCATCACTTCGTGGAGTTTTTTGGAACTCCGCACAGAGTGTGGAGTGAGCAAAACTTCGCGAGCTCCGCCGGCAGAGCGGAATTCTTCACCCACCCCTAGTTTTGAGGCAATAATCTGTTGGACAAACTCCTAAACTAGGCCCTATGTCTGCAATAAGTGTTGTAGAAGAAGTGAGAACCATGGCCTTGTGACTATCAGGCCGTTATCTGACTTCTGATGAACCCCACAGAGTGAGTGCGCAGCCAGAGGGCAGTAGGGGGCCGGAGGACAGAAAATTAGGTAAACTTGAATATGAGAAATATGGAAAGGTAGAAATGCCGCATCACCTGTGGATAACTGACACCTCCTCCCGCTCTGCCAAATGCCCATCCAGTCACAAAGTGGCATCCTGGGCCCCAAACAGACAACATCATGCCAGATGCCATGTAATGGTGGAAAAGGGGGAAAAAAGAGTAATATGCACACATCTGCTGCGGGGATATGTCAGGTAAATTATTGGTTGTGATGGATTCTCTATAAGGACTAAATGACTGATATCGTTGAATATTAAATGATATGAATCAACGTTTGTTTGCCTTATCTGCGCTTATAATGTAAAGGATGGGCCTTACAGCGAACCCCTCGCTCTGTTTTACAAAAAAGCCCCGGAAGGAGCTGCATCTTACAGAACTTTATCTACTTTAGGAAGAACTAAAGACTTGCTTTTTTAAGGTGTCTTTCAGGGCCAGAACCGGGCGCTGTAAGCTGCACTAGTTTCAGGGAGATGGACAGATGTTGTGGCGATAGGAAACCCCCCTCAACTCACAATAATGCTCCAATCTTCCAGGTTAGAAGAAACCAGAAATGCTTGAACCAAGGGAGCTGTTGAAAGTGTCAAAGGTGACTTATGAACAGCAAGGTAAAGACAGGAGTTGGTATTTGAGATGATCTTAAGTGAATAGGAAAGGAACGAGAAGAAGTGTGTGAATGGAGTTACTTTTGTTGTATACTTCGTAAAGAGTTACTGGAAATTTTGCAGCCCAGCCTGATCCATCTCTTTTTCTGAAATCTATTGTTGTTTAAATGAAATCTTGACCATATGCGTCTCTCTTAAGCTATACCTCTAGCACTTGGGTGCTCCGTGAGTGCCCTTACTTTGCTGAGTTACTCTGTGAACACTGGTAAATCACCTCCTTTTCAGACATTAATAAGATGTCACGTGATCAACAGAACTTTTAGTTAAATATCTGTGTATGATGAAATATTCCTTGCTAAGTTTCAAAGGCTGTAAAGAAGAAGGGGAGATTTACTAAGATTTTGCGCCGTGTTTGCGTCACAAAAGTGGCACAAAACAGCGCAAAATCTTTTTCCTAATTTACTTTCCAGCGCTAAACTTGTTTAGTGCTGGAAATAACGTAAAAGTAATGTGAAGCAGCACATAGCACTGCTTCGCATTACTTTGCACCATGGGGGCCTGCCAAGGGTGGTGCATGGGCGTTCCCGTGCAACCACTCAAGGTTTCTCACGCTAAACCCAATTTACCAAATACAGTAGATTGGGTTTAGCGTGAGAAAACTGCGCCCTTTTAAACTAGGCGCAAGGAAGGAGAAATGCTTTCATTTCTCCTTCCTTTTCTGACTTTGCATGCGTGCTGCACTGTGCAACACGCATACAAAGTGGAAAAGGTTTCCCTGCGTGTCTAGGCATAGTATTTTGTACAGGAAGGGTGTCCTTCCTGTACAAAACCTATGCTGGACTCACAAACACACACCCTAGCGCTCTGGTGCTAAGGTGTGTGCATGGCGCAGGGCCGCTGTAATCAGTGCCGGCGCAAGGGAAAGGGAAGGAGAGAGCCATATCTTTGAAAATATGGTGCTCTCCTGCTCCCTCCCTGTCGCGCAACGCAGCGCAGCCTCGCGGTGGGGGGTTGCGCTGCATTGCGTGGAGATTTGGTAAATCTCCCCCAAAATGTCTTTTACAACCAGTTAAACATTGTGAATTCTCATTCCATTATGTTTCAATTTAGTAATTTTAAATATCTTTACATCCAACAGAAAACAAGCCTTGAATGTATGAAATGACCATCAATAATTAAGCTAATGCTGTAAATCTTCAATAATAGCAGAAATAATGAGCTACAGTATTCAGGAAAACATCAGCGCAGTCGGCGACAGAGGAACCTGCACACAAACTGACAGATCCCGGATGAAGCATCGAGGGCAGTTCAGTGATTGTACGAGTCTGAGCTGTGCACCTCCACGCCACGAGACGAAGAAATGACCTTAGGAAAATTAAGGCAACAACAACAACAAACCGCCTCCTGTATAAACAAGTGTCCAACACCAGCTTTGATCATGGGATCGGTATGATGTGATTACCGCAGTGCTCTGTTTTCTAAAATGATGACAAGCCATCATTCCGTGCTCTAGGTGAATTGTAAACTCTTTCTGGCTAAACTCACAGTAACCAGAGAAGAGCACAACAGAGCGGAGCCAGACAACTGACGGGTAATGGGAAGAGGAGTTCTTGTATCTACAATACAACAGACTGTCCCAATTTGCACCGGCCAGAAGGAAGGTACATCTTTACCCGGAAGCGTGCATAGCCATAATCCAATCTAAAGGCACAATCGCCTACAAAGACACCTTCTACGTATTAGGAGTGTGGCAAATATTTTGTGGCTATTGCATTTTATTGTTAAAACAGAAATCAAACGTGCAAAATACTGCACACATATAAAGTGTGTGAGAAAAACACAAGTGCTTTATCAGCCATGTTGGCCCATCAGGAAATACAGTCATGGGATGTAGACAAATATATACCCGACCCACAGACACTAACCAAGAAAGAAGAATCATACACATGCAGCAAGAGCTTTAGTTTGTCATCACTACTCAAGCTTCATCAGCAAACGTTCACAGGACAAAAACCATTCAAGTGCAGTGAATGTGTCAAGAGCTTTAGTAGGTTATCAGACCTACAAAGACACCAGCGAACACACACAGGGGAAAAGCCATTCAAGTGCAGTGAATGTGGGAAGAGCTTTAGTCAGTTATCACACCTCCAAACACATCAGCGAACACACACAGGAGAAAAACCATTCAAGTGCAATGAATTTGCAAAGTGCTTCAGTAAGTCATCACACCTACAAAATTATCAGCAAACACACACAGGAAAAAAGCTATTTAAATGCAGTGAATGTGTGAAGAGCTTTAGTCGATTATATCTAGCACTACCAAACACATCAGCGAACTCACACAGGGGAAAAACCATTCAAGTGCAGTGAATGTGTGAAGAGCTTTAATCGATTTATCAGACCTACAAAGACATCAGCGAACACACACAGGGGAAAAACCATTCAAGTGCAGTGAATGTGCAAAGTGCTTTAGTCAGTTATCAGACCTAAAAAGTCATCAGCGAACACACACTGGGGAAAAACCCTATCATTGTAGTGAATGTGACAGTAGTTTTCGTCAGCTCTTCAGCATTAAGGAATCATCAGCAAACTCACACAGGAGAAAAACCATTCAAGTGCAATGAATGTGGGAAGAGCTTTAGTCAGTTATCAACGACCTCAGCAAAGCAAGTCAGTCAGCGAACACAGCGACATGGGGAAAAACCCTATCATTGTAGTGAATGTGACAGTAGTTTTAGCGGCTCTTCAGCATTAAGGTATCATCAGCGAACTACACACAGGAGAAAAACCATTCAAGTGCAGTGAATGTGCAAAGTGCTTCAGTAAGTCATCACACCTACAAAATCATCAGCGAACACACACAGGAGAAAAGCCATTTAAATGCAGTGAATGTGGGAAGAGCTTTAGTCAATTATAAAATCCTACAAAGACATCAGCGAACACACACAGGGGAAAAACCATATCATTGCAGTGAATGTGAAAGTAGTTTTAGTCAGTTATTCAACATTAAGGATTCATCAGCGAACACACACAGGGGAATAGCCATTCAAGTGCAGTGAATGTGCAAAGTGCTTTAGTCACTTATCAGACCTGCAAAGTCATCAGCGAACACACACTGGGGAAAAACCCTATCATTGTAGTGAATGTGACAGTAGTTTTCATTTCTATTCAGCATTAAGGTATCATCAGCAAACTCACACAGGAGAAAAACCATTCAAGTGCAATGAATGTGGGAAGAGCTTTAGTCGATTATCAGAGCTACAAAGTCATCAGCGAACACCCACGGGGGAAAACATAGAAGGGCTCTGAAAGTGTGAAGGGCTTTTGTCAATTTTCGATCCCACACAGCCCTCAGCAAATACACTCCTTAATTTAACTCACATGGAAATAATCCTAGAGATGCAGAGACACCGGAAAGAACTTAAGAACATCAAAAATAATATTGACCCATCTGAGGACATAGACAAGAGCAGAACAGTGCAGTTATTGTGAGAGGAATGAATTACGGAAAAAGATCAAATTCAAATTATGTGGGATATTGAAATCCCAGATGATAGAAGACCGGACTAGCAGTAAAGAAGAAAAACAGATAACAGTATTTGCAGAATTATAAAAGTGTTTGTGTCCAGTGATTGTTCACTTCCGTACACATAGCAAAGCGACATCATGTACCAGGATACACAGTGGGAGGCGAGCACAATGTGGATTAAAAGAAACATTCTTGATTTTTATTTGGTGAAGAAGAGATACAAAGAAAAACATTCAATTGCACCTGATCACACTACCTGTAAAAGCAACACTGAACAATACTGGGACTAACAACGGTACTTTCAGCTAACTTGTCGGATTAGTGACAAAACCTATAAACCCAACACACCCAGAGTGGACGTGTTGTCAGGGCTCTGGAGATGGGAAGCTTCATTGGTAAAATGTATGTATTACTATTGACAAATGCCACTGCAGTATATGTAATGAACTAAAGCGAAGCACAGGTGATCACGAAATAACCTATTTATAGATATAAAAGAGCATGTACCTTGTTTTTAAGTAACGTTTGCTGCATCTTTTACACACTGTTATCGGTTGATGGATCAGCTCGTGTCTCGGGCCTTATAACTAAGTGTGACCCGTGGCTCCTCTCCGACTTGGCTCTCCCTATTAATTTTGTGACTTGTCAAACTCTTCTTTTTACCAGAATTGAGCCACTGTAAGCAGCAGACTCTGTTTGAAGAATGTGGTGAAATAGCGAAATCCCACATCAAAAGCATATATGTGCTAGGACAATCCGTTGCACTCCCAGCAACTCGTCTTCCACACTGATTGTCCCTTGGTCTCAAGTGTTCTGAAGGATTTGTCGTATGAATGCCAGAAGTGGCAGTGACATTCACGAAGCTAAAGCTAACAGGAGTGTGTGGGAGATAGAGAGGGGGAGAGATAAAGAGAGAGAGAGAGACAAAGAAAGAGGGAGAAAAAGAAAGAGAAATGGAAGGAGGGGGAACAGCAGGTGATTTGTATTCACCTAAAAATAGAAGAAGCAGCCGAATACATGTCAATGTGTGACATCACCAGAGAAACGGGCTGAATACCTGTGAATTTATATATTTATTTTTAATACCTATAGACCCATGTCATGGAATAAACAGGGCACAAGTAAGGAAAATAGTGAAGGAGCCCATTATCATATGCAAATCACAATGACGTCACATGTAGTGACGTCACAAGAAGTGATGTCAGGCCCTTATAATAATTTTCATGTGAAAGGTCGACGGCCTGTTTTAAAAACAAAAAACAAGAAACAAAATAATGTAAAAAGAAGTTTTTGGTTTCAGTTTTTATACATCGTGTGTTTTTCCCACTATCAGTTTGTAACTAAACTCGGAAATGACTGAAAGTGTAAATATTTTTAAACAGATATGTGGAACTTGGAAATTACATTTTTAAACAGTTTTCAGCGAATAAATAAAATATGCTTTTAATTTGCGTTTGTTTCCTGACGTTGTTCTTTATCCAGCCCCTAAGCCCCAAACTGTTTCACATTTACAGTGTATTAAGCAATAGAAGGGCTAATTTTGTCTAGTTCTCTGTTCCTCTCGTGCGCCACTCACACAAATAAATAAAGGGGACGCTGCTAGTGGGATGGATAGTTACAAACACTCTGAGGCCTGTGTCTGCAGATGCAAGAAACAAAGAAACAATTCCCAGTCGCAGCCTGAGGAGCTAGGTGGAACTGAGTCCCTTTTCTAGATAATAGTGGGGGGACCCCATCAAACTGTGTTAACCCCCGACTTGTGCCGTGCTGATAAAGCAATAGTGAATTTGAGTAATTTACGATGAATTGAAATGAGAGAAAGAGAAGAAGAGAGCGAGGTGCAGGATATATTAAAGAAAATGAAAAAAGAGACACAAGGCTTTACCCTGTTCTGTGTACAAGCATTTTACGTAAACAAGTTGTGCCATGCGTTGTGAACAGGCTGTCACCCCCTTTGTATGTAAATGAGCTTCTGTAACCAGACACCCCAGGCTCCCATCTCTTCTAGCGCGGATGATAATGTGAGCACTGTAAGGTAATCACAAACACGGGCTATATTGAGAAATAATTGGCTTCCAGGTCTCACAGCTGTGGTTATGTAGTTCTATATTAGTTTTTTTAATTTACTTTAATTTGCAGCATTTCTCCAGGTTACTTTTCTCAGTATATCGCTTTATATCGCTCTTTGCTCTCCATCAGTTAAACGTGAGGTTTGATGTAGGATTTGTTGTTAGTGTCCCTAGACCATGCCCCAATCCCTTTGTGCTCGATTTGTCGGCATGTGTTTTGTCCACACACCGGTCTAGGATGGGCCTTCTCAAGGTAGAAGGCGCGGTAATAGGAATAATAAACAGACATATATGAAATTGTATGTAAACAAATATGTGCCTTTCAGTTATCAGATACCACCAGACTCACATCTACACATGTAATTGAGCACCAGACTAAAGTCACTCCTCCCTATATAAATATGTGGCATCAGTAATCGGGCTGATGGTTCCGCTGATGCGCACAGCAAATAAAGTTTCTGGGATTGCCCGCATTGGCCTAAATTTTAATTGCTGAAGTTTCACGCAGTTTCGCTGATGCGCACAGCTTATAAGGTTTGTGGACATGGCGCACTGTAAGCAGATCACTGAAGTTCACCCTTAAGTAGTAACTAGGTCAAAACATAGTACGTACATCATGCAAAATGTCACTGCCCCTCCCTTCTTGTTGACATCTCCAGGAGTTCCTCCTCTCTCATGGCTGAAGTGGAAGAAGGTTTTCACACGTTATGCTCGTGTCTGTGGGACTTCCTTAAGTGCAGAGAGGAAAGCCTCATTGTTAATGCATGTTTGGGCTCTGAGGGACAAGAATTCTTTGAACACCTTCCTGAACTCTCCGATAGTGACTCTGCCACTCTTAATGACTACGAGATCTGCATCAAAAAGTTGGACTTGCACTACCTCCCCAAAGTGAGTACTGTCCTTGAACGATATCACTTCGGGAGAAGGATGCAAAGGCAGGATGAGTCGGTAGAACAGTACATAACTACCTTGCGCAAATTGGCTTCCACGTGCAATTTTGGTGCAGCTTTAGAGGAGCGCTTAAGAGATCAGTTCATAGTGGGATGCGCCCTCGACAAAACGAGAGACACCCTGTGGCAAAAAGACACACCATCGCTTCAAGAAGTGCTCACCATAGCCAAAAGTCACGAGTGTAGGAGAGTAGGATCTGCTTCTTATAGTTACCCCCACTTTTTGCTGATGTTTCACTGTTTTCGACTTAGTCTGGCTGGGAACCTGCTATTCAGGACCCCAGCCTAGCTGCTTTCTCTTATAAACTGATTGCACGTACTTTAGGTACACTCCAGAGTGGATTCTGAGGTACCCTTATAAGTCCCTAGTATATGGTATACTATGTACCTAGGGCATAGGTACCCCAGAGGCCTCCCAGGGGCTGCAGCATGTATTATGCCACCCCTGAGAGGCCACTCAAATTGACACCACAGGTCTGCTACTGCAACCTGTGTAAGGTGGTACATGCACCCCTTACTTAGATATAGGTTCACTACATCTACCTTATCACTGCACATATAAACCTATCAGTCACCCTATGGCAGGCCTTATCAATCCTGAAGGCAGGGTGCTGGGTTTTATGTGAAAGAGTGCCCATACATGAGCAGGGCCCCTCTGCAGCCTTTGAAATCTATTCTCCGGGGTTGTTCTGTGATTCAGCCATACCATATACTCTTAAGTGCATTATAACCTTGCGGTAAATGCTAACTTTAAAACGGCTGCACAGAAAACTGTTGTGTTTGGTGTCAAACACCTTGGAATTATACCTCCACACCAGTAACTGGTGTGGGAGGTATGATTCCACCCTCCTAGAGTGAGAAATATGACTACACCGGTACACACGGTACCAGCTTTCTAGACCCTGACATCACAAGATGGATGCTGCGAGCCACAGACACGAGTCTGCCCTCTTGCTGCTGGATGAAATTCAGGCAGGGGAAGGCTGGACAATAGGTTTCCTGTCACAGGGAGGTGTAACCACCTCCCAGACAGGCTTTAGTGTATTGGGGCTGGGTGGGTGCACTCTGAGAGTGCTTTGATGTCTGCACTGGAGGCACATTTGGTGTACCTGTGCATAGTCCAGCTCAAACCGGTTGCAGGGGCTATCAGCCCCTGCTCTGGCGTGAAACTGGACAAAGGACATGGGTGTAGCCACCCCTCTGTCCTGACCCTCCCATAGGTGGGTCCCCAGAGTTTGTCCCACCCCTTCCTTGGGTATAAAGTAGGAACCCCTGGCTACAGGACTTTAGATTTACCTGGGCAAAACTCTGCTACAGAAACCAAGTACTTTGACTATCTACACTGCGTTGGATGACTGAAGAATGTCCCTTGGAGTAAAGGAGTTACTCCCCTGCTAAGCAGGCACCAAAGACGCATCTGACCAGTTTGCAACTCTGAAGCTCCTGAGGACTCCGAAGCATTTTGCAATACAAGAGGTAGATTTCCAAGTGTCCCAGAGGTTGACTAGTGTGCTCAGCAAACCTGAGACCCGTATCCCTCGTGGAGACCATGCAACCCGAACCCCTGGGCACCGTGTCCATTTGCAGAAGCATCTGCTTTCCGGCAACCCCTGAAGCTGTGCTTTGGGCTACTTGTAGTCCAGATCCCGATCAGTGATTCCACTGAAGATTACCGGCCTACACTCCATGAGTGTTCCGTGGGCTGGTATTTAGTGATTCCTCACGAGGTCCCTTCGCGATCCTTGGTCTGTTGGCCTATGGGTCCCTGTGAAGGCAATTTTAACTTTCAGTGGGCTTACCTGTTTGCTCCAGACGTGCCCTGACTCTCCATCACTTGGGGAGTCCCCAGGACCTTGCTGGTCCTCACCGAAGCATCTTTTCTGTGACCGTGTGGGTTGCAGTTGCTAAGGCTTGTTGGTGTTCAATCCGGACACTGACCACCCAGCACTCGACATCCTTCATGGGACAGCTCGCCTGTGGACTTTGGTCATCCTCGACATCTCCTGGTCCCCGTGGCTGCAGAGTCAAGCTTCACCTCTTCTCACCTGAAGCACCCGACATCGGTGGGCATTCGTCTACCGAGCCCCTGGTCACTGGCAAGTGACCCAGGCTCTGTCCCCTCTGCTTTCAGGTTCTTCTCAGCTTCGATCCAGGCTTGGATCACACCGGACACTTTTCCTCTTCACGGCAGCAGCACTTTGCAGCATCACGCCATTGATAACGACGAAGATTCCCTGGGTTAGGTAACACGAGTACTCCGGTGCTCACATGGGTACTGGCCTTAGAACATTCTAAGTTTGAAAGGGTTTGATCCAAGTCCTCTCCTAAGTGTCCTTAATCTTTAAAATTCCAATTGCGACTTTCCCATAGGATTGTACGGAGCTCGCGGCTGTGTTCTCACACTGCACGCGTCCCCCGTGGGTCCCCTGTGTCACTACCTTGGGTGGTTCCTTGGGGTCCCAGCGATTCTACGTGCTCTAGGCACTGTATCTAGTCAAGTCGTGGTATTTATACCACTTTCTTGGTATATGGTTTGGTCTCCCCCTGGGGCCCACTGTGTATTGTGCTATTTACTGTTGTTCTAGTGATTTAACATTGTGTGCTTTGTTCTCTAATCTCATAAAGAGGTTAGTAGAGAGTGTTTAGTAATAAATACATATATTTTATATATATACCTTGTGTGGTTCTCCTTTCATTTGGTCATTCAGGAGGTTATAGACTGGTAAAACAAGCTGCTTTACATTCCTTCGAGACTTAGCCTGAAGGCTGCTCTCCACAGCTACCACTAGGATAGCTTTCTTTAAAGGTTGTCTTTAACCTAATCATCAATAAGGGTTGGTTGGACTGGTACAAGGTGCCCACTATAACTAGTGGTCAGTATATACCAGGCCAACTTCTCATAATGAGCATTCAAAAGCGTGTGTTGGTATTATACGCAAAGACAGTTCAGGTGATAAAAAGGAGAACATTGATGTCAAGGTGGTGGTGGATAGATTAGTTAAACCCAAATCGAGCACCACTTCAAAGCCCTTTAACACGGGAAGTGCTTAAGGTGTGGCAACCCTGGCCATATGGCCAACTTTAATTACTGCCCAGGCTGGAAGGCCTTGTGAAAAACATGTGAGAGAAAAGGTCACGTCTCAAAGAGCTGCAGAACGGGCAACGAGCATAAAAAGTCAGGGAAGTTGATCTTTATGAAGAAGATTTGGAAGGAATCAATATTCTCCCAGTCACAGGGAATGCTAGTGATGGCCCTCAGGAGCTAGTTTTGATCAATGATGCTCCCGTGAGCATGTTCTTCGACTCTGGGGCCAAGGTAACGCTAGTCCCCAAAACATTTTATGAGCGTAATCTGCTGGGCAAAGTCACCCTGTTGAAGCCAGACATTAGACCAAAAGGTTAAGGAGGGGTGACTATTGAGTTGTTGGGTTATTTCTGGGGCACAATTGACTTCAAAGGGAGAGTCATCACTGGTAAAATCTATGTCTCGATGAAGCGGGACTCGCTCATAAGTTGGTTCAATCAACGTGATCTACATATCTGCCTTGATCCAAATGAGATCTGTCTGCCTAAAAGAATTACCACCAGTTAGGGTTGTTAGTAATGCTAATCGAGACTGGATCAAGAATTCCCTGAGGTCTTTGCTGGTGAACTGGGTTTGTCTCAAAAATTATGTACATCGGATAAAGGTCAAATCTAACGCTGTTCCAAAAACAGCTAAGGTCAGGAATGCACCTCTGTTAGTAAGGGAGAGCATGAAAGTTGAATTAGACAATCTCTTAGCCAAGTGCATCATTCAAGAAGATAAAGCAACGGAGTGGGTCTCTCCTGTTGTTATGGCCCGCAAGCCAATGGGGAGGCCAGGCTCTGTGTCGGCTCGAGGGAGCTCAACAAAGCAGTTATTGTTGATCATTACCCTTTACCCAACATAACTAAAATGCTGTGTTCTCTTGAGGGGCAAGTCATTTTTAGGTCTCGCCTGAGCCAGCGCATGCGCTGGTCTGGCGAGACATTTAAAAGTGGGTTTCAGAAATGCAACCCCACTTTTTTGTCCTGGCCTAGAGCATGCGAGAACGCGCACAGTAACGCGCGCATTCCTCGCATGCTCCAGGCCATCTGTCTTTCCTTTCCAACCCTCCTCCCCCTCCCCCACCACAGAGGGCGTCTAGCAGCCGCGCGGCCGTGTCACTTTCACGGCCGCGCGTCACTTGCTCTCCCGCTCCTCCCCCTCCTCCTCCCCCACCACAGCGCGCGGCCAATGCTTGTTTTAACTGGTAATGCCTTTTTAGCGCTCTGAAGCTCCACATATTTGTGTAAAACCCTTGTGACTCGGACCCAGTACCCCTTATCGCTGAATGTCGTCTAAATATTTAGTTTTATTTTCCCACGTCTGTTTTCCATTTCTCTCTTTAGCTCGTTCTCTCACTTGGCAATTCTCTTACTACATTTTTCTCACTCTTTTTCTTTTGCTATTCACTCGTATTTCTTTATTTTCCCGTTTCTATTTGACTAGTGTTTATGCTATGCTTTCCATTTATCATGAGCTTTTCCACTGTGAGTTCGTCGTTCATAACAGCAACGTCGTGTCTTGCCCTCCCTTCCCTCCTCCCCCTCTGTGTCCTTCAACCATCCTGCACTTTCTTTATTTCCTTCCTGCATACTTCCACTTCCTCTTCCTCCGCAACTCAGGTATTTCCGGCTTTAGTGATGGTGGGCGAGAGGGGACGTGGACTGGAGGTCCTTTTGTGACACATGAGGATGGATTACATACATTTGCCTGCATTCCCTGATGGGCTTCCATGGGGTTAGATTACCAAGCTTTTTGTTCAACTTAATGACCTGAGGAAGTATGTCATTGCAGAAAGGCCATGTGCGGGTGGGTATCTTTGCTCTTATGTTGTGTTTAGGTACACGTGGGTTGGTTTGCAGCATGTTCACTTTTTGCACTTATCAATGCATTTGACCTCTGAGTGGTAACGCTGGGCTCATGTGGTGGCAATGGAAACGCGTGTAGGGCCACTGTTAAAATCTGTGTCATGGCTTGTTTTAAACCTAAACCATCAGTGTGGCTAACTATTAAAGGTAAGTCATCATTGCCTAATGAATGCATTATTATGTGAAAGAACATTGTTAAACACAGCTCTCGTTGATTAGTACATTGTTGTGTCCCGTTTTATGTTTTTTTAAGCCCAGTCACTGTTGATTTGTGCATTGTGATGTCAAGGTGCATTATTAAAGCTCTGCCATTGGTTCGTGCTTTGTGATGTCAAGACTTGTTTTTAAAGTTGGGTCATCAGGTCGTGCATTTTGATGTAATAGCTCCTCATTCAAGCTTACCACGATTGGTCATTGTATTGTGATATTATAGCTCGTTATTAAAGCAGTGCTATCATTGTTTAGTTCATTGTGATGTTCAACTTCATTAATAAAACTCTGACGACATTAATCGATGCATTGTGATATACTAGCCTATATTGAAAGCTATGCCATAAGTGGTTGTTGCACTGTGAGGTCCTCGGTAAACTCGGATCTCGCCAGAAATCTTCATTGTTATGTTATGTTAATGTATTAGTAGAGTGCAGAATTGCAATGTAAGTGCATGTTCGGTGCGTTTCTTGTTGCTGACTAAAACACTACTAAAGTTAGCACACAGATGAAAGTTGAAACCTGGCAAGGCAAGCCAAAGACAAGTGTAGAGGAAAGATTAATGAAACAAGCACTGGCATAGCCAATAGATCTCGCCTTTGGGACCTTATAAGTGTTTAGCCATGCAACAGTTAATGTTGTTGCAGTAAGGATATTGTGCTGCATAACTAAATACTTATAAGGTCCCAAAGGCGAGACCTATTAGCTATGCCAATGCTTGTCTTCCTTGGACTTGACCTCCACCTATCACCAGGCCAGGCTTCACTCCTCTTCAGAACATTCAGAACATTCACTCCTCTTCCCAGGACCTTACCTCCTTTGTAACACCCTTTGGTACCTTTAGATCTCTAAGAATGCCTTTCGGACTGATTTCTGCGGCCTCAGTTTTTCAGAGGGCGATGGAGGGCATTCTTGGAGGCCTTCAGGGTGTCAAGTTGTACCCAGATGATGTGCTCATCTTTGGTGTGGATCTTGAGGAGCATAATGGGAGGCTGAGGTCAGTCTTGAAGAAGTTACGCGATGCTTACCTCACCCATAGGGCTGACAAGTGCAAATTTGATGTCAAAGAAATAGAGTACCTAGGGCATTTTGTGTCCGCTGCAGGCATCAAATCCAAAGAGTCATTCGTAAACACCCTTTGTAATTTGTGCACCCCTTTAGTGGAGAGGTGTGGTGCAGCGGCCAGGGCAGCTGACTTCGGAGCACAGGGTTCACGGTTCGATCCCCGGCTCCGGCGGCAGCTCAGCTCAGCACCATGTGACTCTGGGCAATAGCTCACTTAATTTCCACTACGGCCCCCAGCGCCTTGAGACCCGTAAGGGTGAGTAGCTGCGCTATATAAAACCGGACTTACATTTTTTAAACAAAGAAGAGTTTGTAAAGTTTCAGGGCATGGCTGAATTTTATCACAAGTTCGTTCTGAACTTTGCAGCGAAAACCTCTTGTTTGAGGTCTCTCCTCCAGAAGGGAAGCACATTTGTTTGGTCCAAGGGCTGTGAGGAACAGATGATGTTGAGTGGTTTGGAGGTGAAGAACTGGAGGAAGGAATTAATGTGTGTGTGATTAGTGAAGGGTTGATTTCTGACAGTGAGTGGAGGGAACATCGCATGAACGATTTAGACTTGCAGAAAGTCCTAACCATGGTCACAGGTGGTTGGTGTGAGAATAAGGACTGTGAAGAGGTCCTCAAAGGCTTTTGGCGAGTTAGGGAAGATCTGGCGGTGGGGGATGGTCTCCCCGTGCGTGGTCGTAAGTTGGTTCCACCCCTTGCACTAAGGGATAAGCTAGTAAAGAGTGCTCACGCCTCACACATGGGCATTGCCATGACAAAGGAAAGGATCAGGGAAGCATATTGGTGGCCTGCCATGGATGTACATGTAGAGGGGTTGGTGCGTGAATGCGCTGAATGTGCGTGTTGTGACACGATATTGAAGTGCAGGACACAACCCATGGTTAATAGGAAACAGGCTACTGGTCCGTGGATGGACATTTCTATAGATATTTTGGGACCTGTGAAGTTGAAGACTCGGGATCGCTATTTGATCGTGTGTATTGATATGGTTTCCCGTTGGCCTGATATCAAGGTGGTTAATTCCGTTGAGTCTGGTGTAGTGATTGAGTTTCTAGAAGAGTTATTTGAACGTGAGGGTTTCCCGTTAACACTCTTGTCAGACAATGGTGTTCAGTTCACGTCCTTAGTCATGGAAGAGTTTCTGAGTTCCAGGGGGATCAACCATAAGAAGGCGTCCATGTACCATCCACAAAGCAATGGTGTGGTGGAAAGGTTTGTCAAGGTTCTTAAAGAGACTCTGCAACAAGTTGTTGCCCGTGGTGAAAGTTGGGAGTTGACCATGAGGAAGAAGGTTCGTGAGCATAGGTTCACTTCTATTTCGTCCACTGGTGAAACTCCCTTTCGTTTATTTAAAGGAAGGGTCCCCAACATGGCGGTCACTCCGTTGTGGGTAACGACCAAAAGAACCTCAGTGGATGAAAAGGTGGGCAGTATTGAGGGCTGGAAAGAGAGAAATAGGTGATAAAAAAGAAAGATCTTGTATGATAAAAGGAGGGCTGTGTAGAAAACAGTGGTCAACGTGGGAGACTGGGTCAAGATTAAGTCTCCCAGGAAAGGCGTAGGCAGCTCCAAATTCAGTCTTCCGTTTAAGGTTATCAAGGTTTTCAAAATGCAATAAAGACCAGTGACCATAGAATTTGGAATCTAAGTCGAGTGGCGAAGTGTCAGGCTAGTGCTAGTTTTGATACTAGCACCGCAACTGGTGGGCCTGATTCGGCCTCTGAGGTGGAAGAGGCTGTTGCACAAGAAAGGGGCTCTATGCCACTTCGCTTGAAATGTATTCCCCGACGTTTGCACGATTGTGTTTCCTAAAGTGAACGCTTTTCCCATTTCCCATGCACCCCAGTTTTCTCTTGCCTATAAAATCGCTTTGTTGAGTTCTTCAAAGATCGTAACTGCATTCTCTATTATGTTCTTTGTATCCTTTGCATTCATAGTTAAGTTTCCTTTTATTTTCTTTAAGTTTAGAATGTGTAAGGGGGGAGAAGGTGAGACGTCCTGTGTCATGATACTCTGGAATGTGGGGATGGTTGCTAGGCCGTGGGCTGGAATAGAGACATTTGTCAGTCGGTCTTAGCTTGATGATGGATGGGGTCTTTGTAGCTGTGATACTTAAATAAACCTTTCTTGACCCCACCATATGATCTACTCTGCTTTCTGGAGAGACACACTTCTACAGAAGTCCATGTTAAATCTAGCAGCGCACAACCCACTGAGCATTCCTGCAGGTGTGGTACTTGATGGCAAAGGTTTATTGTCAGCGGTTTATGCCATAACGCCTAAAACATTGATATTTACAGCACATAATAAAACAATCACAATTCTTGTTCACTTAAAACAACTTAAGCACAGTTCATATAAACACTACACTTTGCACATAATCCATGATCTGACGTAAAGTGCGTACATCACTATTAAAACCAATCAATTAGATAGAGCGGTCATTAGATCTTACAAAGCGTACCAGCTAACAAGCGCGTACCTAGGTGCAGATACCGGCGTCTCCGTCTGCTTGTTGCCTACTCAGAGCAAGTAAACCCGCTAGGAAGCCTGACCGCTGTCTTATAAACAAGAAAAATAAAAGAAGAGCAGAGGCCTGCTGCGCAGACGTTACCTAGTGTGTTAAAAAAACGAGGATTGACCAAATAATTACAGTTTTGCTGACAGCCCGATGGAAATTAACCCTCAGATATGGGCCAATAGACGGCCAACACCTAAGCGAGCATTTTATAAAGTGCAGGTGCAAGTAGAAATGTGCAACACCTCTCGATGCTCTGTCCAGTCAATAAGGGGCTCCAGGTCGTCCATTGTGCCCTGGTGCCTTTAATGCCGGAGTCGAGCCACGCTCCATTTTATGAGGGCAAATATATCAAAGGACGAGCACAGCCCCAGAGACAAACAGAAAATGGCAAAACCATCACTACAATTGGTTTACGGTTTGAACCCACTTCCTTCGCTGCTGTCTATAGCAGGTCTGCTTATGCAAAGCAACTGCCTGGCGAATCTCCATACGATCAGTTCTATAACATAAGAAAAGTGCTGCACTGCAGCATCTCAGATTACGTTTTAGAAAAAGTGGAGGTAGGTAGTACCTTCGGATTTTAAGCGACATATCACACAGCAGCATAACACACATAAATGACTCAGGGCCCCCTTATGTACAGGGACACATGTCAGATCCGCCTCCAGGGGCTTTACCCATGATTTAGTAAAGACCGCACCTGAAGAGTTCCTAATCTGAACATGAGATATAAAGCCCTTTTCACAGGAGGGAACAGCAGGTCCAAGAACGGTCCCCAGCGCGGTTCACATTTTACTTTCAGGTAATTAGTCGGAAGGATGCCTCTCCTGGCTTCTTGCTTGCTCCACATGAATGCCCAATATTTCTTTTTAACCAGTTCTAGGGTTGCCTTATTCATCAGTTCCGGGTTATTCTATTGCTCTACTCAACTAGTGCATGTTAGAAAGTTCTTAACGTGCTCGAACCAGGGTAAACTATTGTAATTCCTGCATCATTGCAGTTCCTGCAGCTCCATTCTATATGAGGCAAGAGCTGGAGTCGACCACACTCGCACCCGGTGTCTTACGGGGTGAGATCCTCCGGTGAACCCCAGCTCAGCTCTTAATACTGTCATTGGGGTACCAGGACCCAGGTTCAGTACATGTCACAAGAAGATGTTTCCCAGTTTAAGAAGAGCCTGAACCTTCATAAAATCCCACAGTTAGCACCATAAGAGCAGGCCACCTGTGCATTTGTCTTGCATGCGTCAGTGCTAGTTTTATTGGTCTCTTGCTGCTTGAGTTAGCAAAATGTAGAATTGTGGCGTCAAGTTTGTTTCCAACTTCTCCAGATGAGCTTTCCAATATAAATGGTCATCCATTCGTATGCCGAGGTATGCGGGGAGTTTCCAGGGACACGTACTTCATACAGATCATGTACAACCTCAGAGCCTGGTCGAGTCTACTTTGGCCTTTTCAGGATCCGGCCTGAAGGTTACAGAGAATATTGTTCTCCTCTGTCCAGGTCTCGAGTCGTGACTGTAAGAGTTTCCCAAAGATTTTCCAGATGTTGTCTAATTGGGAAATTAGCCGATAGTTGGAGGGGTCATCTCTCTCCCCCCTTTCTTGTGAATCACCACAGTTATGGAAGACTTCCATGATTCTGGAACCACACCAAGAGTCATTACGGTGTTAAATAACGCTGTTAAAGACCCTGAAGCACTGAACGTCTGAGCTGGCCATCCCTCCTCTCCTCTGAATCCAAGCAATAACGCCTTGCGAAGGTGTGGAGGAGGGAAGCCCATGTCACCGCACAGTAAATCTCAGCCACAGGAACACCCCTGACAAGTGCTGATGCAGAGGGCTCTGCTCTCGGGGACTGAGCGCAGATTCCCTCAGTCAGTTCCTTTGTGGTGCACAAGATGATGCAATGAGATAAGGTCCTCTTCTAGGCAGAGGTGCCCTTCTTGCTGCCTCTACAGTCCACACCTAGGGTCAACATAAAAATAGACTTCCTTTTGGGGCTCTTACTGATGTGATCTCGCCTCCTTTGGGGGTAGAAGGTGGGAAGGGTGACAGACAGCCTCAGATAGAAAGCGGTCACCACCTTGGGAAGGAGACGCGATGTAGTTCTGAGGAATAATTCCTCCAGGAAGAAGCATGTGAAGGGCAGCCGCACGCTCAGTGCCAGTAACTCACTGATGCACCGCAAGGAAGTGATGCTATAAAGAGAACAAAGGTATGCCCAATCTGCTAGACCAGGAACCTGGGGGAACAGCAGATAACAAGTAACAACGCTTCACTGTAGACTGATTTCTGAAAAATACCACTTCGATGACGGTGTGGATGCCGCCGATCTCCACGAGTGGTCCATTAACCAGAAATGTACAGTTTTAGCATTTGCTGACATGACTTGGACAATTTGGAAAAAACAGTTGAAAAGCAACGATAGAACAATCACACTTGATTCAATCTATTCACAGAATTTGGCAAATGAAGTCAGCTATAATAGTGAAATAAAGTGCTCAAGATGTGAACAGGTGCTCATGTGAATAAAGAAGTGAGGGGTGCATCGAGACAAAGTGAAGACGTATGACTCGACTCCTCGAGTGACTTACAGGCGCTATAGACACTCCATTTCGTTCTATGGTTTGTAAACTGTCTTAGTTCAGAATAAGTCTACAGCAAAGCATTGTTGTTTGTTGTATATCATCAAAATAATAGCCACAAAAAACTGTGTACAATATCAGTAACCATAGCTGGTAATTGTGGAGGGGCTCAGAAATGTCCAAACAAGTCCATTGACGCATAAGAAAGGGAATAGGTGCAAAGATATGTGCCAGTCCCTTCAAAAATCTATGAATGGAGTTCGTGTGAGGCATGCTGGACAGGGCAGCTATGTATCCTTCGTCTACTGCACAACTCTGCAGGACCAGCGACAGAGCACAATGGAAACCTTCTGAAAGGAGAGCCTTCGAAGGGTCCACGGTATGATTAACACGTCAGACGATGTATGAGTTTTACCTTCCACAATAGACTGACTAGGTGGAGGGGCAGAAAGCTGATAAAATTACATCGACCATCTCCATTGGCAGCTGGAAGGAGCTCTGATGCCCCTTTCAATCTCTAGACATGAAGGTGGAGGCTCTGCAGCGGGAGGTGCGGGTCCTGCCCCCCCAATCTCTAGTCATGAAGGTGGAGGCTCTGCAGGGTGAGGCGCGGGTCATGCCCCTCTCGATCTCCAGACATGAAGGTGGAGGCTCTGCAGGTCGAACGTGGGTCCTGCACCTCTCAATATGAAGACATGAAGGTGGAGGCTCTGGAGAGCGAGATGCGTTTCCTGCCCCTCTCGATCTCCAGACTTTCCAATTGGGAAAGAAGGTCCACTCTGAGAGGCAGATGTAGCGGGTGGCACAAGGAGAGGCACAGACGGTCCACATACCACACCCTTCTGACCAGTCATGGGTGGTAAGAAATGCTTCACACCAGTCATGGTGAATATTCCTGACAACTGGAGGAATTAAGGATAAGGGAAGAACAGTGTAGTGAAGCGGAAAACTCCACCTCAACCGAAATGTGTCCCCCAACATTTCCCATAATGTAAACTGGAGGACACACAATTAAGGACAATGGGCGTTATCACAAGTTGCAAATCGGTCAACCTGAGGGGGGTCCCACAGGGCTAACAAGTTCTGCACCAGAATCCAAAAGGAGATGCCGCTCGTGGTTGGCAAGATGAAGCCAACTCAGGCTGAGAGCTGAGCAGATGGTTGGCACCGAGCCAGGTCCCATGCTGGTGCACGTAGAACCCTTAGACTGGCACTTTTGCGCTGCCAGAACTTCACTTTTTTGATGTTCCAGTGGCGCAATGTGCCACTGCATATTTATAAGGCCACGTAAAGCCACTTTACATGGCTTTTCATGGCCTTATTAATATGTGCCCCTTTCACGCAGAACACTGCATGAAACAGGCGTTCCATGGGTGTTGCTGTGGGTGTTCCCACACAACACTCATGGAACCTGACGCATTCCAAGATTTACAAGAGATTGTAAACCTGGGAATACGTCAGAATCTAACGCCACCCCAGGGGGGGCGCTAGGGAGGCGCTACAAGGAGAATTATTTTTATTTCTCCTCGTGCTTTCCTTTTTCTAGATGGGCTGCATTCTGCAGCACACATAGAAAAAGGAAATGCTTCTTGTGATTGACTTTGTGCAGGAAGGTCTCCCTTCCTGCACAAAATCAATCAACCCTGCAACGCAGGCACCCTTGCATTGCACCATGATGAAAGGGTGCCTGTATTGGCGCATGGCAGCCCATTGTGCGCCTGCGCTGGGGAAAAGGACAGGAATGCGCATTATCACATAGATGAGGCGCATTCCTGCCCTTTTGTTCTGACGTAGAGCAGTGCAGCAAGATTCCTTGTGGTGCTGCCCTACCCAAAACCTCATAAATGAGGCCCAGAGTCTGGGCTTCCCGACTGAGGAGGAGAGACCTCCAGCAGGAAGGCATTGGATTGACTGAATCCAGTCAAGCGTGAACTAGAAAAAGATGGGATCACCTTCTTTGGCCACATCTACACCCACACAAGATGTTTGGAAGAAAGAACCAGACCAACCGTAGGATCATGAGACCACCATGAGCCTGACCAGATTACCCCCCCCCCCACCATAGGATATTTGTAGAAAAAAAAAACCTTTGTAGGGGTTCACTGATGCACCTGGTCCTTAAACCAACAAAGAAGAGATTGGCACAGAAGCTGGACTATCAAAATAACAAGTTTATTAACCTCACATGAGGGAGACTGCGTCAATACAGTACCCTCAGGCCACTGTAGGAGACAGTCTATGGAGTACAAACACTCTGGGTCTTTTATGCCCAGTTTATAGCCGAGTTAGCATGTAGACTCAAAAAGAGGCGGTACAAGCGTGCACATGAATAGCTAGTTACATATAAGGATACATAAGAATCGCTTACTCAACAGAGTGGGAGGGTTTACAATATTGCTGACATTAGTTAAAATAGCCTGACAGTTACTTCAAGAGCAGGTTCATTCTAGCAGCTAGGCCTTTCTGAGCATGTGCAGTGCTCTGGCTCAGTATTGAAGGAGTTAATCATAGTTCCTGACTCAAGTGAAATACAAGAGCAGGCAACAGTGAAGAGGGAGAAAGCACATGGCGAGCACATGGCTAACTAAAATGGCTGCCAAAAACAAAATGGCTTCAGCTGATGCTAACAGCCATTTCAGCTAGTTTCCATATCATGAGACCACCAAGAGCCAGACCAGATTACCCCACCCGTAGGATCATGAGACCACCATGAGCCAGACCAGATTAGCCCACCTATAGGATCATGAGACCACCATGAGCCAGAGAAGATTACCCCCCCTCTCGTGGGATCATGAGACCACCATGAGCCAGACCAGATTACCCCCCACCTGTAGGATCATGAGACCTCCATGAGCCAGACCAGATTACCCCACCCGTAGGATCATGAGACCACCATGAGCCAGACCAGATTACCCCACCTGTAGGATCATGAGACCACCATGAGCCAGACCAGATTACCCCCTTCCGTGGGATCATGAGACCACCATGAGCCAGAGCAGATTACCCCCACCTGTAGGATCATGAGACCTTCATGAGCCAGACCAGATTACCCCACCCGTAGGATCATGAGACCACCGTGAGCCAGACCAGATTACCCTCCCCCACCCGTAGGATCATGTGACCACCATGAGCCAGACCAGATCACCCCACCTGTAGGATCATGAGACCACCATGAGCCAGAGCAGATTACCCCCCACCTGTAGGATCATGAGACCACAATGAGCCAGACCAGATCACCCCACCTGTAGGATCATGAGACCACCATGAGCCAGAGCAGATTACCCCCCACCCGTAGGATCATGAGACCACCATGAGCCAGACTAGATTACCCCCCACCCGTAGGATCATGAGACCACCATGAGCCAGACCAGATCACCCCACCCGTAGGATCATGAGACCACCATGAGCCAGAGCAGATTACCCCCCACCTGTAGGATCATGAGACCCCCATGAGCCAGACCAGATTACCCCCCCACCCGTAGGATCATGAGACCACCATGAGCCAGACCAGATTATCCCCTCCCGTAGGATCATGAGACCACCATGAGCCAGACCTGATTATCCCACCACCCGTAGGATCATGAGACCACCATGAGCTAGACCAGATTACCCCACCATCCGTAGGATCATGAGACCACCATCAGCCAGACCAGATTACCCCCCCACCTGTAGGATCATGAGACCACCATGAGCCAGACCAGATTACCCAACCCGTAGGTGTAGGAAGGTGGAATCTGACTATATGGTTGCCCCCACTTTTTTCCTGGTGTTTTGCTGGTTTATGACTTAGTTGGACTGGGATCCTGCTATTCAGGACCCCAGTCTATCTGCTTCCTCTCTAAAATGGTTTCCATGTGCATTAGGCACATCTCTGATTGGAATCTGGAGTGCCCTTGTAAGTCCCTAGTATATGGTATACTAGGTACCCAGGGCATAGCAACCTCAGAGGCCTACCAGGGGCTGCAGCATGTATTGTGCCACATCTGGAAGGCCAGCCAAAAGGACACCACAGGTCTGCTACTGCAGCCTGGGTAAGGTGGTGCATGCACCCCTTACTATGATATAGGTTACCTATATCATTACATACATACACACATATAAACCTATAAGTCACTCCTATGGCAGGCCTTGTCAATCCTGAAGGCAGAGTGCGTGGTTCCTATGTGAGAGGGTGCCCCTGCATGAGCAGGGCCCCTCTGCAGCGTTCGGAGACCCTTCTCTGATGCTGTTTGTAGTGCAGCCTGATCATATACTCTTAAGTGCATTATAACCTCGCGTTAAATGCTAACTTTGGAATGGCTGCACGGAAACATGTCGTGTTTGGTGTCAAACATCTTGGAATACTAATTCTGGCAGCGGGGGTAGCATTCCACCCTTCTAGAGGGAGAGACATGTACACACCGGCCTGCCCGGTAACTTCTTTCCAAGCCCTGGCATCACAAAATAGATGCCGCTGCCACAGACACGGGTCTGGCCTCCTGCTGCTGACCGAAACTCCGGCAGGGGAGGCCTGGACAATAGGTTTCCTGTCCCAGGGAGGTGTAACCACCTCCCCAGACAGGATAGTGTGTATTGGGGCTGGGCGGGAGCACCCTCTGGTGCTTTGAAGTCCTGCACTGGGGGCACATTTGGTGTCCCTGTGCATATGCCAGTTCAAACCGGTTGCAGGTGCTACCTGCCCCTGCTCTGGCGCGAAACTGGACAAAGGGAAAGGGGTGTAACCACCCCTCTGCCCTGACCCTCCCATGAGGTGGGTCCACAGAGTATGTCCAACCCCTACCTTAGTATAAGTATGGGACCCCAGTCCTTAGGACTTTAGATCACCCTGGACGAAACTCTGACACAGAATCCTGGACCTTCGACGCTCTACTTCAAGATTAGAGGACTGAAGAATCTCCCTTGGGGTCAAGGAGTGACTCCCCTGCTTGGCAGGCACCAAAGAAGCAATTGTCCGGTCTGCATCGCTGAAGCTCCCGTCGGGCGCCGAAGTCTTTGCATCACCAGAGGTGAAATGAAATGAAATGAAATGAAATTTGTACTTGTAAAGCGCACTTATACCCCCAAAGGGGTGTCCTGGCGCTGTACGCATACCGCTGTGGAACCCTTCCTGGCTTTTCCCTGTGAAATGTCCACTCCTGGGCACCCCCAAGGTGAAGCCAGGCATCCCAGCGCTGTTGGGGCCGTTGTGGAGATTAAGCAAGCTATTGCCCAGAGTTGCAGAGTGGGACCCATGATTAGAATAGGCACCGAGGCGAGAATTATCAGGTCCGCGGAAATTGAGCCCAAGACCCGCCGAGGCGGGAATTGAACCCTGGTCCCGGGCCAGATCTCTGCATCAGGGTCTGCCGCTCTAACCATTGAGCCACACTTCTCCACAGAGGTGGATTTCCAGACTTCCCCGAGGCTGCCCTGAGTCCCCAGCAAAGCTGAAGCCCATAGCTGTTGTGGGTAACGTGGAACCGTGACCCCTGGACACTGAGCACATTTGCAAGTGCATCCTCTTCCTGGGCTCACACAAAGTTGTGCTTTG
Organism: Calotriton arnoldi; assembly: GCA_963921515.1. Lineage (NCBI taxonomy): Eukaryota > Metazoa > Chordata > Amphibia > Caudata > Salamandridae > Calotriton > Calotriton arnoldi. The sequence continues at coordinate 438,840 of CAWUFW010013577.1, read as the reverse complement.
GGCTCCGAGTAGCCCCCGCCTCCAGCACCGACTGCACCGAAGATCACTGGCCTCCACTCCACGAGTGTCCCATGAGCCAGCTCCAAGTGTGTCCACTTGAGGCCCCTTGGCGGTCGCTAGTCTGTTGGCTAGTGGGCCCTCACGAAGGCCAATCTTATCCTGCTTGGGCTTCCCTGGTTGCTCCAGGTGTGCCCTGACTTACCCTTGCTGGGTGAGTCCCTCAGACCTTGCTGGTCTGCACCATCGTCCTTCTTCTCTTTCCACAAGACTTGCCGTTGCCAAGGCTTGTTGGGTCCAATACGGTCGCCGACACGTCAGCAATCGACAGACGTCGTGGGACAGCTCGAATCTAGCTCCTGGTCATCGACAACGCCTCCTGGACCTCGTGGCTGAAGAGTCAAGACGACTGTCAACCTACCTGAAGCACCCGACATCGGTGGGCATCTGCTCATTGCCTTCCTGGTCACTGGCTAGTGACCCAGACTCTGTCCCCTCTGCTTTCAGGTTCTTCAGATCTCCGATCCACCCTTGGATCCACCCGGACACTTTCGACTTGGTCGCCAGCAGCACTTTGCAGCAGATCGCCATTGCAACCGACGACGAAACCCGACCCCGAAAGGCACCTATGCACCCGGCTTCCCTGGGTGAGGTAACACGAGTACTCCTGGTGCTCCCGTGGGTATAGACTCTAGAACGACCCAGTTCTGAAAGGGTTTGCTCCAAGTCCTCCTTTAAGTGTCCCTTTTCTTTAAAATTCCAACCGCGACTTGCCCCATAGAAGTCAACGGCGATTCGCGGCTGTGTTACTACACTGCACGCGTCCCCCGTGGGTCCCCTGTGTCACTACCTTGGGTGGTTCCTTGTGGTCCAAGTACTTCTACAGGCTCTAGGCCTTGTGTCTAGCTCAGTCGTCGTTCTTATACCACTTTATTGGTATATGGTTTGGTACGCCCCTAGGGCTCAAACGTGTATTTGTGCTATTGCTGTTGATAACTGACTTATAACTTATGTACTTCGAACTCTAGCCTCATAAAAGAGACTAGAGGGGTGTGTTTAGTAATAAATACATATATTTTGAATATATACCTGGTGTGGTGCTCTTTCATTTGGTCACTCAACAGATTATAGACTGGTAAAACAAGCTGCTTTACATTCCTTCAAGACTTAGCCTGAAGGCTGCTCTCCATAGCTACCACTAGGATAGCTTTCAATAAAGGTTGTCTTTAACCTATCTCCAATAAGGGGTTGTTTGGACTGGTGCAAGGTGCCCACTAGAATTAGTGGACAGCATATACCAGGCCAACTTCTCACAGTAGGATCATGAGACCACCATAAGGCAGACCAGATTACCCCCCCACCTGTAGGATCATGAGACCACCTTGAGCCAGAGCAGATTACCCCACCCGTAGGATCCATGAGACCACCATGAGCCAGACCAGATTACCCCCACCCGTAGGATCATGAGACCACCATGAGCCAGACCAGATTACCCCCCACCTGTAGGATCATGAGACCACCATGAGCCAGACCAGATTACCCCCCCCACCCGTAGGATCATGAGACCACCATGAGCCAGACCAGATTACCCCCACCCATAGGATCATGAGACCATGAGCCAGACCAGATTACCCCCTCCCATAGGATCATGAGACCACCATGAGCCAGACCAGATTACCCAACCCGTAGGATCATGAGACCACCATGAGCCAGACCAGATTACCCCCCCACACGTAGGATCATGAGACCACCATGAGCCAGACCTGATTACCCTCCCCCACCCGTAGGATCATTGAGACCACCATGAGCCAGACCAGATTACCCCCCACCCATAGGATCATGAGACCACCATGAGCCAGACCAGATTACCCCCCACCCGTAGGATCATGAGACCACCATGAGCCAGGACCAGATTACCCCCACCTGTAGGATCATGAGACCACCGTGAGTCAGACCTGATTACCCTCCCCCCCACCTGTAGGATCATGAGCCCACCATAGCGTTTGAGCAAGAAGCAACAGCTAAGACGCAGACATTTGCTGTATCAGACGTCCACAGTGACGGGTAGAGGAGATGTGGTCATGGAGTGACTTGCGTGTATTCTCTTCCTCTAGCATTCTCTTTTTCGTGGTTTCTTTCCTTTCATTCTTCTCCTTCCTGTCTGTTTGTCTTCTTTCCCCCACCCCACCCGATGGCCCTAAATTCTTTCATTTGTCAACAAAGGTGTAAGATGTTGATTAGAGCTTAATTTGAGCCGGTGGTCGCAGGTGGGGCCCATCAGCACTCTCTTTTTGGGGGCCGGCACTTATTTTTCCTATTCAGACTTTTACCCATAACCGGGAGTGAAGAACACACAAGGGGGAAGAAAAAGAAAGAGAAAGAAGAAAAAAGTGACAAAGGGAGAAAGCAGGGACCTACAGGAGTGAGATAAAGGAACAAGAGTGTCTGGGGGTGGATTAAAGATCCATGAGGTGGAATCAAGAGTGAGATAAAGGAGCCAGGAGTGTCTGGGGGTGGATTAAAGATCCATGAGGTGGAATCAAGAGTGAGATAAAGGAGCCGGGAGTGTCTGGGGGTGGATTAAAGAGCCATGAGGTGGAATCAAGAGTGAGATGAAGGAGCCGGGAGTGTCTGGGGGTGGATTAAAGAGCCATGAAGTGGAATCAAGAGTGAGATGAAGGAGCCGGGAGTGTCTGGGGGTGGATTAAAGAGCCATGAGGTGGAATCAAGAGTGAGATAAAGGAGCCGAGAGTGTCTGGGGTGGATTAAAGAGCCAAGAGGTGGAATCAAGAGTGAGATAAAGGAGCCAAGAGTGTCTGGGGGTGGATTAAAGAGCCATGAGGTGGAATCAAGAGTGAGATAAAGGAACCAAGAGTGTCTGGGGGTGGATTAAAGAGCCATGAGGTGGAATCAAGAGTGAGATAAAGGAACCAAGAGTGTCTGGGGGTGGATTAAAGAGCCATGAGGTGTAATCAAGAGTGAGATAAAGGAGCCAAGAGTGTCTGGGGTGGATTAAAGAGCCACAAGGTGGAATCAAGAGTGAGATAAAGGAGCCGGGAGTGGCTGGTGGTGGATTAAAGAGCCACAAGGTGGAATCAAGAGTGAGATAAAGGAGCCGGGAGTGGCTGGTGGTGGATTAAAGAGCCACAAGGTGGAATCAAGAGTGAGATAAAGGAGCCGGGAGTGGCTGGTGGTGGATTAAAGAGCCACAAGGTGGAATCAAGAGTGAGATAAAGGAGCCGGGAGTGGCTGGTGGTGGATTAAAGAGCCATGAGGTGGAATCAAGAGTGAGATAAAGGAGCCAAGAGTGTCTGGGGTGGATTAATGAGCCACAAGGTGGAATCAAGAGTGAGATAAAGGAGCCGGGAGTGGCTGGTGGTGGATTAAAGAGCCACAAGGTGGAATCAAGAGTGAGATAAAGGAGCCGAGAGTGTCTGGGGTGGATTAAAGAGCCACAAGGTGGAATCAAGAGTGAGATAAAGGAGCCGGGAGTGGCTGGTGGTGGATTAAAGAGCCACAAGGTGGAATCAAGAGTGAGATAAAGGAGCCGAGAGTGTCTGGGGGTGGATTAAAGAGCCACAAGGTGGAATCAAGAGTGAGATAAAGGAGCCGGGAGTGGCTGGTGGTGGACTAAAGAGCCACAAGGTGGAATCAAGAGTGAGATAAAGGAGCCGGGAGTGGCTGGTGGTGGATTAAAGAGCCATGAGGTGGAATCAAGAGTGAGATAAAGGAGCCAAGAGTGTCTGGGGTGGATTAAAGAGCCACAAGGTGGAATCAAGAGTGAGATAAAGGAGCCGGGAGTGGCTGGTGGTGGATTAAAGAGCCACAAGGTGGAATCAAGAGTGAGATAAAGGAGCCGGGAGTGGCTGGTGGTGGATTAAAGAGCCATGAGGTGGAATCAAGAGTGAGATAAAGGAGCCGAGAGTGGCTGGTGGTGGATTAAAGAGCCATTAGGTGGAATCAAGAGTGAGATAAAGGAGCCGAGAGTGGCTGGTGGTGGATTAAAGAGCCACAAGGTGGAATCAAGAGTGAGATAAAGGAGCCGGGAGTGGCTGGTGGTGGATTAAAGAGCCACAAGTTGGAATCAAGAGTGAGATAAAGGAGCCGGGAGTGGCTGGTGGTGGATTAAAGAGCCACAAGGTGGAATCAAGAGTGAGATAAAGGAGCCGGGAGTGGCTGGTGGTGGATTAAAGAGCCATGAGGTGGAATCAAGAGTGAGATAAAGGAGCCAAGAGTGTCTGGGGTGGATTAAAGAGCCACAAGGTGGAATCAAGAGTGAGATAAAGGAGCCGAGAGTGGCTGGTGGTGGATTAAAGAGCCATGAGGTGGAATCAAGAGTGAGATAAAGGAGCCGAGAGTGGCTGGTGGTGGATTAAAGAGCCACAAGGTGGAATCAAGAGTGAGATAAAGGAGCCGGGAGTGGCTGGTGGTGGATTAAAGAGCCACAAGTTGGAATCAAGAGTGAGATAAAGGAGCCGGGAGTGGCTGGTGGTGGATTAAAGAGCCACAAGGTGGAATCAAGAGTGAGATAAAGGAGCCGGGAGTGGCTGGTGGTGGATTAAAGAGCCACAAGGTGGAATCAAGAGTGAGATAAAGGAGCCAAGAGTCTCTGGGGTGGATTAAAGAGCCACAAGGTGGAATCAAGAGTGAGATAAAGGAGCCGAGAGTGGCTGGTGGTGGATTAAAGAGCCATGAGGTGGAATCAAGAGTGAGATAAAGGAGCCAAGAGTGTCTGGGGGTGGATTAAAGAACCATGAGGTTGAATCAAGAGTGAGATAAAGGAGCCGGGAGTGGCTGGTGGTGGATTAAAGAGCCACAAGGTGGAATCAAGAGTGAGATAAAGGAGCCGGGAGTGGCTGGTGGTGGATTAAAGAGCCATGAGGTGGAATCAAGAGTGAGATAAAGGAGCCAAGAGTGTCTGGGGGTGGATTAAAGAGCCACGAGGTGGAATCAAGAGTGAGATAAAGGAGCCGGGAGTGGCTGGTGGTGGATTAAAGAGCCATGAGGTGGAATCAAGAGTGAGATAAAGGAGCCAAGAGTGTCTGGGGGTGGATTAAAGAGCCACGAGGTGGAATCAAGAGTGAGATAAAGAAGCCGAGAGTGTCTGGGGTGGATTAAAGAGCCACAAGGTGGAATCAAGAGTGAGATAAAGGAGCCGGGAGTGGCTGGTGGTGGATTAAAGAGCCACAAGGTGGAATCAAGAGTGAGATAAAGGAGCCGGGAGTGGCTGGTGGTGGATTAAAGAGCCACAAGGTGGAATCAAGAGTGAGATAAAGGAGCCGGGAGTGGCTGGTGGTGGATTAAAGAGCCACAAGGTGGAATCAAGAGTGAGATAAAGGAGCCGGGAGTGGCTGGTGGTGGATTAAAGAGCCACGAGGTGGAATCAAGAGTGAGTTAAAGGAGCCGGGAGTGGCTGGTGGTGGATTAAAGAGCCACGAGGTGGAATCAAGAGTGAGATAAAGGAGCTGGGAGTGTCTGGGGGTGGATTAAAGAGCCATGAGGTGGAATCAAGAGTGAGATAAAGGAGCCAAGAGTGTCTGGGGGTGGATTAAAGAGCCATGAGGTGGAATCAAGAGTGAGATAAAGGAGCCAAGAGTGTCTGGGGTGGATTAAAGAGCCATGAGGTGGAATCAAGAGTGAGATAAAGGAGCCGGGAGTGTCTGGGGTGGATTAAAGAGCCATGAGGTGGAATCAAGAGTGAGATAAAGGAACCGAGAGTGTCTGGGGGTGGATTAAAGAGCCACGAGGTGGAATCAAGAGTGAGATAAAGGAGCCGGGAGTGGCTGGTGGTGGATTAAAGAGCCACGAGGTGGAATCAAGAGTGAGATAAAGGAGCCGGGAGTGGCTGGTGGTGGATTAAAGAGCCACGAGGTGGAATCAAGAGTGAGATAAAGGAGCTGGGAGTGTCTGGGGGTGGATTAAAGAGCCACGAGGTGGAATCAAGAGTGAGATAAAGAAGCCGAGAGTGTCTGGGGGTGGATTAAAGAGCCATGAGGTGGAATCAAGAGTGAGATAAAGGAGCCGGGAGTGTCTGGGGTGGATTAAAGAGCCATGAGGTGGAATCAAGAGTGAGATAAAGGAACCGAGAGTGTCTGGGGGTGGATTAAAGAGCCACGAGGTGGAATCAAGAGTGAGATAAAGGAGCCAGGATTGTCTGGGGGTGGATTAAGGTGCCACGAGGTGGAATCAAGAGTGAGATAAAGGAGCCGGGAGTGTCTGGGGTGGATTAAAGAGCCATGAGGTGGAATCAAGAGTGAGATAAAGGAACCGAGAGTGTCTGGGGGTGGATTAAAGAGCCACGAGGTGGAATCAAGAGTGAGATAAAGGAGCCAGGATTGTCTGGGGGTGGATTAAGGTGCCACGAGGTGGAATCAAGAGTGAGATAAAGGAGCCGAAAGTGTCTGGGGGTGGATTAAAGAGCCATGAGGTGGAATCAAGAGTGAGATAAAGGAGCCGAGAGTGTCTGGGGGTGGATTAAAGAGCCATGAGGTGGAATCAAGACTGCGCAGCGCAGCCTTGATATTCAGCACCCGACATTCAATAGCGCCGGCTGTGGGCTTCTCAGCACAACTTTGGACCCGGCTCTCATTCTTTTTCAAATTAATCACCGGATGTAGTAGTGCACAGCGCAGGGCAGCAGGACCCTGCAGCAACAGAGAGTTGTCCCTCCCCAGACACCTGGACATTACTTCTGCTGAGGGGGGGGGGACAGAAAGGAGAGGGATTATTTGGACAAGAAGAAGTGACAACCCCGCTCCAGTGGTAGTGATATAGGGCTCTGTGGTACCAGCGGCTCCTGCCTCCGCGTGGTCCTTGCTATCCGGGCGGGACTGGGAACCAGCAGCGACCTTGGCAAAAATGTTCAAACCAGTCCGCTCCCTTCACCTTCTTGTGCAATCTCTCTCTCTTTCCATCCATCCATTCACCCATCCAACCACCCACCCATCCATCCATCTATCCATCCACTCATCCATCCATCTATCCATCTACCCATCCATCCACCCACACATCCATCCACTCACCCATCCATCCACCCACACACATCCATCTGCCCATCCACCCACCCATCCATCCTTCCATCTATTCATCCATCCATCCATCTACCCACCCATCCACCCACACACCCTTCCTCCCATCCATCCATCTACCCATCCATCCATCTACCCATCCATCCACCCACACATCCATCCACTCACCCATCCACCCACACACATCCATCCGCCCATCCATCCGCCCACCCATCCACCATCTACCCATCCATCCATCTACCCATCCATCCATCTACCCACCCATCCACCAACCCATCCATCCACCCACCTATCCATCTACCCACCCACCCATCCATCCACCCACCCACCCATCCATCCACCCACCCATCCATCCACCCGCCCATCCATTCATCCGTCCATCCACCCACACATCCATCCATCCATCCACCCAGCCATTCACTCACTGACACATCCATCCACAAACCCATCCATCCATCCATCCACCCACCGACACATCCATCCATCCACCAATCCATCTATCCATCTAACCATCCATCCACCCACACATCCACCGACCCATCCATCTAACCATCTATCCATCTACCCACCCACCCATCCACCCATCCATCCACCCACTGACACATTCATTCACCCATCCATCCATCCATCCAATTACCCACCCATCCATCCACCCACCGACACATCCATCCATCCATCCACCCACCCACCCATCCATCCACCCACCCATCCACCCATCCATCCACCCATCCACCCACCGACACATCCATCCATCCATCTCCACTTCTTTCCTCTCTCTCTGATCGCTTTCTCTCCACCTCTCATCCCTCTGTTTCTCCCTCTCCCTCCTCCCAGAGACGTTTTAAGGCCTGGGCAAAGTGGGCTCTGGCCCCGGGCCCCAGCCTTTCAGGGGCCCCTGATAGACCTGGCTCTGTTCTCCACACAGCCCTGCCCTGATGACCTTGAATGATTTTTAAACACAGTTTGTTTTCATATATTTGTATTACAGGTGGGTGGCAGGCATTGTGCGCAGTGACGTCAGTGAGCTGCTGCTGAGTTACAGTCATTGGACACACATTAGAGTCTGGAGCAGTCTGATTGGACCATGAATTCAGAACTGGTCTGAGCAGGGAGCCCAAAATGTTTGGTGCAGGGCCCCCAAAATCCTTAAGATGTCCCAGCCTCCCCCTTCTTCTTCCTCTCTTTCCCTCCATCCATCTAACTCCCCCCCACAAGGAGCAGCAGGGGCCCCCTCCCACAAGGAGAAGCAGGGGGCTCCTCCCACAAGGAGAAGCAGCCCCCCCCACCCCGACAACCACAAGGAGAAGCAGGGGGGGCCTTTCCAGATGGAGAAAGAGAGGGGCCCCTCCGAAAGGAGAAGAGGTGCCCTTCCCACAAGAAGACTCAGAGGGGACCGTCCTAGGGCCCCTCCACAGAGTAGAAGCAGAGGGCCCCCTCCCAAAAGCAGAAGCAGAGGGGCCCCTCCCTCAAGGAGAACTAGGGGGCCCTCCCACATGGAGAAAGACAGGGGTCCCTCCCTCAAGGATAAGCAGGGGCCCCTCCTGTAAGGAGAAGCAGAGCCCCCCTTCCCCAACAATGTGAAGTAGAGAGGCCCCTCCCGCAGGAAGAAGAAGCAGGGGCCCCTCCCACAAGAAGAAGCAGAGGGGCCCCTCCTGCAAGAAGAAGAAGCAGGGGGCCCCTCCCACAAGCAGAAGCAGGGGGGCCCCTCCCACAAGGAGAAGCAGAGGGGCCCCTCCCACAAGGAGCAGCAGAGGGGCCCCTCCCACCAGGAGCAGCAGAGGGGCCCCTCCCACCAGGAGAAGCAGGGAGCCCCTCCTAACCTACTACAGGGGTCCCCAGGGAGAGACAGCAGCAGTCTCCCCAGGGAGGGGTTTATTCTGTATTTATTTTAGGATGTTTATAAAGCGTGCACGAGGCCGGAGGGAGTCAAGGCGCCTCGTATTAAACATTTATTATCACAAGTTGTGCACAAGAAGAGATACACACAGTATAACACCCCTAGAGGTACAGACATCAGTAGTGGGGTACAGTGGGGTGCAGTGTCAGCTGCACAAGACACGATCATCACCACAAGTCAGAAATACCCCCAGGGGGATGTAGTCCGTCCTCTAGACTGCCGACTTTGGTGCTGGAAACCAGGGTTCGAGCCTTGGGGTCGCGTACACATCCTGTGATTCTGGGCAAATCACTTAATCTCCCCATGCCTGAATGTGTAATCTAAATACGGTGCTCATGTAAAGCGCTCCAATACCTTCGGGTCGAGTTCGCGCTATATAAATATGCAAAAAAAATTAAAAAAAACTTCCGAGTTAAAGGACACTTTTTGGAGACAGATAATTGGGGGGGGGGGGGGCAGCAGCATCACCGGAACCAGGTAACGAGGCTGAAAGATGCGAAATGGATCAGAACATTTCCCTCATTTCCCTTATTCTGAGTGATAAACACGTGCCTCGTGTGTAGCGCCTAGTATCTGGTGTGTGGTATTAAAACGCCTCGGTCCGAGCCACAGTCCTGCACCCGGCGCCTCTGGGCAGGTCCAGGGGAGCAGTGTCTCTCTTCGGGGCCTGTGCATAGCGCCCCGACGCTGAGGGCGGAGTCAGAGGCGCTGTATGGGGTGTAATGAACTCTGGGCTCCTCTGTCCTTAATGAGAATCCTTCACCGAGAGCTCCTGTGAGAAGCACCCGAGAGGCCTGTCCAGAGGAGGAGAGGCCTGTCCAGGGGTGCAGCGGAGGTGAGGCCTGTCCAGGGGTGCAGAGGAGGTGAGGCCTGTCCAGGGGTGCAAAGGAGGTGAGGCCAGTCCTGGGGTGCAGAGGAGGAGAGGCCTGTCCAGGGGTGCAGAGGAGGTGAGGCCTGTCCAGGGGTGCAGAAGAGGTGAAGCCTGTCCAGGGGTGCAGAGGAGGTGAGACCTGTTCAGAGGTGCAGAGGAGGTGAGGCCTGTCCAGGGGGTGCAGAGGAGGTGAGGCCTGTCCATGGGAGCAGAGGAGGTGAGGCCTGTCCAGGGGGTGCAGATGAGGCGAGGCCTGTCCAAGGGTGCAGAGGAGGCGAGGCCTGTCCAGGGGGGCAGATGAGGTAAGGCCTGTCCAGGGGGTGCAGATGAGGTGAGGCCTGTCCAAGGGTGCAGAGGAGGTGAAGCCTGTCCAGGGGTGCAGAGGAGGAGAGCCCTGTCCAGGGGTGCAGAGGAGGTGAGGCCTGTCCAGGGGTACAGAGGAGGTGAGGCCTGTCCAGGGTGCAGAAAAAGTGAGGCCTGTCCAGGGGGTTCAGAGGAGGAGAGGCCTGTCCAGGGGGGTGCAGAGGAGGATAGGCCTGTCCAGGGGTGCAGAGGAGGTGACGCCTGTCCAGAGGGGTGCAGAGGAGGTGAGGCCTGTCCAGGGGTGCTGAGGAGGTGAGGTCTGTCCAGGGGTGCAGAGGAGGTGAGGCCTGTCCAGGGGTGCAGAGAAGGTGAGGCCTGTCCAGAGGGGTGCAGCTGCCTGTACAGCGGGTGCAGAGGAAGTGAGGCCTGTCCAGGGGGCATAGGAGGTGAGGCCTGTCCAGGGGTACAGAGGAGGTGAGTCCTGTCCAAGGGGATCCAGTGGAGGTGAGGCCTGTCCAGGGGTGCAGAGGAGGTGAGGCCTGTCCAGGGGGGTGCAGCGGAGGTGAGGCCTGTCCAGCGGGTGCAGAGGAGGTGAGGCCTGTCCAGGGGGCATAGGAGGTGAGGCCTGTCCAGGGGTGTAGAGGAGGTGAGGCCTGTCCAAGGGGATGCAGAGGAGGTGAGGCCTGTCCAGGGGGCGCAGAGGAGGTGAGGCCTGTTCAGGGGGCGCAGAGGAGGTGAGGCCTGTCCAGGGGGTGCAGAGGAGGTGAGGCCTGTCCAGAGGGTGCAGAGGAGGTGAGGCCTGTCCAGGGGTGCAGATGAGGTGAGGCTTCTTCATGGGGTGCAGAGGAGGTGAGGCCTGTCCAGAGGGTGCAGAGGAGGTGAGGCCTGTCCAGGGGGATGCAGAGGAGGTGAGGCATGCACAGGGGGTGCAGAGCAGGTGAGGCCTGTCCAGGGGTACAGAGGAGGTGAGGCATGTTCTGTCCAGGGGGTTAAGAGCAGGTGAGGCCTGTCCAGGGGTGCAGAAGAGGTGAGGCCTGTCCAGATGGTGCAGAGGAGGTGAGGCCTGTCCACGGGGTGCAGAGGAGGTGAGGCCTGTCCAGGGGTGCAGAGGAGGTGAGGCCTGTCCAGAGGGTGCAGGGGAGGTGAGGCCTGACCAGGGGTGCAGAGGAGGTGAGGCCTATCCAGGGGTGCAGAGGAGGTGAGGCCTCTTCATGGGATGCAGAGGAGGTGAGGCCTGTCCAGGGGTGCAGAGGAGGTGAGGCCTGTCCAGGGGTGCAGAGGAGGTGAGGCCTGTCCAGCGGGTGCAGAGGAGGTGAGGCCTGTCCAGGGGGCATAGGAGGTGAGATCTGTCCAGGGATGCAGAGGAGGTGAGGCCTGTCTAGGGGTGCAGAGGAGGTGAGGCCTGTCCAAGGGGATGGAGAGAAGTGAGGCTTGTCCAGGAGGTGCAGAGGAGGTGAGGGCTGTTCAGAGGGTGCAGAGGAGGTGAGGCCTGTCCAGGGGGTGCAGAGGAGGTGAGGCCTGTCCAGGGGTGCAGAGGAGGCGAGGCCTGTCCAGGGGTGCAGAGGAGGCGAGGCCTGTCCAAGGGTGCAGAGGAGGTGAGGCCTCTTCATGGGGTGCAGAGGAGGTGAGGCCTGTCAATCAATCAATCAATCATTTGTAGAGCCGCTACTCACCCGTGAGGGTCTCAAGGTGCTGAGGGGGGGGGGGGTGGGGAGGAGCTGCTACTGTTCGAACAACAGGTCTTGAGAAGTCTCCTGAAGGTCAGCAGGTCCTGGGTCTGTCGCAGGTGGATGGGGAGGGTGTTCCATGTCTTGGCGAGGTGAGAGAAGGATCTGCCGCCGGTGGGCGTTCGGTGGATGCGTGGAACGGTGGCGAGGGCGAGGTCAGCGGAGCGGAGCTGGCGGTTGGGAGTGTAGAAGGTGAGTCGCTTGTTGAGGTATGCTGGCCCGGTGTCGTGGAGTGCTTTGTGAGCGTGGGTGAGGAGCTTGAAGGTGATCCTCTTGTTGACGAGGAGCCAGTGCAGGTCCCTCAGGTGGGAGTTGATGTGGCTGTGGCGGGGGATGTCGAGGATGAGGCGTGCGGAGGCGTTCTGTATGCGTTGAAGTCTCTTCTGGAGTTTAGCTGTGGTTCCTGCGTAGAGGGCATTGCCGTAGTCCAATCTGCTGGTGACGAGGGCCTGGGTGACCGTCCTTCTGGTTCCGGTGGGGATCCATCTGTAGATCTTGCGAAGCATGCGGAGGGTGTTGAAGCAGGAGGAGGAGACGGCGTTGACTTGCTGTGTCATTGACAGAGATGAGTCCAGGATGAACCCCAGGTTGCGTGCGTGGTTGGTGGGTGTCGGCACAGCTCCCAGCGAGGCCAGCCACCATGACTCATCCCAGTCGGAGGGGGTGGAGCCGAGGATGAGGACCTCCATCTTGTCCGAGTTCAGTTTCAGTCGACTGTTCTTCATTCGCTGACGGCCTTCATTCCTTCGTGGAAGTTGGTTTTGGCGGTTGCGGGGTCTTTGGTGAGGGAGAGGATCAGTTGGGTGTTGTTGGCGTATGAGATGATGTTGAGGTTGTGTGATCGGGCGATGTTGGTGAGCGGTGTCATGTAGACGTTGAAGAGGGTCGGGCTGAGGGATGATCCTTGGGGTATGCCGCAGGTGATCTTGGTGGCTTCGGATTGGAATGGAGGGAGGCGGAATCTCTGGGTTCTGTCGGTGAGGAAGGAGGTGATCCAGTCCTGGGCTTTGTCGCGGATTCCTGCATTGTAGAGGCGTGTGCGTAGAGTATGGTGGCAGACGGTGTCGAAGGCGGCCAAGAGGTCTAGGAGGATGAGGGCCATGGTTTTGCCATTGTCTAGCAGGATCCTGATGTCGTCGGTGGCGGCGATGAGGGCGGTTTCGGTGCTGTGGTTGCTGCGGAATCCGGATTGGGATGAGTCCAAGGTGTTATTCTCTTCGAGGAAGCGGGTCAGTTGTCTGTTGACGATCTTCTCGATGACTTTTGCCGGGAACGGGAGCAGGGAGATGGGCCGGAAGTTCTTGAGGTCCTTTGGGTCTGCCTTGGGTTTCTTGAGTAGGGCGTTGATCTCTGCGTGTTTCCAGCTTTCCGGGAAGGTGGCGGTCTCGAATGAGTTGTTGAAGATCTTTCGTAGTTGAGGTGCGAAGATGGAGCTTGCTTTGTTGAAGATGTGGTGGGGGCAGGGGTCTGACGGTGATCCGGAGTGGATGGTGTTCATGGTTTTGATGGTGTCTTCGTCGTTGACGTGGTTCCAGGAGATCAGGAGGCCGGTGTGACTGGGGGGCGGTGAGTCTAGAGTGTCGGCAGCTGTCGGGGGGGGCTGGATGTTGAAGCTGTCATGGATGTCTATGATCTTGCGGTGGAAGAAGGTGGCTAGAGAGTCGCAGAGGTCTTGTGACGGCGGGATGTCATTGGAGCTGGAGCTGGGGTTGGCGAGTTCCTTCACGATGTTGAAGAGCTCTTTGCTGTTGTGTGCGTTGTTGTTGATGCGTTCCTTGTAGGAGGTCCTTTTGGTGGTTCGAATGAGTTGGTGGTGCCTGTGGATGGCGTTCTTGAGGGCTGTATGGTTGTCCGGTGATTGCTCTTGGCGCCATTTCTTCTCTAGTCTTCAGCAGGTCTGTTTGGACACCTGGAGGTCAGCGGTGAACCAGATGGCCCTTCTGTCGGTGCGTCTGTTTGAGGGTTTCTTGATCGGGGCAAGAGTGTTGGCGCAGTCGTCGATCCATTGCCTGAGGTTGCGGGCGGCTGTGTCGGTGTCGGTGTGGTCGGTTGGTGGGTCTTGGGCGAGGGTGGTGATTAGCTGGTCTTCGGTGACCTTGTTCCAGCTGCGATGGGGGATTCTTTGCTGGTGGTTGTGTGCGGTGGTTTTCTCGAAGGAGAAGTGGATGCAGCGGTGGTCGGTCCAGTGGAGTTCGGTGGTGTGGCTGAAGGTGACGTGGCTGCTGGCGGAGAAAATGGGGTCGAGCGTGTGTCCGGCGGAGTGGGTAGGTGTTGTGACGAGCTGTTTGAGACCGAGGTTGGCGAGGTTGTCCAGCAGTGTGGTGGAGTTGCTGTCGTCGGCGTTCTCGAGGTGGAAGTTCAGGTCTCCGAGGAGGATGTAGTCTGTGGAGGCCAAGACGTGCGAGCTGACGACGTCTGTGATGGAGTCGCTGAACTGTGGCCGGGGCCCGGGGGGTCTGTACACGAGGGTTCCTCTGAGGGTGGTGTTGGGATCGATGTGGATCTGGAAGTGCAGATGTTCGGCAGTGCTGAGGGTGTCTTCGGTGTTGGTCGAGATTCTGAGGGTATTTCTGTGGATGATGGCGATTCCTCCTGTCTGTTGGTGCGGTCCCTGCGTGTGATCTTGTAGCCTTGTGAGGCCTGTCCAGGGGTGCAGAGGAGGTGAGGCCTGTCCAGGGGTGCAGAGGAGGTGAGGTCTGTCCATAGGGTGCAGAGGAGGTGAGGCCTGTCCAGGGGGATGCAGAGGAGGTGGGGCGTGCACAGGGGGTGCAGAGTAGGTGAGGCCTGTTCAGGGGTGCAGAGGAGGTGAGGCATGTCCTGTCGAGGGGGGTACAGAGCAGGTGAGGCCTGTCCAGGGGTACAGAGGAGGTGAGGCATGTCCTGTCCAGGGGGTTAAGAGCAGGTGAGGCCTGTCTAGGGTGCAGAGGAGGTGAGGCCTGTCCAGGGGTGCAGAAGAGGTGAGACCTGTCCAGGGGTGCAGAGGAGGTGAGGTCTGTCCAGAGGGTGCAGAGGAGGTGAGGCCTGTCCAGGGGGATGCAGAGGAGGTGAGGCGTGCATAGGGGGTGCAGAGGAGGTGAGGCCTGTTCAGGGGGTGCAGAGGAGGTGAGGCCTGTTCAGGGGGTGCAGAGGAGGTGAGGCCTGTCCAGGGGGGTACACACGAGGTGAGGCCTGTCTAGGGGTGCAGAGGAGGTGAGGCCTGTCCAGGGGGTGCAGAGGAGGTGAGGCCTGTCCAGGGGTGCACAGGAGTTGAGGCCTATCCAGGGGGTGCAAAGGAGGTGGGGCCGCTCCAGGGGGATGCAGAGGAGGTGAGGCCTGTCCTGTGGGGTGCAGAGGAGGTGACGTCTGTCCAGAGGGGTAGGCATAGAGGCCTCTCCTGGCTTGTCCTCTAGGTATGAGGAGTGTGGACCGCCTCAGCCGCTTCTCTCACTGCCCAGAGATGCTCCTTTCCAGGCAATTTATTTTATTGTAAGAGCTTATAATCCGAGTTTTTGAAAAGTATCCAGAGTTACCATAGAGCCCCAGATGGCTCATGACAAAGGCACACATCTCCTCCAAGCATGGAGTTTATTAATTAAACCACGGTCTTTAGTGAAGTAACCAAGACTACAACTCCCAGAATGCACTTGCGTATTACATGAAAGTACAGGCATGAATATTCGGGGGATCACTCTACAGAAATATTTGGTACCTCCCGGGGCATTGTGGCAGAGAAGAGTAGAACAGTTAATGTGCAAGGACTTTCATTCTGAGCCTCTTTCTGCAGATTGTGAGTCCAGTGAGATCTGAGATAACGTGGATCTCTCTCAAGGAGATTTCACACAGTTTTATCTGTCTCAGGGAGAAATACAATGAAAAACAGGGGGTGCAAGTCCAACGCCCCAGTCTCCGGGGTCCATGGATCTCTGTACTGGCCCTTGCCTGGTCCTGCAAGAGAGGACGAACCAGGTGTTTAGTCTGGCCTCGCGAAGAGAGCAAGAGCAGGCTCAGTATCCTGGTCCACCAGGTCCCGTCTCCCATCCTGGTCCTCACCATACTCCGGCTAACGTCCTGGTACTCAACAGGCTCCGGCTCACATCCTGGTCCTCACAAGGCCCTGGCTCATGTCCTGGTCCTCACAAGGCCCTGGCTCACATCCTGGGACCCACCAGGCCCCAGCTCACGTCCTGGTCCTCCCCAGGGCCTGGCTCACATCCTGGTCCTCCATAGGCCCCGGCTCACATCCTGGACCCAACCAGGCCCCAGCTTACGTCCTGGTCCTTAAAAAGCCCTGGCTCACGTCCTGGTCCACCAGGCCCCAGCTTATGTCCTGGTCCACACAAGGCCCTGGCTCACATCCTGGTCCTCACAAGGCCCTGGTTCACGTACTGGTCCTCACAAGGCCCTGGCTCACGTCCTGGCCCACCAGGCTCCGGCTCACGTCCTGGTCCTCACAAGGCCCTGGGACACGTCCTGGTCCTCACAAGGCCCTGGCTCATGTCCTGGTCCTCACAAGGCCCTGGCTCATGTCCTGGTCCTCACAAGGCCCTGATTCACATCCTGATCCTCACAAGGCCCTGGCTCATGTCCTGGTCCACCAGGCCCCGGCTCACGTCCTGGTCCTCACAAGGCCCTGGCTCATGTCCTGGTCCTCACAAGGCCCTGGCTCATGCCCTGGTCCACCAGGCCCTGGCTCACATCCTGGTCTTCCAAGCCCCGGCTCACGTCCTGGTTATGTTATGTTATGTTAACTGCTACTTTTATAGCGCATAATCACCATCAGGTCTCTAAGCGCTTTGAGAGAGGGGTCCGATGCCCGATACCCAATGCAGTCCCCAGGAACATGCATAGCAGATGATTAGATGGAGTCTAACGCCTCCCTGAACAGGAGCGTTTTGAGGCGTTTCCTGAAAGGGAGGAGAGAGCATTCCTTGCGGAGGCCATCGGGTAATTTGTTCCAGAGTTGCGGGAGCAGGACAGAGAGGGCTCTGCCTCCCTTGGATATTGTATTAAACCGGGGAACTGCCAGCAGGCAGTTCTCGGCGGACCGGAGTTTACGGCCAGGTACATAGTTTTGAAGACGCTCTTTAATGTATGTTGGGGCCTGGCCGTACATTGCTTTATGGGCAATACAAAGGCCCTTGAATTTGGCCCTCTGCTTGATGGGGCGCCAGTGAAGCTTGCGCAAGAGTGGGGTAGCATGTGCCCTTCTAGTGAGCCTGAAAATCAGCCTGGCTGCATCATTCATGGTCACCTGTAATTTGTTAGTTAGTTTTTCCGGTAGGCCGATGTACAGGGCGTTCCCGTAATCTAATCTGGACAGGATAGTGGCCGATACTATCATCTGTAGAGCTGTCGTCGAAAGGAGGGGGGCCAGTCTCCGCAACTGTCTCAGCAGGCCAGTGCATGTACCAATCACGGTCAAAACTTGGTTGGTCATAGAGAGGTCCGCATCTATCTTGATGCCCAAGCTTTTTACGGTCGTGACTGGCGTAGGGGTTGTGCCCAACTCTTGGGGCCATAGACGGTCACTCCAAGGGTTTGGTTCCCAAGGGATGACTAGGACCTCAGTTTTGTCTGGGTTGACCTTCAGAAAGTTAGTCGTCATCCAGTTCACAGTGTATCTGAGGATATTTTGAGTCAATGAGGGGGCCTGCTGGGAGTTGTCGATCTGGAGGATGAGCTGCGTGTCGTCCGCATAGTTAAAGACTTGGCAGTCCATGCGCGCCAGGACAGCTATTAGCGGCTGGAGGTAGATGTTAAATAGGAGTGGGGACAATGCTGAGCCCTGGGGACGCCACACATGAGGGCGCCCTGTCGGACACCTGCTCCCCAAGCTGGACCCTCTGCGACCTCCCGGAAAGAAAAGATTCAATCCACTGGTAGGCCACCCCGCAGATGCCCAGTTCGGAAATGCGGGCTAGAAGCTGCGCATGATTGACTGTGTCGAATGCTGCCGACAGGTCTAACAGCACCAGGGCGGACGGTTTCTTATTGTCGCCCATAACTCTGAGCTCGTCAAGTACGGATATCATTACCAGCTCTGTGCTGTGGTGGGGCCTGAAGCCCGCTTGCCGCCCTTGGAGTAACTGGTGTTCCTCCAGAAAAACCGCAAGTGTTTTTAGGATGTGCTGCTCTATGACGTTCGCCAGGAAGGGGAGCTGGGAAATTGGCCTGTAGTTTTTAAGAGTGGCCACATCCGCCCCAGGTTTCTTCAACAGGGGGGTGACCCTGGCTTCCTTCAGGCCAGAGGGAAGATAGCCTGTCTCTAGGGAGCGGTTTAGTAGGGCAAGGATCTGTCTTTCAAGACCCGGGAGGGCCATACGAAAAACCCTTGGAGGACAAGGGTCAGCTGGTGAGCCGGATTTGATATGGCTCATCAGGCCTGACAGGGAGGCTGGGTCTAAATTAGGGAAAGAGGGGAGCTGGTTAGCCGGCGTAAGGGGTGTAGGGTGCTGTTCTAGGGGGGTCTGATGGGTCGGGATGCTCTCAATCTCAGCTAGGATGTCTGCGACTTTGTGATGAAAAAAGGTCTGGAAGGTGTTGCAGTCTATTGGTAAAGCTGTTGATCCTAGTGTTGATTTCTGGCTGAGTTCTTTTAGTATTTTAAAAGTCTCTTTTTGTTTATTTACTGCCCCCGTAATTCTTGCCTCATAATATTCAGCCTTCCTAGTCATAATGGCCTTTTTGTATGAGGCAAGCAGGAGTTTGTGGGCAGCTAGGTCGGCTTGGCTATCTGATTTCCGCCACCTTCTCTCAGCTTGGCGGAGGGTTTGCTTCCTGCCCCTCAGTTCTTCATTGAACCAGGGGGCACCTTTACCTTTATCTCTAACTTTCTCCCTCCGTGCTGGTGCCACCTGATCAATGGCTTCCATAAGCGTGTCGGTGAGGGCAGCGCACTCATAGTCTACGTTGTCTGAAGTGGGTGCTTTCATGGGGAGTCTGAGTAAGGTCCCCACCAGATTATCTTCCTCAATTCTATTCCAACTGCGCACAATTTTCCAACCCAGTGACGGCTGCAGTGGGGGGCTGTCCAGCGGGGCCCAGCACCTAATCAGCGAGTGATCCGACCAGGAGCACGTGCTGATGTCTGTAAGCTGGGTTGATCGCTGGGAGGTCCAGATGAGATCGAGTATGTGGCCTTTAATGTGGGTTTGAGCATTCACCAGTTGGTGAAGCCCCAACAAGCACATGGCTATCTCGAATTGGCTAGCCTGCGACTCTCTGGGAGTTTCGTCCCAGTGGTAGTTGAAGTCACCCACCACTAGGAGACGTTGGTAACGTGAGCAGAGGTCACTGATCAACTCAGAGAAGAGTTCATTAAACCTTGGGGTTGAACGTGGAGGGCGGTATGCCACTGATAGTATGATGCAAGAGGATTTACTTGAGATTTTAACACCTAATGTGTCAGCGTACTCGAAGTTTTTTGCCAGTATCTTGTCTACCCGTAGACTTTTTTTATAGAAGATAGCCACTCCACCCCCTCTGGCATTATCCTCCCTGTTGTGCCAAACGGCGTCAAATTCCCCAGGTAGTGCAGCAATCATATCTGGGACGGAGCTGTCTCCTAACCAGGTTTCTGTGACCGCTAGGACATCGATGTCTCTGTCCTGGAGGAGCGAGAAAACTTCCAGGCAGTGCTTTGGCAGTGAACGAGTATTCAGTAGAGCAACCTTTAGGCCTGGTGGCTGTCTGGGCAATGTGTTAGTATGGTGGGCTATAAGTGGAGTCATGGCAGTATCGTCCAAGTTTTTGCTAAGTAGGTTTTCTGCTCTAAGAGTTTCTACTGCATTCCGGCCCAGGGTATGGTTCTTGGATTCTAGGGCACGGAGCTCCTCCATTGAATAGGCCAGGAATTTGCCAGGGGTCCTGGCCCCTGGTCCCGATCGTGCGTGAACGGGCGCAGACGGGCTTGCCTTAGGCGCGCCTTCGGCGCGCCCGCGGTGCGCGTCCACTCCAGCGCGGCCCTAAATGTATTCCCTTCCGCCCGCCCTCCAATCAGCGCTGCGTTGCACCAGCTGAGACACCCCCTGAGCACTAGACCACGTTAGCAGAGCGGAAGTGCTAAGGACCAGGGAGGGAGCAATCGGCAGAGGAAATGCGCGTCTGAGTCCGGTAAGTTTCAAATTCAAACAATTTTAGATTTAAGAGTGTACATACAGCGTAGCGTTTTTAAAACCAAGTTAACAACTAAGTTAAAAAACGATCACAATTAGGGTAAAAAGTTGCGTTTTTAAAAGCAGGATAAAACATTAAAAAAACGAGTTAAGAAGAGCAAACAGAGATTCAAAGCGCAATTTAAGTGGGAACACACTTTCAAGCCATGGGGGAGCCGCCTCGTGAGAACTGGCGTATCTCTCCCTCTCCACCAGGACCCGGCTCATGTCCTGGTCCTCACAAGGCCCTGACTCATGTCCTGGTCCTCACAAGGCCCTGGCTCACGTCCTGGTCCCCCATGCCCTGGCTCACATCCTGGTCCACCAGGCCCCGGCTCATGTCCTGGTCCTCACAAGGCCCTGGCTCAGGTCCTGGTCCACCAGGTCCTGGCTCACGTCCCGGTCCCCCAGGCCCTGGCTCACAACCTGGTCCACCAGGCCCTGGCTCACATCCTGGTCCTCACCAGACTCCGGCTCATGTCCTGGTCTGCACCAGGCTCCGGCTCACATCCTGGTCCTCGCAAGGCCCCAGCTCATGTCCTGGTCCTCACAAGGCCCTGGCTCACATCCTGTTCCACCAGGCTCCGGCTCACGTCCTGGTTCTCACAAGGCCCCAGCTCACGTCCTGGTCCTCAAAAGGCCCCAACTCATGTCCTGGTCCTCACAAGGCCCCAACTCACGTCCTGGTCCTAACAAGGCCCCAACTCATGTCCTGGTCCTCACAAGGCCCCAGCTCACTTCCTGGTCCTCACAAGGCCCTGGCTCACATCCTGGTCCTCACAAGGCCCGCTGACATCCTGGTCCTCACAAGGCCCCAGCTCACGTCCTGGTCCACACAAGGCCTTGGCTCACGTCCTGGTCCTCACAAGGCCCTGGCTCACGACCTGGTCCTCAGAAGGCCCTGGCTTAGGTCCTGGTCCTCACAAGGCCCTGGCTCACATCCTGATCCACAAGGCCCCGGCTCACATCCTGGTCCTCACAAGGACCCAGCTGACGTCCTTGTCCTCACAAGGCCCTGGCTCACGTCCTGGTCCTCACAAGACCCTGGCTCACATCCTGTTCCACCAGGCCCCAGCTCATGTCCTGGTCCTCACCAGACCCTGGCTCACGTCCTGGTCCACCAGGCCCTGGCTCACGTCCTGGTCCACCAGGCTCCAGCTCACGTCCTGGTCCTCACCAGACCCTGGCTCACATCCTGGTCCTCGCAAGGCCCCAGCTCACGTCCTGGTCCTCAGACGGCCCCGGCTCACGTCCTGGTCCACCAGGCCCCAGCTCACGTCCTGGTCCTCACCAGGCCTAGCTCACGTCCTGGTCCTCAAAAGGCTCCAGCTCACGTCCTGGTCCTCACCAGATCCTGGCTCATGACCTGGTCCTCACAAGGCCCTGGCTCATGTCCTGGTCCTCACAAGGCCCCAGCTCACGTCCAGGTCCTCACCAGATCCTGGCTCATGTCCTGGTCCTCACAAGGCCCTGGCTCATGTCCTGGTCCTCACAAGGCCCCAGCTCACGTCCAGGTCCACCAGGCCCCTGCTCACGTCCTGGTCTTCACCAGATCCTGGCTCACGACCTGGTCCTCACAAGGCCCCAGCTCATGTCCTGGTCCTCACAAGGCCCCGGCTCATGTCCTGTGTGAGAAGTTGGCCTGGTATATGCTGTGCACTAATTATAGTGGGCACCTTGCACCAGTCCAAACAACCCCTTATTGGAGATAGGTTAAAGACAAACTTTATTGAAAGCTATCCTAGTGGTAGCTATGGAGAGCAGCCTTCAGGCTAAGTCTTGAAGGAATGTAAAGCAGCTTGTTTTACCAGTCTATAATCTCTTGAGTGACCAAATGAAAGAGGACCACACCAGGTATATATATAAAATATATGTATTTAGTCTTAAACACACCCCTCTAGTCTCTTTATGAGGCTAGAGTTCGAAGTACATACGTTACAAGTCAGTTATCAACAGTAATAGCACAAATACACGTTGGAGCCCTAGGGGCGTACCAAACCATATACCAATAAAGTGGTATAAGAACCACGACTGAGCTAGACACAAGGCCTAGGGCCTGTAGAAGTGCTTGGACCACAAGGAACCAGCCAAGGTAATGACACAGGGGACCCACGGGGGATGCGGGCAGTGTTGGAACACAGCCGCGAATCACCGTTAACTTCTATGGGGAAAGTCGCGGTTAGGTTTTTAAAAGGAAAGGGCACTTAGAGGAGAACTTGGAGCAAATCCCTTTAGAACTAGGCAGTTCTAGAGTCAATACTCACGGGAGCACCGGAGTACTCGAGTTACCTCACCCAGGGAAGCCGGGTGCATAGGTGTCTTTTGGTGTCGGGTTTCGTCGTTGTTTTCAATGGCGATCCGCTGCAGCAGGCTGCTGGCGACCAAGTCGAAAGTGTCCGGGTGGATCCAAGGGTGGATCGAAGATCTGAAGAACCTGAAAGCAGAGGGGACAGAGTCTGGGTCACTAGCCAGTGACCAGGAAGGCGATGAGCAGATGCCCACCGACGTCGGGTGCTTCAGGTAGGTTGATGGTCGTCTTGACTCTTCAGCCACGAGGTCCAGGAGGCGTTGACGACAACCAGGAGCTGGATTCGAGTTGTCCTACGACATTTGTCGATTGCTACGGTGTCAGCAACCGGATTGGACCCAACAAGCCTTGGCAACGGCAAGTCACATGGAAACAAAGAAAGGACGTTGTTGCAGACCAGCAAGGTCTGGGGGACTCATCCAGCAAAGGTAAGTCAGGGCACATCTGGAGCAACCAGAGAAGCCCAAGCAGAAGAAGAGTTGCCTTCGGGAGGGCCCACTAGCTAACTGACTAGCGACCGCGAAGGAGCCTCGAGTGGACGCACTTGGAGCTGGTTCACAGGGCACTCATGGAGTGGAGGCCTGTAATCTTCAGAGCAGTCGGTGCTGGAGGGGGGGGCTACTCGGAGCCCAAAGCACAACTTCGTGGGAGGCCAGGAAGAGGATGCACTTACAAAAGTTCTCGGTGTCCAGGGGTCACGGTTCCACGTTACCCACGACAGCTACGTGCCTCAGCTTTGCTGGGGTCTCAGGGCAGCCTCGGGGAAGCCTGGAAATCCACCTCTGGTGTTGCAAATATTACAGCGTCCGACGGGAGCGTCAGCGATGCAGACCGGACAATTGCTTCTTAGGTGCCTGCCATGCAGGGGAGTCACTCTTTGACCCCAAGGGAGATTCATCAGTCCTCTAATCTTCAAGTAGAGCGTCGAAGGTCCAGGATTCGGTTACAGAGTTTCGTCCGGGGTAATATAAAGTCCTAAGGTCTGGGGTCCCATAATTATACTAAGTTAGGGGGTTGGACATACTCTGGGGACCCACCTATGGGAGGGTCAGGGAAGAGGGGTGGTTACACCCATTCCCTTTGTCCAGTTTCCCGCCAGAGCAGGGGCAGGTAGCCCCTGCAACCGGTTTGAACTGGGCTATGCACAGGGACACCAAATGTGCCCTCAGTGCAGGACTACAAAGCACCAGAGAGTGCTCCCGCTCAGCCCCAATACACATCATCCTGTCTGGGGAGGTGGTTACACCTCCCTGCGACAGGAAACCTATTGTCCAGGCCTCCCCTGCCGGAGTTTCAGTCAGCAGTCAACGTGCTGCCATCTTTTGTTTGGTGGCGTTCTGATCCTTTGGGCACATTTTACTTGGGTATCCTTCCTTTGCTCTGCCAACCACTTAAAAAAACAACAAAACAAAAAACGATGCAGTGTCTCTACTTCAAGGATCGTCGTCGTGGGATCGGGTGATTTTCGGAGTCAGTCAATTGTTACAAAGACCGTGGTTGCAAAACTATCGGCACGTTTAGTTGGACGCTCTGCAGTAAATACATGTGTTGACCCGTGATACTTTGGAGATGTCTTTAGATTTTTTTCGCACGATACGCAACATTAGGGGGTCACCAACATCTCCTCATGTGTCTTTAAAAAAAAAAAGAAAAGGTCTCACACGTTTCTAGCGCTATTTCAAAGACATGTTGTTACCTGCCATGCTGTTTCTTATGTTTGCCACGTCTACTCTGCGCTTCAATGTTTCATAATGTATTGTGGGGTGCACAACTGCTCAGTTTTAAATGGTGTTTATTGCTTATGCATGGTTTGTCCAGAGTTTTGTTGGACTATTGTTACAATTACACCACATTATGTTTTATTTGCACTTTTCACATGATTCCTTAGTGTACTTTACCCCACACGGGGTGTACAGTCCCTTCAGTCTCTACGTTATGATGCAGAACAAGAGACCATTACCCAAGGTCGCTTGTACACTATTTCTTATACTTTTACCCTACATAGGGTGTCGTGAGGGTTCCTGTCACGTCACAAAGTGCACAACGTTATTACCTCCATGCGAGGTGTCTGTACTCTAAGTGTTTAGCTACCTAACCAGTGCACAAGGTTCCTACCTCCACATGAGGTGTGTTCCATGGGGTGTCGTCCCTTTTTGTACAGTGCACAATATTTTTACCCTCACACAGTGCACAACGTTGTTACCTCCATGTGAGGTGTGTTGCATAGGATTTAGTCTTATTGCCACCGTGCACAGTCTTCTTACCTCTACACGAAGTGCGTTCTTTGGGTTGTTTCCCCATTGTTTGGTGCACATTGTGTTCATCTCCACATGAGGAGTATAGCGTGGGTTTCAGCCCCATTGCTACTGTATACAATGCTTTTACCTCTTCACGAGGTGTCTCTCGTGGGTCTTGTCCCACTACGCAGTGCACAACATTTGATCTCTCGAGGTGTGTCTCACTCTGTCTCTTACCTTCTTTACATTGTGCACGTTTTACAGTGTGGGTGTTTCTTTATGGCAACAGTGCACAACGTCTTACCTCCTCTCGAGGTTACCCCTGCACAAGCGAGTTGTTACCCTTATTGGGTGTATGGTTTGGGTTCCAGTCCCATTTCCATAGTGCATGGTTTACGTTACACTAGGCGTTTGTTTTTTATGTTTCATGTTTCATTGTCAACACTATAGCCCAGTGCTATTCTCTATTTTGATTCAGTCTTCAATATGTGATGGAGAAGTATGTGTAATCATTTGTATTTCTCTTCTTCTCTGCCTTCTTGTTTCCTCCTGCTCTGATTTGCTTCCTCGCATACCCTTCTGGCCAGTAGGTGTGCAGGTGGTAGTCATTGATGGTTTCTCCTTCCACTCTTTCTTTTCTTTGGTTTTATAAAGAAGGGAGGATGGGTATTGGATTATGTTTATCTGTTTTCATATTTCCATTGTCTCTCTCACTGCTCTTCTTGCCTCTCTTTGGTTCTCTCTGTCGTTCATCCAGCTTCTGCATCTTGTTTCTGCTTTTCTCTTTTTCTCGTCATCTGTTACAGTGTTCTTTTCAGTTTTTCTTTGGAAGAAAGCAGGATATGTTGTATCCTGGTTTCAATGTGTTCATGCTCTGCCAGTGAGTTCCTCCTAGAATGATGTAATATGGAATGTTGGGGGTCAGAGAAGGGCTGAGCAGCATGCTGGCTGCTCCTGGTGGGGCTAGACCTGAGCTGAACATCTGGACATGTAACTTGTACAATAAATACTCCTGAAATGCTCATACCTGTTTGGACCAAGTTACTACAATGTTCACCAAACTAAATGAGGCCACAGTGAACACGCAGCTCACCAAATACCTTGCGTCCCACCAACTTCTGTACAAAGTCCATCCAGGGCTCCAACAGAGCTCTCTGCAGAGACCGTGCTGGCTAAAGCCACGTGGGATATTAGAGACATTATGTATGGGGGTGGGGAGGTGGGGGCTCTGATTTGATTAGATCTGTCAGCAGCCTTTGACACCATCTCCCACTCCACTTTACTACAGAGATTGGAGATTGTGGGTCTTAGGGGAAAGTGCTTGCTTGGTTCTTATCCTTTTGAAAGATCTGCCCCAAGCGGTGGCATCAGCTAACTTCAGCCCCTCAGATGATCACCACAGGAGCCCCCCAGGGACTTGTTTTGAGCCACAATCTTTTCAATCTTTACATGGCCCACTTGGCCAGCCTGAACGAGTCATTCGATATCACCTCTACTCGAATATACACAAATCATTAGATTAGAATTAAATACAGATAAGATGGCCAGTAATTTCAGGAGCTGCCGCCAGGAAGTCGCTGATTGGATGACCTCAAATCCCTGGCGCTGAACAGTGAAAAAAACGGAAATAGTGGGATTTGGGTCCAGAGCCTCACGGCACAAGGGTGGTGGCCGGTGGGAACTCTCCCCACCCCATTCCATCAGGTCAGCAACCTGGGGATTGGGTGGAGTCGCATCTGTCCTTAAAAGGATACATTAAAATCACCTGCTCTACAGGCTTCTGACTGCTGAAAGTTATCAGAAAAATTCTTCTGTTTATCCCTGCTTCATCTAGGAGGGACCCGGCTCTAGCCCTGATCCTATCGAGAAGGGATTTCTGCATCTCTTTATACGTGGGCATATCTAAATATCACCTACATAGGTTGCAGCCGCTACAAACACAGCAGCTGGGCTGGTTCTGGGCTTAAAGAAAACAACGTCGATCTTCAACAAACTGGTCAAATTGCACCGGCTTCCTGTCCTGAAAAGATGTCAATTTAAAGCACTTTATGTCATAAACGCTCTACAATCAGGGCCTTCATTCTTATTTGTCCTCGCTCTTTGCCTGGTATCAGCTTGCCGAGTGGTGAGATCCCACCGTGCTTTGCTGCGTAAAGTCTCTAAGTTTAGGAAAATCAGAATAGATGGCTGCTCTCTGCCTGTGGTGACTGCAGGTACCTGGAATGGAATGCCCTCCCACCTGCTCTGTGCGCCCAAGAAAACATGAGTTCTTTCAGGAAACAAATCAAAACCTTTCTGTTCGTGTTCAGGGGCTGTGTGATTTTGATACTTATGTGCTCATACTAGCACCAGGACACTTCTATCCCGCACTAGCTGTGCAGCGCTATATAAATTGGCTCTCACATTATGTCATAAGCCATCGATCTCTGGGCAACAGATCGTTGCATCTATAGACGCCCTAGAAGGAAAGGCTCCAGGATCTGAAGGTCTGACGTAGAGTTTTACATAGCTTAGAAACAAATACCGGCCGCATATCTGCTAGAGGTGTATACCGGCCCCACATCTGCTGGAGGTGTATACCGGCCCCACATCTGCAGGAGGTGTATACCGGCCCCACATCTGCTAGAGGTGTATACCGAGGCATTAAAGGGTGGTGTGTTGGTGCCATCTATAAGTGACGCAATCATATCAGCGCCCTCCGAGCATGGAAAACACCCTGCTAAGTGTACCTCTTATCGCCCTCTGTCACTGCTTCACTGTGATTGTAAATTCCTCACTGAGGTGATGCGACTCGGATATACTTCCTACTAGAGAGAATAGTCTCCCCAGTACAGTCGGGATTTGTCCCTAATAAATCCACAGCATTTCATCTACGGACGGTATTCGCAGTGCTGCATCGGGAAAACACACACATGAAGTCAGATGATGCAGATAAGGCGTTTGACTCCCTGGAATAGCCTTTTATGATCGAGACGTTTAGGCGCCTTGGTATGTCAGGGAGTTTGAGATCACATATGAAGCTGCTGGACACACAGCCTATGGCCTGAGTTTACGTAAATGGGCTCAACTCAGACGCCATTCAGATCGCCTGGGGCACTGGGCTGGGACGCCCTCTGTCACCCGTTCCTTATACCAAGAACAAACCCTTAGGCCCGTGAACTCCAGGAGAGGCCTACCATAACCGTACTGGGCTGACACCTCTTAAACACTGAAACCAAGAAGAAAACACATCTTTATAAATTGACCGGTTTATAGTCACTGTGGGCAGGCCTGGAGGTGGGTTGAGAGTTGAGAAGGTCGGACGACGGAACTTCAGAGTTCAGTCAAGTGACCTTTCAGTGCTAACCGAAGTTCGGTAAATCACTGGGTAGCTCTTATCTGACTGGAGAGAGTGTTCCAAACTAGAGGTCTAAGTGTAGGAAGCTGGCTTGGTATACACTATACCAAATTAAGGTATAGTGTGCACAGACTCCAGTGAATCCCCAGAGGTTTACAGAGGCTAAAGTAAATAATACTAAAAGCTCTCTTTGTAGTAGTGTGGTCGAGCAATAAGGCTTTACCAAAGGGTAGTGTTAAGCATTTATTGTACACCCGCAGGCAAGAAATGATTACACACACTCAAAGACTGAATCCAGACCAATTGTTTTGTATAAAAAGTTATTGTTTAGTTATTTTATTTCTAGAACCAAAAAATTCCTCAGTTCCTTAAGATCTTTCTCCGCTTGAAATCTATTGATTCCTGTGGAGGGCACAAAACTGAAACCTCGACCTAAAACTTCTTCCTCTGTTCTCTTAAGGACCCTACTGGACAGATTCGCTATCGATGCCTGTTCTATTTCCAATATTTTTGACTTCTCGTTTGTATGTATTCCAAATCTGGGGGCATCTTGTTAATATCTAAGAGTGCACATGGGCATGTGGTGAATGCACCTTGATAAGGATGTGAAGAATGCCACCAAGTAGAGAGTAGACATAAAGGCACGTCTGATGTTAATGTTTTTAAGAAAGCTTTTTATAATGTAATGTGCAGCCCAATGTGTGTCTTTTTAGAACATTATACTTTTTTTCATCACAACAGAAGTACATATGGCTCACTCAGAGTAAGCATCTCTACAGGGATGCGCTACAGGCACTACAGGGTTCTTTAACGAATGAAAACATTGAAGTAACCATGGTTAAAGCTCAGGTGCAAGCTCGCTTCAGAGGATTCTGTGATCCAGATAGCAGTACGTATCAAATGACTATTAGTTTGCTATGTGAGGATAGCAATGTTCGATAAATTGTCCCACTCTATTAACCAAAAGTTCACAGTCAGATCCCCTCAGGCATATGGAATTACCAGATGTGGTGTGCACTCGACATTACCAAACACTGATTTGTCAGTGTATGGTGCCCACGGCGAGCTGTCGTGCACACAGGCAATGCTGCCTTTTCCTCTCCATTTAACCAACAACAACTATGACAAAACTGACTACTCCTTTATAATTAAATTAATTTGTGGCCTTTTTAACCAATAAAGACGGTCGCCATTTAATTTCAATTTGTTTGATATAAAAAAGTCATCATCTTAAATGTTGTACACAAAGAAACACATACAAAAATTGGATCAAACACAGTAATATTACTTTACCCACCCACCAACAAAAAATCAAATCACTACAGTGGATACAAAAATGAAATCACAAACACAATTGGCAAATCATGTAAAACAAGAATAACATTACAAAAAATACAATAAACAATGCCAGTTCTTATTTTTCAAAAGTCCAGAACAGGAGCAAACAGCGATTAACAGAGATAATCAAAAACCCAATAGTTTAACTTGCTTACTTATTGCTCCGTTTGTAAATGGACAATGCACCTCTAGAAAAACATAACTTCTGAAGCCAGGTTACTAGTTTAAGTAGAAGTAAATGACTCTTAATAGTTCCCTGGTACACAGTATTACTCCCTCAGATGAAAAACATTATTTTGAAAACAAAGTAGGTGCACAAATGATGGTCAACGCGTTTCGAACCCACTACATCATCTTTTCAGGGGTTCTCCTCAGGACAAAGAACTGATATCCACTCTATAACAAAACACAAAACATTACACAAAATTCATACATCAATATCAAACAGCTTAAATAGAATGGGGGTTCTCTTAGCTTATCATCAAAAAACACCTTTACCTCATTTGATTTGAGATTATTAGCACCACTATGCAGCTCGGTGATGCCAGCACAACTGGGACAGCCTGGCAGGGCGCACACATCTCAGCTATAAAAGTCCTGCTTGTTTGGTACTGGGTGGCAGGAGCTGCCGGGCAGCAAGGATCCCGTAGTAGGTGTCCACATGGTAGTTTCTATTGCGTGGTCAACATGTTTTTCACCTTTATGTAACCAAATCGTGTGGCGATTTGTCAGGACCAGAGAAAGAATAAAACTATCTACACTTGGGTGGTGATGTGGTGTAAAATACCTATTATTTTGCCTACCCAAACATATATTAAATGTGACTGACTGACTGACAGACTGTTGACTGTCAAGATGGCCGCTAGGTAGGAGCTCTGCCTCAGAGCTCCCGGGTTGGGGATCACTAAATCGGTGACTATCCCCGGATAACCCTGCCATCCACCTCTCGTTGCAGCACTCCACAGAAGTACTGCAAGCTGCGATTCTGGACCAACAAGTTTCGAGAATTTTGGCTTACCTGCATCAGAGATCTCTGTGAGAAGGTCGCTGCATTCGCCCCAACGCCGACCATGTGGATAGCCTCCCGTGGAGACACCGCAGCGCCCTGGCATGAAACGGGTCCTCAATTTGTTTTACCGGAGGGATCGTCCGGCGAATCTTCAACCGGGTTCGTGGTGGCCCGGTGAGGAGTTGGCCTCGTATGCCGCGACGTCCTCAGCTGGACTGCTTGAGACTGCATGACGTCCGGCGAGGTATTGACCGGGTCCCCAGTTGCTGGAGTCTGCTTTTTCGCGCTGTCCCCGGTACTTTGGGGTTGTGACTTGTGCTGATTGCCGCTCAGCCCGCGATTTCAGGTTGAACCCAGCCCCTCTCGCCGAGACCTAGGCCGGTGTTGAGCCTGCCTTCCGCCCGCCTTTGATGCCGTTTTCCTCATGGCGCCCCAGCAAAGAGCCGGCTGGTGCACAAGGGTGCGGACGAGCGTGTCCTGCGGATTATTTCATTTGGCGGACCGCCCTGACCCAAATTGCCAAGAAGAAGCGGGGAGCGTCCCGCAGGGCATCTCGCCTGAGACCCTCTGACTCAGGTCCCGGCTCGCCTGCTTGCGACGTATCCGTTGACTGCCCAAACCTAACAAACGGTGAGCGCCACGCTACATACATTCTATAAACCTATAGTGGTGGACTTTATATGTGCTGGCTTAGCCACTTGAAAGACGCTTACGTTGTATGCACTCTAAGATGGGAGCTGTTTTAGATGGCCATCTTGACTTTTTATGTGCTGGCTCATCCATTTTGAAGACGCTTGCATTGCATGATAGAAGCTGTCCTCACTTGCCCCTATTCTTAGTAAGTGAAAGAGGACTGATCTACGCTTTCACAACAATAGAAAGAGGACTGAGCCAGAAGCTCCCCATAATAACAGAAAGAGGACTTCTGTAGCGGCCATCTTGGCATGGGCATTTGTTTAATCAGCCCTCTCAACTTATTCTACTGAAAGAGACCTGTTAAACCCCCACCTTGGCATGGGCATATGATTAACAGCCCTTGCATTTGCTCTTTCGCTGTTCATTTAAGATGGGGCATCTTGGCGCGGTAGCACATTCCCTAAGTAAACCTTGATAGTAGGCCAGACCTGCTGATATATTTCACCACGCAAACCGACCGCTGGGGCGGTAGTCTCATCACTCTCCCCAGCATGGCAGAGCCCTGCCTGACCTCCACGGGCGACAACGACTACACCGTTATCTATCCTCCTAATCTCTCCAAATCCGCCTCTAAATCCCTCAAACACTCCATCCTGAAAAGTCATCCTGGAACCCTGATATCTGATATTCGTCTCTGCTTGGACAAGGGCACTGTCATTAACGACCTCATCTTCCACTCCAGGAAAATGTCTCTCTGGCGCAATGCCTTCTCAAGCCTCCTCAAAGTACAGGAAGCCAGGAACATCCCTCATGGAAAAAAACTCACGATCACTCCATTTGCAAACCTGCGTGCTGACCTCACCATCACCTTGTACAACAGCGGCATTATCCTGATTCAAGGGCCTCCCAAAGACCTCATCAAATTTGCGGACCTCTTCACCCTCCTTAAAAAATATGTTCACAACCCTTCCCAGTCCACGCTCCCACCGCTCCACCTCTCGCCCAATCCGCCAAGTGTACCTAGCCTCTCTCTAACCACATGTGCCAGTGACCATGTCATTGGGCGACCCTGCCCTGCTACCTTGTCACCAACGCATGCCAACCACTGCGCGCCCACACCACTGAACTTAGGCCTATAAGCGCTCCCTTCTCCGTCGGCTTCCGAAACTCTCCCTAGGGCCCACATCTTGAGCCAACCTAGCCCCACTATCACGCTAACAGCACTTGCCATCAGAAGCGTCCCCAAACCCTTACCCTCCTGCCCGCATAATCTTCCCACACTCTGGGCTACTGAAACGTCTACTAGGGCCCACAACACTGGTACTGAGATGTCTACTAGGGCCCATGACTCTGGTCGATTTAGCCCCACCACTAGGCTGCCAACTCAGTCCAACAGAATCGCTCCCACCCCTTCGGCCCCCTGCCCGCAAGATCTTCCCTCTGATAGGGACACTGATCGACCTAGCCCCACCACTAGGTTTCCGGCACACTCCATCAGAATCGCTCGCATGCAACCGGCCCCGGCCCGCCGGAACCCACCTCTAGGCTACCAGCACATTCTATCAGAATCGCTCGCATGCAACTGGCCTCCGGCCCGCCGGAACCCACCTCTAGGCTACCAGCACATTCTATCAGAATCGCTCGCATGCAACTGGCTCCCGGCCCGCCGGAACCCACCTCTAGGCTACCAGCACATTCTATCAGAATCACTCGCATGCAACTGGACCCCTGCCAGAGCCTACCTCTCTTAGAGATATTGATAATCTCCACAGCAGAGCCACCGAATTAACACTGAGCATCCACAAGTCCATTCTGGACCTAAAGCACCTCATTTACCTCACCGAACTCTCCTTCTCGAATCTCTGGCTCTCGCAGAACGCGACCCACATCCCCTACACTAAGCCCCTCCTTCACCCACTACCACTATCCCTGAGACACTTGCGCCCCCGCAAGCAACCCTGCCACCTCTCGGAGGAGGAAATTCTTGCCCTCCTCCATACCTACAAACCCACCCCTGGCACGTTTAACCCGTCAGACCTCACGGAGGAAGAAGTGGTTGACCTCCTCATTAACTACGATTCTGCCTTGACAACCCCATGCCCCTCAGACCTGAGGGAAGAACACCCTATCTGCACGGTTGCAACCAACCCTAACAGATCTGCTACCCTCCGCGTCAGAGGGGTGGTCAATAGCAACCTAGCTAGAGTTCCCATCTCTGCATCTACCCTTAACACTCACTCCTACCCCTCCCTAGCCGGTCTCTTAATAAACTGCCGGTCAGCTGTAAAGCATGCATCTGATGTCGCCGACCTCATCTTAGCGATCTTGACTGAATCTTGGCTCAAGGAATCCTCATCGCCCTACCTAGACCTCTTAGTCCCGTCCAATTACAACATCGTAAGGATGGACAGGCACTCAAAGAAAAAAGGGGGAGGCATTGCCTGCATCTACCGCTCTAACCTCCTTGTTACGGAACTGCCGGTGGACCCTACAGACTCCTGCGAATACCTCGCACTCTCCATTTCCAACAACACCTCCCAACTGTGCAGACGTCCCATCTTTTACCACCCCCCAGGCAAGGATGACACCTTCACGGACCTCCTCATTGAAATCATCACAGCCAAGTTTGCTCCAAACTCTAATGACATTTTCCTGGGCGACTTCAACTTGCATTGGAACGATCCTAAGGACCCTCAGGTCAACGCCATCAGAGACTTCTTGGCCGATCAAGCCCTTACCCAAGCCTGCTCTCTCCTTACTCATTCGAAAGGCGCCACCCTAGACTGGATCATTGCTAAGGAATCAGCGGTCAAACTTATCTCTATTGACCCTTGTGATTGGTCTGACCACCATGCTATCACCTTCCTCCTGCCTAGCACCCACAAGACATGGTCATCACAACCCGTGATTCCCAAACGATGGGTTAGAGACACCAAGAACCTTGATCACGGGAAACTGGCAGCGCGTTGTGAGACCGACCTCCCCGCACCCCCTCAGTGCACCTCGGTCAACAACCTAGCGGATCATTATTCCTCAACTATATCCGACATTCTCGATGACCTGGCTCCACTAAAATTAAAAAGAACCCAGATCAAAGACAGGAATCCCTGGTTCAATGGATCCCTCAACAAGGAGAGGAAATCCCTTCGACAGACTGAACGAAACTGGAAACAACACCCATCAGCAGCCCATCTAAAACTTCTCCGCCACGCCAGAAATGCCTACATAAGAAAATCCTCAAGTCTAAAAAAGAATTCTTCCGAACTGAACTTGAGAACGCCAAGAATCGACCTCGCAGGCTGTTCGACTTGGTCAAACACCAATCCAACAAACTAGCGAAAACCTCCAAAGAAGCCCCTAAACCCCTAATATCAAGCGAGGAATTTTCATCCTTCTTCTGCGACAAAATCTCTGCCCTAGGAAATGAACTTAAATCCGCAACTCACCACCAAAATCAAAATCTGCCAGCTCTACCTCTTTTCTCCGCACTGTCTTCCCAAACCTCACCCAAAAACCAAGCGCACTGGTCCAACTTTAAAATCTATGAAGAACACTCTATCTCGAGAATTCTGGCCTCCTTAAACCCGAACAATCACTTCAATGATCCTCTCCCTTCTAACTGCCTAGCTGCCGCCTCTCAGGCTATCATCCCTTCCTGGACCTCAATAATCAACGCCTACCTCCTACAGGGCTCAATACCTGATTCTCTTAAAGCTGGCCAAGTTGTCCCCATCCTAAAAAAACCTACGCAGGACCCTGCTTCCGCTGACAACTATAGACCCATATCCAACATCCCACTCCTAGCCAAAGTTCTGGAAAAATGTGTGCAACAGCAGCTGAGCCTAGACATCAACAACTTCCACCTTCTAGATGACTTCCAATCCGGGTTCAGACCTGGACACAGCACGGAAACCACCCTCCTCCACATCGTGGATGACGCCCTCCAAGCCCTCGACCAAGGCAAAACCTGTCTCTTAATACTCCTAGACCTATCCTCGGCTTTCAAAATGGCTAACCACGAAACACTCCTTGAACGCCTCAAACTCAGGATGGGTTTGGATGGCACCGTCCTTGAATGGTTTAGATCCTTCCTCCAAAATCGCTCACAGAGAGTCCTCATCAACGGTAATCTATCCGCTCCCTCTCCGGTTACAGTTGGAGTCCCCCAAGGATCAACCCTCTCCCCCACCCTCTTCAATATTTACCTTGAACCACTCACCGAGGTGCTAAGTGCCGCCAATATCTCCTACCTTATGTACAACGACGATACACAGATCTACATCAAAATCTCTTCCCCTGAGGACATTTTCTCCCTGAATGAGGCCCTGAAGCTGACAGTCCATTGGCTCACCGCCAACCAGCTTAAACTTAACGCAAATAAAAGTGAATTTCTTCTAATCTCCCCACCCAAAACCAATCCAGACATCCAGGAATGGATCAACCATCACAGCACTAAACTGCCCTCCTACCATTGTTGACTCTGCGAAATCCCTTGGAATAACCCTTGACGGCAGCCTGAACATGCGTGGCCATATGAACTCGATGGCCAAAACGGCCAGATTCCACCTGAGTTACCTAAGAAACCTAAAACCCTTCCTCGATGTTTCCGACCTTAAAACGGCAATCCAGGCACTAGTCATTTCCAGACTAGAATATGGATGCTCTACTCTCGCAGGGCTACCCAAGAACTCTCTGGCCCCATTGAAAGCCTGCCTCAACACCGCCGCCAGACTCCTAACTGGCTCAAAGAAATTCGACCACATCTCTCCACACCTCAAAGTTCTGAACTGGCTTCCCCTAGAGGCCAGAATCCAATTTAAACTGGCATGCATCACTCACAAAGCTCTTTACTCCAATTCCCCTGCATTTCTCGCCCAAAAACTCGTGATATCCGGAGGAGGCAGAAACTCCCGATCTGCCAAAGACCTGTTGCTCCAACCTGCACGCTTCCGGAAGAAAAAAACCTACAATCGGGCCTTCTCTGGGGCCGCTCCAAGAATTTGGAACTCTCTCCCACCCGCCATCAGAAGACTTCCGTCCTTGGCACACTTTAAAAAGGGGACCAAAACCTTCTTAATGGGCAAATCCCTCGTCTAACGATTACATTACAATCACCTCAGCGACATGTTCCACCCTCCACCTCGGCATTATCCACTGCTTCTACGGATGATACCTATTTCTGCACTCCTGGGCATTCCACCCAAGAGTTGAGACTGCGTGCCTTCTTTTATAAATGTATCTACCTGTTTTATTTTTTATCCCATATGTAGCCGGGACCTTAGACTGCGTGCTTTTTTTCATGTATAATGTATCCACCAATTTTACCCAATTGGTCCCTCCCTTCCTAACGCTTTGTATACCACCCTTAATCCTGTAAAGCGCTCTGATACCCTCACGGGTCTGGTTCACGCTCTATAAAACTATAAAATAAATAAATAAATAAATGTGGTACCTGTTAGTACTCGACCAACCTAATGGAAAGAAAGCATAACATCTGTCATAGAGTAAACAGGAATTGCAAAACTCTTGTGTTACCATGTGCCAAAAACAAACAACTTACAGTGGTGATAGGTAAGAAACAATTAAAACATCGGTGCCCTGAGTGTCACTCTCACAGACATCATATCGTGAAACACGGGCACCTGTGGTCAAATCACCACTAAAGTTGCAGAAAAGGATGGTACACTCACCCAACTAGGGTTACTCAATGACATCATCAATCCCCAGCAGGATTCACACAAGGAACTTCCTTATGTACTGTCAGGGGTATGTGAAATCGAATGGAAAAGGAGAAAGTTCAAAGCGTAAGGCCGATGGAGACATGCCCTTATACTAGTTCATAAAGTCATTGTAATGATGATGATTTAAACAGGTGTATTTATTATTGCTCAGTGATCGGGGTGAACGTCAGTAACCTTCCCCATCACAGTCATTAATGGCAAACATATATACTGAAAAACCTTTGCCGGCTATTTATCTGCTGATTCTAATTTCACCGGCCCCGTGGTCTAATGGCCAAATACTGATGCAGGATCCCAACGTGAATGTAGTTCAGGGTATCCTGATGACAAATCACATCAAAATCAAATCACACAGTTAGGGTCTCGCTAAATCTGTTGACTGCTGAATAGGAGTCAGCACCCCGTGGGTAGTGCTAAGCAGAGCCTTCTAAGTGAAGTATGCTG
This sequence comes from Calotriton arnoldi, assembly GCA_963921515.1. Taxonomy (NCBI): domain Eukaryota; kingdom Metazoa; phylum Chordata; class Amphibia; order Caudata; family Salamandridae; genus Calotriton; species Calotriton arnoldi. Next base: position 401,835 of record CAWUFW010013577.1, on the reverse strand, counting down.
AAAGATAGCACCTCTTGCCATCCCGGTATCATAATTATGATTCAGCGACTCGCTGTAAGTTAATAGACTGCACCTCTTGCCATCCCCGTATCATAATTATGACTCAGCGACTCGCTGTAAGTTAATAGATTACACCTATGCCCATCCCGGTATCATAATTATGACTTAGCGACTCGCTGTCAGTTAATAGATTGCACCTCTGCCCATCCCGGTATCATAATTATGACTCAGCGACTCGCTGTAAATTAATAGATTACACCTATGCCCATCCCGGTATCATAATTATGACTCAGCGACTCGCTGTAAATTAATAGATTACACCTATGCCCATCCCGGTATCATAATTATGACTCAGCGACTCGCTGTAAGTTAATAGATTACACCTACGCCCATCCCGGTATCATAATTATGACTCAGCGACTCGCTGTAAGTTAATAGATTACACCTATGCCCATCCCGGTATCATAATTATGACTCAGCGACTCGCTGTAAGTTAATAGATTACACCTATGCCCATCCCGGTATCATAATTAGGACTCAGCGACTCGCTGTAAGTTAATAGATTACACCTATGCCCATCCCGGTATCATAATTAGGACTCAGCGACTCGCTGTAAGTTAATAGACTGCACCTCTTGCCATCCCCGTATCATAATTATGACTCAGCGACTCGCTGTAAGTTAATAGATTACACCTATGCCCATCCCGGTATCATAATTATGACTTAGCGACTCGCTGTCAGTTAATAGATTGCACCTCTGCCCATCCCGGTATCATAATTATGACTCAGCGACTCGCTGTAAATTAATAGATTACACCTATGCCCATCCCGGTATCATAATTATGACTCAGCGACTCGCTGTAAATTAATAGATTACACCTATGCCCATCCCGGTATCATAATTATGACTCAGCGACTCGCTGTAAGTTAATAGATTACACCTACGCCCATCCCGGTATCATAATTATGACTCAGCGACTCGCTGTAAGTTAATAGATTACACCTATGCCCATCCCGGTATCATAATTATGACTCAGCGACTCGCTGTAAGTTAATAGATTACACCTATGCCCATCCCGGTATCATAATTATGACTCAGCGACTCGCTGTAAGTTAATAGATTGCACCTATGCCCATCCCGGTATCATAATTATGACTCAGCGACTCGCTGTAAGTTAATAGATTGCACCTATGCCCATCCCGGTATCATAATCCTAACTTAGTGACTCACTATTTATTTATTTATTTTATTTATAAAGTTTTATGTAGCGCTGGCTAGACCCGTGGGTATCAGAGCGCTTTACATACACAAAGGAAAAGAAAAGATTGCATAACATCGCAGGACAAGAGGATGCATAAAGATAAAAGCAAAGACTTAATACTTCTGTATCCAGTGAGGGGAGAAGGACGCAGGTGGCTGACACAGTCAGAAAACCACCATCCTTGAAGGTCAAAGTGAGTGGGAGTCCATTAGGTTAGTGATGCCTAGGATGGTTGCCTTGGTCGGTAAAGTATTGGTTGAGGAGAAACTCACTGAAGCCCCGCTATTAATCAGGACGGCACACTAAAAGCATCTGTACAAGTTAAAGTTCAAAATGCTAAGCAGCCTCACGTCAAGACTAGGCGCTTATCACATCCCGCGCTAGAACTACGGGCTAGATAATGACTAAACTGCGCAAGTCTCAGAGGTTCAAAACACTGCCCTCGAGCCTCTGCTGAGAGTCAAACATGCTCAGGGTCAAGGAGCGCTATTGCTCAAAGTACGCTACCGTTCAAAAGTGCTCTAGAGACTCCAAAAGCGAGAAAGGTGTCACAGAGTGAATACGAAAATGTGATTTATTCACCACTCACCCAACTGCACCAGGAACGTAACTGCCGGGAATACTCCTGGCAACGCATCAACAACACTCCTGGCAACGCATCAACAACACTCCTGGCAACGCATGAACAACACTCCTGGCAACGCATCAACAGCACTCCTGGCAACGCATCAACAACACTCCTGGCAACTCATCAACAACACTCCTGGCAACTCATCAACAACACTCCTGGCAACGCATCAACAACACTCCTGGCAACGCATCAACAACACTCCTGGCAACGCATCAACAACAACATTCCAGGAGCCGCAGGAAGGAATCTTTAGTTAAAGATGCATCACCACAGTCCAGGCCCATTTTTAAAAGCGCAGTTTTACTTACAACTTTAGGATGGTTGTAAATACCCCTGATCTTGGACATAAATGGGGGGAGAGGCATACATTTACTTAGTGATTCCCGAAGCGTACTATTTCACAAATTGGTAGGTCAGGGTTAAACACAGAGTCTCCTGGTTGCACAGTTTTCTAGTGCAGTAAACCACACGTGGGGTGGTGGAGATTGTGAGGGAGCAGCCGAGGGACTACAATCTCTGGAGAAGGACCTGTATAGTGACCCTGTCGAGAAGTAACATTTGGTGTTTATTTCCAGCATCTTTAGGTAAAGTGGTAATGCCGGGATTAGATGTTATGTCTTGTGGTGGTGCGCGCACACATCAGTGAATTGCCCACCTCGTTAAGGGTTGTGTCAAGGTTTCTTTTTACATCATTTGCTAGATGTATTGAGCATATTTATAAGTGCCTTCCCACCAATATTTTCATGTAAGAAGGTTGAGACCTTTTCTTTTAGCCGTGGAGCGAAAGCTGCTTGTTGTAGGGGACTACTGTCCCCACAACCAGTCCATGACACTACTAACTAGAGTAGTCAGTTTGCAGTAACGTGACCCTGAACACCTACTAGCTCTTCCTTCTATGTTTGTGTTCTGAGCCACTCCTTCTCCCCTCGGACCCACCAAGGATGTTTGGTCTGTGTGTAAAGGCGCTTTCGTGTACTGGATTCATGTGAGGTGCAGAGCCCATTTCAGGTGTCTCCCTTGTCTCTACGTAGCCTCTAAAGTTGTGTGCTGTTCCATAACGTTAGTGACAATCTGCATTCTCTCCTCTCACTGCATGCCCCGCCGCTGCTTTTTAGAGTCACTCCTCGTATTGAAATTCTTTGTAAAGCAGATGACCCTTGTAGGGAGGATTATAATCTCTCTGACACCACTTGGTACGTAATATCCCATACCTGGCACAAAAAAACAAACTGACTCTGCATGGTTTACTATATGGTAATACTTCCTTGAAATATTGCTCATTTTGCCCATGCTTCAGTCCATATGAAACTAGTCTTTGCCCTCCCACCCTCTTGACCTCAAAGTTCCCTGGATCCCGCCAGCTATTACATGCTCACCTGTCAAGAGAACTTACAGACAGAATACAACTTTTCCTGCTGGTGGACACTGAACACTTTCTATTAGTAACTCCACTGGGTGCAATCCCATTGGTGCCAGGCCTGTGTTATTGCATTGTTTGCGTCAGTTTCTCCTAGTGCCCGCCCTGTGTTATTGCATTGTTTGCATCAACCCTAGTGCCTGGCCTGTGTTATTGCATTGTTTGCATCAGATTCTCCTAGTGCCTGGCCTGTGTTATTGCATTGTTTGCATCAGATTCTCCTAGTGCCTGGCCTGTGTTATTGCATTGTTTGCGTCAGATTATCCTACTGCCTGGTCTGTGTTATTGCATTGTTTGCCCCAATCCTAGTGCTTGGCCTGTGTTATTGCATTGTTTGCGTCAGATTATCCTAGTGCCTGGCCTGTGTTATTGCATTGGTTGCGTCAGATTCTCCTAGTGCCCGGCCTGTGTTATTGCATTGTTTGACTCAGATTCTCCTAGTGCCTGGCCTGTGTTATTGCATTGTTTGCTTCAGATTCTCCTAGTGCCTGTTCTCTGTTATTGCATTGTTTGCATCAGATTCTCCTAGTGCCTGGCCTGTGTTATTGCATTGTGTGCGTCAGATTCTCCTAGTGCCTGGCCTGTGTTATTGCATTGTTTGCATCAGATTCTCCTAGTGCCTGGTCTGTGTTATTGCATTGTTTGCGTCAGATTCTCCTAGTGCCTGGCCTGTGTTATTGCATTGTTTGCATCAGATTCTCCTAGTGCCTGGTCTGTGTTATTGCATTGTTTGCGTCAGATTCTCCTAGTGACTGGCCTGTGTTATTGCATTGTTTGCATCAATCCTAGTGCTTGGCCTGTATTATTGCATTGTTTGATCAGATTGTCCTAGTGCCTGGCCAGTGTTATTGCATTGTTTCATCAGACTCTCCTAGTGCCTGGCCTGTGTTATTGTATTTTTTGCCTCAGATTCTCCTAGTGCCCGTTCTGTGTTATTGCATTGTTTGCAACAGATTCTCCTAGTGCCTGGCCTGTGTTATTGCATTGTTTGCATCAATCCTAGTGCCTGGCCTGTGTTATTGCATGTGTTTGCAACAGATTCTCCTAGTGCCTGGCCTGTGTTATTTCATTGTTTGCATCAATCCTAGTGCGTGGCCGGTGTTATTGCATTGTTTGCATCTGATTCTCCTAGTGCCTGGTCTGTGTTATTGCATTGTTTGCATCAGATTCTCCTAGTGCTTGGCCTGTGTTATTGCATTGTTTGCATTAGATTCTCTTAGTGCTTGGCCTGTGTTATTGCATTGTTTCGTCAGACTCTCCTAGTGCCTGGCCTGTGTTATTGCATTGTTTGCATCAGATTCTCCTAGTGCTTGGCCTGTGTTATTGCATTGTTTGCCTCAGATTCTCCTAGTGCCTGGTCTGTGTTATTGCATTGTTTGCATCAGATTCTCCTAGTGCCTGGCCTGTGTTATTGCATTGTTTGCATCAATGCTAGTACCTGGCCTGTGTTATTGCATTGTTTGCATCAACCCTAGTGCCTGGCCTGTGTTATTGCATGGTTTGCGTCAGATTCTCCTAGTGCCTGGCCTGTGTTATTGCATTGTTTGCATCAACCCTAGTGCCTGGCCTGTGTTATTGCATTGTTTGCATCTGATTCTCCTAGTGCCTGGTCTGATTCTCCTAGTGCCTGGTCTGTGTTATTGCATTGTTTGCATCAGATTCTCCTAGTGCCTGGCCTGTGTTATTGCATGGTTTGCGTCAGATTCTCCTAGTGCCTGGCCTGTGTTATTGCATGGTTTGCGTCAGACTCTCCTAGTGCCTGGCACGTGTTATTGCATTGTTTGCATCAGATTCTCCTAGTGCCTGGCCTGTGTTATTGCATTGTTTGCATCAGATTCTCCTAGTGCCTGGCCTGTGTTATTGCATTGTTTGCATCAGATTCTCCTAGAGCCTGGCCTGTGTTATTGCATTGTTTGCGTCACATTTTCCTAGTGCCTCGCCTGTGTTATTGCATTGTTTGCAACAGATTCTCCTAGTGCCTGGCCTGTGTTATTGCATTGTTTGCAACAGATTCTCCTAGTGCCTGGCCCATCTTATTGCATTGTTTGCATCAATCCTAGTGCCTGGCCTGTGTTATTGCATTGTTTGCATCAGATTCTCCTAGTGCCTAACCTGTGTTATTCATTATTTACCTCAGATTCTCCTAGTGCCTGGTCTGTGTTATTGCATTGTTTGCATCAGATTCTCCTAGTGCCTGGCCTGTGTTATTGCGTTGTTTGCATCAGATTCTTCTAGTGCCTGGCCTGTGTTATTCATTGTTTACCTCAGATTCTCCTAGTGCCTGGTCTGTGTTATTGCATTGTTTCGTCAGACTCTCCTCGTGCCTGGCCTGTGTTATTGTATAGTTTACCTCAGATTCTCCTAGTGCCTGGTCTGTGTTATTGCATTGTTTGCATCAGAGCCTCCTAGTGCTTGGCCTGTGTTATTGCATTGTTTGTGTCAGATTCTCCTAGTGCCTAGCCTGTGTTATTGCATTGTTTGCATCAATCCTAGTGCCTGGCCTGTGTTATTGCATTGTTTGCATCAGATCCTCCTAGTGGTTGGCCTGTGTTATTGCATTGTTTGCCTCAGATTCTCCTAGTGCCTGGCCTGTGTTATTGCATTGTTTGCATCAGATTCTTCTAGTGCCTGGCCTGTGTTATTGCATTGTTTGCAACAGATTCTCCTAGTGCCTGGCCCGTCTTATTGCATTGTTTGCATCAATCCTAGTGCCTGGCCTGTGTTATTGCATTGTTTGCAACAGATTCTCCTAGTGCCTGGCCCGTCTTATTGCATTGTTTGCATCAATCCTAGTGCCTGGCCTGTGTTATTGCATTGTTTGCAACAGATTCTCCTAGTGCCTGGCCTGTGTTATTGCATTGTTTGCATCAATCCTAGTGCCTAACCTGTGTTATTCATTGTTTACCTCAGATTCTCCTAGTGCCTGGTCTGTGTTATTGCATTGTTTGCATCAGATTCTCCTAGTGCCTGGCCTGTGTTATTGCATTGTTTGCATCAGATTCTTCTAGTGCCTGGCCTGTGTTATTCATTGTTTACCTCAGATTCTCCTAGTGCCTGGTCTGTATTATTGCATTGTTTCGTCAGACTCTCCTCGTGCCTGGCCTGTGTTATTGCATTGTTTGCATCAGAGCCTCCTAGTGCTTGGCCTGTGTTATTGCATTGTTTGCATCAGAGCCTCCTAGTGCTTGGCCTGTGTTATTGCATTGTTTGTGTCAGATTCTCCTAGTGCCTAGCTTGTGTTATTGCATTGTTTGCATCAATCCTAGTGCCTGGCCTGTGTTATTGCATTGTTTGCATCAGATCCTCCTAGTGCTTGGCCTGTGTTATTGCATTGTTTGCCTCAGATTCTCCTTGTGCCTGTCCTGTGTTATTGCATTGTTTGCATCAGATTCTTCTAGTGACTGGCCTGTGTTATTGCATTGTTTGCATCAACCCTAATGCCTGGCCTGTGTTATTGCATTGTTTGCATCAGATTCTCCTAGAGCCTGGCCTGTGTTATTGCATTGTTTCGTCAGACTCTCCTAGTGCCTGGCATGTGTTATTGCATTGTTTGCGTCAGATTCTCCTAGTGCCTGGTCTGTGTTATTGCATTGTTTCGTCAGACTCTCCTAGTGCCTGGCATGTGTTATTGCATTGTTTGCGTCAGATTCTCCTCGTGCCTGGCCTGTGTTATTGCATTGTTTGCATCAGATTCTCCTAGAGCCTGGCCTGTGTTATTGCATTGTTTGCATCAACCCTAGTGCCTGGCCTGTGTTATTGCATTGTTTGCGTCAGATTCTCCTAGTGCCTGGCCTGTGTTATTGCATTGTTTGCATTAATCCTAGTACCTGGCCTGTGTTATTGCATTGTTTGCATCAGATTCTCCTAGTGCCTGGCCTGTGTTATTGCATTGTTTCGTCAGATTCTCCTAGTGCCTGGCCTGTGTTATTTCATTGTTTGCATCAGATTCTCCCAGTGCCTGGCCTGTGTTATTGCATTGTTTGCTTCAGATTCTCCTCGTGCCTGGCCTGTGTTATTGCATTGTTTACATCAGATTCTCCTAGTGCCTGGTCTGTGTTATTGCATTGTTTCGTCAGACTCTCCTAGTGCCTGGTCTGTGTTATTGCATTGTATGCGCTGCTTTTGGTATGTTATTATTCTAATAGTTGCAGCTTTTATAACAAACAAGGTACCTTTTATCCCAATCAAGTGCATCTGACTGCACGGACACTGCACTCTTTCTGCAGTCGCAATCTACTTCCTATTTATGTAGCAACGGACAGCACAACATGTCTGCCAGAGATGTCGTAGGGTCAGAAACAGTACATAGGTAAGTAGGTATGATGGAAAACAAACTGTTGAGTAAGATTTTAAACGAAGAAGCTGCTGTGATAGACGGCAAAACATCCATGTGGAAACATCAGCAGTAGGACAATGGTACATGGAATGATAATGGTAGATTTATTTACACGTCTGTGCAGTGCGTGTCACTTATCGTTCTTTTCTTCCTCTCTCATGAGATGGTTTTACAAGGCAACTCTGAGCTCACTGAGTGTGGAGCGTCCACGAATCTCAGAGACGGGCCATTCCAAAGATGGTAACAGAGAAGGTTGAAAGATCTGAGTCTTGATGCTGGCAGATGGACTGGTGATCCCTGAGGGGGTGTAGTTGATCTGTGTGTTGCCACGGCTATCCAGGGGGTGTAAGAAAATGTCAGCAATTTGTGGAGGGCCCTCTTTTGGGTGAGAACCACCCACCTTCATACAAAACGGACTTGAGAGTTTGTGGCTGCGCGGGATGAGTTACATTCTGACAGCAAAATGGAGGACCTTGTCCAAAGGGGATTGATGTTACCAAGGATTAACATCTTCAGCTACGACAGATAGAGAAAGTCCATGTACTTCGCGGTTCTTGAAAAGCTTCCTGCACTCTGCTGGTGCAGGCAGGTTGTTTATTCTCTAGTTGGCATTTGCCAGGGGATGTTCAGATATAGTCGTTGAATTAAACTTTGGAGCAGCACTTGTAGCGTTGACTCTTGGAGTCTCGTAGCATGTGCTGGATGCGGTAGAACTGTCTTAATGTTCTACGGAGCTCATAAAATCCAGACTCTCCTTCATCTCAGAGCTCGAACTCTGTGGCATGACCAGTAGAACTGCAACAAAGAAGATGACCTAGACCAGTTCTACCTCTCCCGACCTTTGAACTGATCATTGAGGAAAGAAGCCCTTGTCTGGAAGGAAGATCTGCGCAAGGCACAGCTGACAGAAGTCCTGCCTGGAAGGAAGATCTGCACAAGGCACAGCTGACAGAAGTCCCGCCTGGAAGGACGATCTGCACAAGGCAAAGCTGACAGAAGTCCTGCCTGGAAGGAAGATCCGCACAAGGCGCAGCTGATTGAAGTCCTGCCTGGAAGGAAGATCTGCACAACGCACCGCTGACAGAAGTCCTGCCTGGAAGGAAGATCTGCACAACGCACCGCTGACAGAAGTCCTGCCTGGAAGGAAGATCTGCACAAGGCACCGCTGACAGAAGTCCTCCCTGGAAGGAAGATCTGCACAAGGCGCAGCTGACAGAATTCCTGCCTCGGAGGAAGATCTGCACAAGGCGCAGCTGACAGAATTCCTGCCTCGGAGGAAGATCTGCACAAGGCGCAGCTGACAGAAGTCCTGCCTGGAAGGAAGATCTGCACAAGGCACTGCTGACAGACGTCCTCCTGGAGCTGACCGAAGTCCTGCCTGGAAGGAAGATCTGCACAAGGCACAGCTGACAGAAGTCCTATCTGGAAGGAGAATCTGCACAAGGCACAGCTGACTGAAGCCCCTGCCTGGAAGGAAGATCTGCACAAGGAACAGCTGTCAGAAGCCCTCCCTGGAAAGAAGATCTGCACAAGGCACAGCTGACAGAAGTCCTGTCTGGAAGGAGAATCTGCAGAAGGCACAGCTGACAGAAGCCGCAGCCTGAAAGGAAGATCTGCACAAGGCACAGCTGACAGAAGTCCTGCCTGGAAGGAAGATCTGCACAAGGCGCAGCTGACAGAAGTCCTGCCTGGAAGGAAGATCTGCACAACAAGGCACAGCTGACAGAAGTCCTGCCTAGAAAGGAAGATCTGCACAAGGCACAGCTGAGAGAAGTCCTGCCTGGAAGGAAGATCTGCACGAGGCACAGCTGACAGAAGTCCTGCCTGGAAGGAAGATCTGCACGAGGCACAGCTGACAGAAGCCCTGCCTGGAAGGAAGATCTGCACAAGGCACAACTGACAGACGTCCTGCCTGGCGGTGACCTCAAAGCAGTGAGAGACCCACAAACCACAAGATCCTTCAAGCCCAGCTAGCCACACTGGACACAATGTACACCAAAGGCCTGATTTAGATTTCAGCGGATGGTTTATTCCATCACAAATGTGACAGGTATCCTGCCTGCCCCATTAAAAATGCATTACATCCTGTGGCAATTATAATAAGCAGACAGGAAATCTGTCACGTTTCGATTAGGCCTTGGTGTAGTTCGCAGAGTTTTACTCAGCGGAACTCCACTAAGTGCCAGAGAAACTCTGCCGCACTCCGTGGACTTCCGCAAGTGGCTGAGTTTTTTATTTGCACAGTTTTATATAGTGCTGGCCAGACCCGGAGGTATCAGAGCGCTTTACATTAGGATCAGTGAGTTACATGTTCCATAAATACATTGACATTGAATTCTTTATTGTTTGATTACTTAAAATCTTACAATGAGACATTATACATATAATATATAATACAATATAAAACAACTAAAACAAAAATTAAAATGCGGCATCAATTACATAGACAAGTATAGACATAGGAGAAAAGAAAAAATAACATGAGATTACACAATAATGTGAGAATTATTAGCGCATACACACGTCTTATGCGGAGTGAAGAGGTAGAGAGGGAATGGTAAACGGGGGTAGGGAATGCAGGTAGGAAAACACAACGGGAGGCGAGGAAAACGATGTCCGATGTCTGGCTGGGTAGGTGCCGGCCGAGGGATGAACCAGAGCCAAACTCCTCTATAGCTGCATATGACAGCTCTACCGGGCATCAGCCAGAGTTTGTTAATTTGCGCTGCTCGCACTGATTTTTAGTGCCAGGAGTTTGTCCCGGACTGTAAAATCAGCACGAACGGCACTACGCATTGCGCCAGAGGGCGCTGCTGCTTTCTGCCGCTCGAATTGACATTCTAATCGAGTGGCAGCTACATCAACGAGAATGGCAGATTTCTACACTCGAGTGGTCGCAATCGGCCGCGACCTCCCACATTGAGAAATCTCACCAGGAGGAGGTCTAGCGCGTTATTTTTTCTCACAAGCGCTCGCCACCTTACTGTAGGCGAACCGCTTGAGAAAAAAAACTCCCTTCTGCATCACTTCGTGGAGTTTTTTGGAACTACGCACAGAGTGTGGAGTGAGCAAAACTTTGCGAGCTCCGCCGGCAGAGCGGAATTCTTCACCCACCCCTAGTTTTGAGGCAATAATCTGTTGGACAAACTCCTAACTAGACCTTATGTCTGCAATAAGTGTTGTAGAAGAAGTGGGAACCATGGCCTTGTGACTATCAGGCCGTTATCTGACTTCTGATGAACCCCACAGAGTGAGTGCGCAGCCAGAGGGCAGTAGTGGGGCCGGAGGACAGGAAATTAGGTAAACTTGAATATGAGAAATATGGAAAGGTAGAAATGCCGCATCACCTGTGGATAACTGACACCTCCTCCCCCTCTAACAAATGCCCATCCAGTCACAAAGTGGCATCCTGGGCCCCAAACAGACAACATCATGCCAGATGCCATGTAATGGTGGCAAAGGGGGAAAAAAAGAGTAATATTCACACATCTGCTGCGGGGATATGTTGGGTAAATTATTGGTTGTGATGGATTCTCTATAAGGACTAAATGACTGATATCGTTGAATATTAAATGATATGAATCAACGTTTGTTTGCCTTATCTGCGCTTATAATGTAAAGGACGGGTCTTACAGCGAACCCCTCGTTCTGTTTTACAAAAAAGCCCCTGAAGGAGCTGCATCTTACAGAACTTTGTCTACTTTAGGAAGAACTAAAGACTTGCTTTTTAAAGTTCTCTTTAAGGGCCAGAACCGGATGCTGTAAGCTGCACTAGTTTCAGGGAGATGGACAGATGTTATGGCGATAGGAAACCCCCCTCAACTCACATTTTTTTTTTTTTTTATGACAATTTGTTGAGAGCGATAGCTACCCTTAGGCCTCCTAGCGCTGCGGACAATACGGGCATGAAAGACACTTAGGGCTGTCCGGGTTTATTGAAACAGAAAAGTCTTGAGGAGCTAACGGAATGAGAGTATATTAGACTCTGATCGCAGATGCGGGGGGAGAGCATTCCATAGTTTGGCCGCGTTGTACGAGAACGAGCGGCCACCACATCTAGTTCTTTTTATCCTGGGTACTTTGGCAAGAAGAGAGGAGGATGACCTAAGCTGTCTAATCGGCCGGTAGGGAGTGGTCAACGGTTGATTTATGGCAGGGCCTGTCTTCCAGAAGGCCCTGTGGGTGATACAGAGGGCCTTGAATTTAATTCTCTCCCGGACTGGGAGCCAATGTAGGCTTCTGAGGCCAGGACTGATAGGAGATCGACGGGGAGTCTGAAGACGCGTTCGAGCGGCGCAGTTTTGGATGACCTGAAGCTTATTCAGAGTGGATTGCGGGGCTCCCAGAGAGAGGGCATTTCCAAAGCCAATGTTCCAATCTTGCAGGTTAGAAGAAACCAGAAATGCTTGAACCAAGGGAGCTGTTGAAAGTGTCAAAGGTGACTTATGAACAGCACCGTAAAGACAGGAGTTGGTATTTGAGATGATCTTAAGTGAATAGGAAAGGAACGAGAAGAAGTGTGTGAATGGAGTTACTTTTGTTGTGTACTTCGTAAAGAGTTACTGGAAATTTTGCAGCCCAGACTGATCCATCTCTTTTTCTAAAATCTATTGTTGTTTAAATGAAATCTTGACCATATGCGTCTATCTTAAGCTATACCTGTAGCACTTGGGTGCTCCGTGAGCGCCCTTACTTTGCTGAGTTACTCTGTGAACGCTGGTAAATCACCTCCTTTTCAGACATTAATAAGATGTCACCTGATCAACAGAACTTTTAGTTAAATATCTGTGTGTGATGAAATATTCCTTGCTAAGTTTCAAAGGCGGTAAAGAAGAAGGGGAGAGTTACTAAGATTTTGCACCGTGTTTGCGTCACAAAAGTGGCACAAAACAGCGCAAAATCTTTTGCCTAATTTCTTTCCAGCGCTAAACTTGTTTAGCGCTGGAAATAACGTAAAAGTAATGTGAAGCAGCACATAGCACTGCTTCGCATTACTTTGCGCCATGGGGGCCTGCCAAGGGGGGTGCATGGGCATTCCCATGCAACCACCCAAGGTTTCTCACGCTAAACCCAATTTACCAAATACAGTAGATTGGGTTTAGTGTGAGAAAATTGCACCCTTTTAAACTAGGCGCAAGGAAGGAGAAATGCTTTCATTTCTCCTTCCTTTTCTGACTTTGCATGCGTGCTGCACTGTGCAACACGCATACAAAGTGGAAAAGCTTTCACTCGTGTCTAGGCATAGTAATTTGTACAGGAAGGGTGTCCTTCCTGTACAAAACCTATGCTGGACTCACACACACACCCTAGCGCTCTGGTGCTAAGGTGTGTGCATGGCGCAGGGCCGCTGTAATCAGTGCCGGCGCAAGGGAAAGGGAAGGAGAGAGCCATATCTTTGAAAATATGGTGCTCTCCTGCTCCCTCCTTGTCGCGCAACGCAGCGCAGCCTTGCGGGGGGGCTGCGCTGCATTGCGTGGAGATTTGGTAAATGTCCCCGATATGTCTTTTACAACCAGTTAAACATTGTGAATTCTCATTCCATTATGTTTCAATTTAGTAATGTTAAATATCTTTACATCCAACAGAAAACAAGCCTTGAATGTATGAAATGACCATCAATAATGAAGCTAATGCTGTAAATCTTCAATAATAGCAGAAATAATGAGCTACCGTTTTCAGGAAAACATCAGCGCAGTCGGCGACAGAGGAACCTGCACACAAACCGACAGATCCCGGATGAAGCATCAAGTGCAGTTCAGTGATTGTACGAGTCTGAGCTGTGCACCTCCACGCCACAAGACGAAGAAATGACCTCAGGAAAATTAAGGCAACAACAATAACAAACCGCCTCCTGTATAAACAAGTGTCCAACTCCAGCTTTGATCATGGGATCGGTATGATGTGATTACCGCAGTGCTCTGTTTTCTAAAATGATGACAAGCCATCATTCCGTGCTCTAGGTGAATTGTAAACTCTTTCTGGCCAAACCACAGTAACCAGAGAAGAGCACAACAGAGCGGAGCCGGACAACTGACGGGTAATGGAAAGAGGAGTTATTCTATCTACAATACAACAGACTGTCACAATTTGCACCGGCCAGAAGGAAGATACATCTTTACCCGCAAGCGTGCATAGCCATAATCCAATCTAAAGGCACAATCGCCTACAAAGACACCTTCTACGTATTAGGAGTGTGGCAAATATTTGGTGGCTATTGCATTTTATTGTTAAAACAGAAATCAAACATGCAAAATACAGCACACATATAAAGTGTGTGAGAAAAACACAAGTGCTTTATCAGCCATGTTGGCCCATCAGGAAATACAGTCATGGGATGTAGACAAATATATACCCGACCCACAGACACTAACCAAGAAAGAAGAATCATACACATGCAGCAAGAGCTTTAGTTTGTCATCACTACTCAAGCTTCATCAGCAAACGTACACAGGACAAAAACCATTCAAGTGCAGTGAATGTGTAAAGAGCTTTAGTAGGTTATCAGAACTACAAAGACACCAGCGAACACACACAGGGGAAAAGCCATTCAAGTGCAGTGAATGTGGGAAGAGCTTTAGTAGTTTATCAGAACTACAAAGACATCAGCGAACACACACATGGGAAAAGCCATTCAAGTGCAGTGAATGTGGGAAGAGCTTTAGTCGGTTATCAAACCTTCAAACACATCAGCGAACACACACGGGGGAAAAACCATTCAAGTGCAGTGAATGTGCAAAGTGCTTTAGTCAGTTATCAGGCACCACCAGACTCACATCTACACATGTAATTGAGCACCAGACTAAAGTGACTTCTCCCTATATAAATATGTGGCATCAGTAATCGGGCTGATGGTTCCGCTGATGCGCACAGCAAATAAAGTTTCTGGGATAGCGCGCATTGGCCTAAATTTTAATTGCTGAAGTTTCACGCAGTTTCGCTGATGCGCACAGCTTATAAGGTTTGTGGACATGGCGCACTGTAAGCAGATCACTGAAGTTCACCCTTAAGTAGTAACTAGGTCAAAACATAGTACGTACATCATGCAAAATGTCACTGCCCCTCCCTTCTTGTTTACATCTCCAGGAGTTCCTCCTCTCTCGTGGCTGAAGTGGAAGAAGGTTTTCACACATTATGCTCGTGTCTGTGGCACTTCCTTAAGCACAGAGAGGAAAGCCTCATTGTTAATGCATTGTTTGGGCTCTGAGGCACAAGAATTCTTGAACACCTTCCTGAACTCTCTGATAGTGACTCTGCCACTCTTAATGACTACGAGATCTGCATCAAAAAGTTGGACTTGCACTACCTCCCCAAAGTGAGTACTGTCCTTGAACGATATCACTTCGGGAGAAGGATGCAAAGGCAGGATGAGTCGGTCGAACAGTACATAACTACCTTGCGCAAATTGGCTTCCACGTGCAATTTTGGTGCAGCTTTGGAGGAGCGCTTAAGAGATCAGTTCATAGTGGGATGCGCCCTCGACAAAACGAGAGACGCCCTGTGGCAAAAAGACACACCATCGCTTCAAGAAGTGCTCACCATAGCCAGAAGTCACGAGTGTAGGAGAGTAGGGCATTTTGTGTCCGCTGCAGGCATCAAATCCAAAGAGTCATTGGTAAACACCCTTTGTAATTTGCGCACCCCTTTAAACAAAGAAGAGTTTGTAAAGTTTCTGGGCATGACTGAATTTTATCACAAGTTCGTTCTGAACTTTGCAGGGAAAACCTCTTGTTTGAGGTCTCTCCTCCAGAAGGGAAGCACATTTGTTTGGTCCAAGGGCTGTGAGGAACAGATCATGTTGAGTGGTTTGGAGGTGAAGAACTGGAGGAAGGAATTAATGTGTGTGTGATTAGTGAAAGGTTGATTTCTGAGAGTGAGTGGAGGGAACATCACATGAACGATTTAGATTTGCAGAAAGTCCTAACTATGGTCACAGGTGGTTGGTGTGAGAATAAGGACTGTGAAGAGGTCCTCAAAGGCTTTTGGCGAGTTAGGGAAGATCTGGAGGTGGGGGATGGTCTCCTCGTGCGTGGTCGTAAGTTAGTTGCACCCCTTGCACTAAGGGATAAGCTAGTAAAGAGTGCTCGCGCCTCACACATGGGCATTGCCATGACAAAGGAAAGGATCAGGGAAGCATATTGGTGGCCTGCCATGGATGTAAATGTAGAGGGGTTGGTGCGTGAATGCGCTGACTGTGCGTGTTGTGACACGATATTGAAGTGCAGGACTCAACCCATGGTTAATAGGGAACAGGCTACTGGTCCGTGGATGGACATTTCTATAGCTATTTTGGGACCTGTGAAGTTGAAGACTCGGGATCGCTATTTGATCGTGTGTATTGATATGTTTTCCCGTTGGCCTGATATGAAGGTGGTTAATTCCGTTGAGTCTGGTGTAATGATTGAGTTTCTAGAAGAGTTATTTGAACGTGAGGGTTTCCCGTTAACACTCTTGTCAGACAATGGTGTTCAGTTCACGTCCTCAGTCATGGAAGAGTTTCTGAGTTCCAGGGGGATAAAGCATAAGAAGGCGGCCCTGTACCACCCACAAAGCAATGGTGTGGAGGAAAGGTTTGTCAAGGTTCTTAAAGAGACTCTGCAACAAGCTGTTGCCCGTGGTGAAAGTTGGGAGTTGGCCATGAGGAAGAAGGTCAGCAAGTATAGGTTCACTTCTATTTCGTCCACTGGTGAAACTCTCTTTCGTTTATTTAAAGGAAGGGTCCCCAACATGGAGGTCCCTCCATTGTGGGTTACGACCAAAAGAACCTCAGTGGATGAAAAGGTGGGCATTGTTGAGGGCTGGAAAGAGAGAAAGAGGTGATGAAAAAAAGAAAGATCTTGTATGATAAAAGGAGGGCTGTGAAGAGAACAGTGGTCGAGGTGGGAGACTGGGTCAAGATTAAGTCTCCCAGGAAAGGCGTAGGCAGATCCAAATTCAGTCTTCCGTTTGAGGTTATCAAGGTTTTCAAAAATGCAATAAAGACCAGTGACCATAGAATTTGGAATCTAAGTCGAGTGGCGAAGTGTCAGGCTAGTGCTAGTTTTGATACTAGCACCGCAACTGCTGGGCCTGATTCGGGCTCTGAGGTGGAAGAGCCTGTTGCACGAGAAATGGGCTCTGGGCCACTTTGCTTGAAATGTATTCTCTGTCGTTTGCACGATTGTGTTTCTTAAAGTGAACGCTTTTCCCATTTGCCATGCACCCCAGTTTTCTCCTTGCCTATAAAATCGCTTTGTTGAGTTCTTCAAAGATCGTAACTGCATTCTCTATTATGTTCTTTGTATCCTTTGCATTCATAGTTAAGTTTCCTTTTATTTTCTTTAAGTTTAGAATGTGTAAGGGGGAGAAGGTGTGCCGTCCTGTGTCATGATACTCTGGAATGTGGGGATGGTTGCTAGGCGGTGGGCTGGAATAGAGACATTTGTCAGTTGGTCTTAGCTTGATGATGGATTGGGTCTCTGTAGCTGTGATACTTAAATAAATCTGCAGGACCAGCGACAGAGCACAATGGAAACCTTCTGAAAGGAGCGCCTTCGAAGGGTCCACGGTATGATTAACACGTCAGACGATGTATGAGTTTTACCTTCCACAATAGACTGACTAGGTGGAGGGGCAACAAGCTGATAAAATTACATCGACCACCTCCATTGGCAGCTGGAAGGAGCTCTGATGCCCCTTTCAATCTCCCGACATGAAGGTGGAGGCTCTGCAGCGGGAGGTGCGGGTCCCGCCCTCCCCAATCTCTAGTCATGAAGGTGGAGGCTCTGCAGGGTGAGGCACGGGTCATGCCCCTCTCGATCTGCAGACATGAAGGTGGAGGCTCTGCAGGTCGAACGTGGGTCCTGCCCCTCTCAATATGAAGATATGAAGGTGGAGGCTCTGGAGAGCGAGATGCGTTTCCTGCCCCTCTCGATCTCCAGACTTTCCAATTGGGAAAGAAGGTCCACTCTGAGAGGCAGATGTAGCGGGTGGCACAAGGAGAGGCACAGACGGTCCACATACCACACCCTTCTGACCAGTCATGGGTGGTAAGAATTGCTTCACACCAGTCATGGTGAATATTCCTGAGAACTGGAGGAATTAAGGATAAGGGAAGAACAGTGTAGTGAAGCGGAAAACTCCACCTCAACCGAAATGTGTCCCCCAAAATTTCCCATAATGTAAACTGGAGGTCACACAATTGTGGACAATGGGCGTTATCACAAGTTGCAAATCGGTCAACCTGAGGGGGTCCCACAGGGCTAACATGTTCTGCACCAGAATCCAAAAGGAGATGCCGCTCGTCTTTGGCAAGATGAAGCCAACTCAGGCTGAGAGCTGACCAGATGGTTGGCACCGAGCCAGGTCCCATGCTGGTGCACGTAGAACCCAGAGACTGGCACTTTTGCGCCACCGAACTTCACTTTTTTGATGTTCCAGTGGCGCAATGTGCCACTGCATATTTATAAGGCCACGTAAAGCCACTTTACATGGCTTTTCATAGCCTTATAAATATGTGCCCCTTTCACGCAGAACACTGCATGAAACAGGCGTTCCATGGGTGTTGCTGTGGGCGTTCCCCCACAACACCCAAGGAACCTGACGCATTCCCAGATTTACGAGAAATTGTAAACCTGGGAATACGTCAGAATCTAACGCCACCCCAGGGGGGGCGGTAGGGAGGCGCAACAAGGAGAATTATTTTTATTTCTCCTTGTGCTTTCCTTTTTCTAGATGGGCTGCATTCTGCAGCACACATAGAAAAAAGAAATCGCCTCTTGTGATTGACTTTGTGCAGGAAGGTCTCCCTTCCTGCACAAAATCAATCAACCCTGCAACGCAGGCACCCTTGCATTGCACTATGATGAAAGGGTGCCTGCATTGGCGCATGGCAGCCCATTGTGCACCTGCGCTGGGGAAAAGGACAGCAATGCGCATTATCACATAGATACGGCGCATTCCTGCCCTTTTGTTCTGACGTAGAGCAGTGCAGCAAGATTCCTTGTGGTGCTGCCCTACCCAAAACCTCATAAATGAGGCCCAGAGTCTGGGCTTCCCGACTGAGGAGGAGAGACCTCCAGCAGGAAGGCGTTGGATTGACTGAATCCAGTCAAGCGTGAACTAGAAAAAGATGGGATCACCTTCTTTGGCCACATCTACACTGACACAAGATGTTTGGAAGAAAGAACCAGACCACCCGTAGGATCATGAGATCACCATGAGCCAGACCAGATTACCCCACCTGTAGGATCATGAGACCACCATGAGCCAAACCAGATTACCCCCCCCCCCACCCGTAGGATATTTGTAGAAACAAAAACCTTTGTAGGGGTTCACTGATGCACCTGGTCCTTAAACCAAGAAAGAAGAGATTGGCACAGAAGCTGGAATATCAAAATAACAAGTTTATTAACCTCACATGAGGGAGACTGCGTCAATACAGTACCCTCAGGCCACTGTAGGAGACAGTCTATGGAGTACAAACACTCTGGGTCTTTTATGCCCAGTTTATAGCCGAGTTAGCATGTAGACTCAAAAAGAGGCGGTACAAGCGTGCACATGAATAGCTAGTTACATATAAGGATACATAAGAATCGCTTACTCAACAGAGTGGGAGGGTTTACAATATTGCTGACATTAGTTAAAATAGCCTGACAGTTACTTCAAGAGCAGGTTCATTCTAGCAGCTAGGCCTTTCTGAGCATGTGCAGTGCTCTGGCTCAGTACTGAAGGAGTTAATTATAGTTCCTGACTCAAGTGAATTACAAGAGCAGGTGTTAGAAATGGGATCTCTAGTTGGCAAGGGCTTGCACCTTTGTCCAAGTAGGGACCCTTTTTCCTAGTCAGGGTAAGGGTGTTACACTCGTGAAGTAACCCCTGCTCACCCTCGTGGTAGCTTGGCACGAGCAGTCAGGCTTAATTCAGAGGCAGTGTGTAAAGCATTTGCACATAACCAACAGTAATACAGTGTAAGCACTACAAACGGACACCACACCAGTTTAGAAAAATAACCACTATTTTATATACTCAAGACAAGACCAATTACGACAAAAATCCACAATACTGTACTTTAAAAATGAATGCTTGATAAGGTAACTTCTTTGCAGGAATAGTTCAAAAACAAAGTTCGTACTGAGTCGGTAGCTCCGTCCGAGTCTACCGCGATGCTGAAAACCACAGAGTCTAACAGTTCCAGCCGACCGCGTCGATACGGGCCAGCAGAGTCGTGAACAGACTCGGTCACAGTACCTTTTCTCGTTGTGGCGGGCACGGAGTGTGCGAGCCGGTTGGCGTTCGTCGCGGTTGCGGTGCAAGACGGAGCGGTGCAAGGTGCGGTGTCCCTCGATGCGGTGCAGGCAGCGGCTCGATGAGCGTCGTGCAGACGGAGTCGGTGAGTCCAAGGCGTGCGGTGCAGGGCGAGACGGTGCACGATGTGGTGCTGACAGGTTGCGATGCAGGCGACCAAGCCGGAGTGCGGGAGCTGGCGTCGGACAGCGGTGCGAGTCGGAGCGGTGCGTCGCAAACGTGCGAGCGGTGCCCCAAATGCGATGCGGTCACGACTGTTGAACCAGTTGCGGCGACAGCGTCGGTCTGGTCCGGCTGGCACAGTGAAGCGATGCGATGCGAACTGCGGTGCCCACAGGTCACGGTGCAAGCAGCGGCTCGGTGCTGGCGGCGTCGGACGTCGCCCACGGTGAGACCAGGGTTGCGATGCGAAGCGGGGCGATGCGGTCTGCGGTGCAAACAGGTCACCGGTCAGGGATGGATTCGGGTGACGGAGTCGGTTGCAGTTCCCTTCCTCTGTGGCAACTGAAACAGCGTTCCAGAAGCGGTACCCAGAGGCTTGTGAAGTCTTTGTAGTCCCTGAGACTTCTTAACAGGAGGCCAGCTCGGTTCCAGGCCCTTGGAGATACTCAGCACAAGTTTGTAGAAAGTTCAGTCCTTTCACTGCCCAGGGCAGAAGCAGCAGCTGCAGGCCAACCCAACAAAGCAACAACACAGCAAAGGGGCAGTACTCCTCCTGGCAGCTCTTCCAGCTCTTCGTCTTGGCAGGTTCCTTGATTCCAGCGAGATCTAAATTCATGGGGTCAGGGCCCCAATATTTATATCCCAAATTCCTTTGTTCTCTGGAGGCAGAGAAGCCTTTGCCTAGTCCAAACCAGTTCTGGAGCACTCTGTTGACAATACTCCTTCTTTCCTTTCACAGTGCAGGGCAGAAACATCAGACGCCCCACAGGAGGTGGAGCCAGCATTGTGGAGGGAAAGCACAGCCCTGGAGCACTTTGTTGACATGATTCCTTCTCTTCTTTCACAGTGCAGGGCAGAGACATCAGGCGCACCACAGGGGTGGAGCCAGCACTGTGGGGGCGGGCACAGTCCTATTCAGGTCCCAGGTGCAACTCCTCCCTCCCATCTAGATGCAGATCTCTCTATTCACCACTGGGCGGACTCATTCTGTCTCCTGGAATCCCCCAGCCCTGTCACTCACACTCCAGACAAGGAATACACAACCTAGCAGAGGCAGGCTTGGATGGTTAGACAAGAAAATACCCACTTTCTAAAAGTGGTATTTTCAAACACAGAATGTTAAAACCAATTTTACTAAAAGATGCATTTTATCATTCTGAGTCCAGGCATACTAAACTCGAATTTCTACCATGTTCCCTGGGTCAGTTAGGATTATAAGCTGTAATAATCAAAACTGCCCATTCTGGCCTATGGGGAACAGGTAGCCTTGCAATAGTGAAAAACGAAATAGGCTGTAATTCACTATCAGGACATGCCACACACACCAGGGCATGTCCTACCTTTCACATACAATGCACCCTGCCCACAGGGGTACCTTGGGCCTACCTTAGGGGTGACTAACATGTAGAAAAGGGAAGGTTTAGGGACTTGAAAGTGTGTGCACTTGCCAAGTCGACATGGCAGCCCAGGCTGCGCACAGGCTCTGCGATGGCAGGCCAGAGTTACACTTTACGGGCTGTTTGTGTGGGTGCACAATCCAGTGCTGCAGCCCACCAACAGCTTTTGATCTATAGGCCCTGGCACTCTCAGTGCACTTTACTAGGGACTGACACATAGATCAAATAGGCCAATCATGGAAATACCAATCCATAACACATTTTACACAGAGAGCATATGCACTTTAGCACTGATTAGCAGTGGTAAAGTGCCCAGAGTCCTAAAACCAACACACACAGGGTCAAAAACAGGAGGCCAAAAAGTCTGGGGTAAACCCGCTGAAAAAGCCAAGTCTAACACAACCCCTCCCAGCCTAAAGCCAGGGTAGACTAATCAATCCCTTGATGGATTTCCCTGCTTGGGGCGATAAAACATAGACCTGGCCCACAACAGCAGGGGCACGTTCTGGTTCTACGCCTTTCCAAACCCAGTTGGATCCCTCTATCCATACTCTCAGGGCCCACTAAGGTGACCCATGGGGTACCCTTCTCTTCACCTGTGAACCCCATCTGTGCAGCGCCTAAACTTACTTTGCTCACAGATGTGTCCCAACAGGCCGACAGTGCCCACATGGCCAACACAGTGGTGTGGCCCAGTCCACCCCAGGGGTGTGACTCCTGTCCCCCTCTCAGGGGCGACGCTGTCCACCAGGACAATAAGCCACAGTGGCTACCGACAGTTGTCAGTGGGGAGACCCAGGCCTTATGCCTCTCAGGGCTCTCTACCCTCTGTGGCCTCAGAGAGTGGGGGGCGGTAGCCCCAGGTGCCTGGTACCCTTGGTCCACTCTCCCTCCTGTCAGGTCAGGTATGACATCCTGACACTGACCCACCAACCCCGGGCCTGTACCCAGCAGCTGGACAGGAGACTGGGGTGGCCTCCCCCACACCCGGTCCTCCTCCCTGAGGCTCTGTACCCTCCCACCTGCAGTGGCACCCCCAGAAGACAAACTGGTAGTGGCACTGTTAGCAGTTGCCCCTTCCCCCAGGTCAGGGGGGACACCCTGAACCTGGTCCTCCAACCCAGGGCCTGTACCCTTAGGCTGGACCTGTGCCTGGCAACCCAGGACCTCCGGCGGAGTACACCAACCCCCCCAAGGGAAACACACCCCTCATGAGTCGTGCGAGAGTCTGCCTGGTGCAGGTCTCCAGCCTCCTGTCCACCTGACAGAGCATGAAGACCTCCCAGGCCAGAAGTGGTCTCACCAGGGTCAGTCCTGGGGTGCTCTGACCTCAGAGCGGGCAACCCCTGACCCACTGGTCCTTCCATTGGGGACAGCGCCGCCCCTCACCCTTTTCTCTGGACTCATGCCCCCTCCCAACTGGAGCAGGGCTGCCAGACACCGGAACCGGTGGGATGCTCGTTACAGCAGTCCCCCCCAGTTCCTTAGACACTAGGGGATCACCCTCAATGGATGGCTAGGACCATGCCCTAGGCCATCCAGATGTCTCTGGCCTTTGCCAACTAACAGAGTGGGGGGCAGTAACCCCTGGTACATAGTAACCATACTCCACTCTTCCTCTCATCAGTGCAGTTCTAAAGAACCACTGATCCTCCAACCTAGGGTCTGCACCCTCAGGTTCACCAGAGGTCTCGGGCGAGGCTCTCCTCCCCTTACCTCTCCTTCTGGGGTCCGGCCCTCTCCTCCCAGGAGAAGCACCCCCAGAACCAAAAACTGTCAGGATGCTGGAACCAGACCTCCTACACAATACTTCCACCAGTTCCGGACCTTGACCCTGCAACTGATTCACCACCCTTGGATCTAAACCCTCAGGTTGAACTGGGGTCAGAGGCGAGGACTCCCTCCCTCTGCACCCCCTTCCAGAGTTCTGTACCCTCCCACCTGGAGTGGTACCCCTAGAAGACAAACCGGTCAGGACACTGCTTACAGTCGTCCTTCCCTCCAGGTCAGGCAGGACCTGAACCTGGCCTCCCAACCCAGGGACTGAACCCTGCAGCTGAGCACCTGCCTGGCGCACCAGGATTTCCTTTGGAGCACGCATACCCCCCCTGAGGGCAACACATGACTCATGTGTCACCTGACAGTGCGCAAAGATCCCCCAGGACAGAAGTGTTGTCACCATGGTCACTGCTAGGAGGCTCAGCCCTTCTGGCTGGCCTCTGACTCACTAGTTCTCCCACTGGGGAACACATCCCCCTCTCACCCCTCACTCTGGACTTCTGCACCCTCCCAACTGGAGCGGTACTGCCAGACACCAGAACCACTGGAGCTCTGTTTACAGAGGCTCCAGGTTCTCCTGTCAGTAGGAGATCTCCCTCAACGGACGGCCTACCAGTACAGTCTAGGCTCCCCACCTGGGGTTCCCTCCTGGAACCACCCAGGCTCCGGGACCGGGTTTTGGGCACCTTGGGCCGTAGCCCATTCTCACTCCTTCTCCGCAGAGACAGGACGTGAGTCCCTACACCCTTCCCATGACACCGGGACCTATCTGGGCTATTACAAACCTTTCCCACCACTCTTGGTTGGGAAATACCTAAGCCACTTCCTCCAGGAATACCCCCAGATGCTTCTCCAGACCCTCTGGAATCCACCAAAAGGTCTGCCTCCAGTGCAAGCTCCCTGGGGTCAGAGAACTCACACTCCACTGGGTGTTGGCATAGCTCTGGAAAACAGGGACTTAAAATATGCTCTCCAACAATTGAATCACACAGCCCCACACAGGTGTTAACCAAACTACCCTTCACCCAACCATCCAGTGCCTCAGAAAAGTACCCCACAACATTCTCACAAGACTGGCGAGACAGTGTCTGACTGTTGCTGTCCCTCAACCCATACTCTTCTGGCTGGTCTTCATACTCACTTACCAGGGCTTCTACCATGGGGGAACCCCTCTCCCTGCACCTCTCATCTAGAGTCAGTAGAGTGTCCCTCCCACTCCCAGGAATATGATCCCCTGTGCTAGTTCCCCAATCCACCTCAGGGACACTGAGCGCCACTGGAGTTACCTCACAATCCTAAACCCCTTGGTGTATGTCAACCCCCTCCTTGAAGTAGGGCCCCAAATCTGTGTGTGTGTCTACCTCATCCTCAGTACTGGACACTACACTTTTGCTGCCACCATCTGAGCTGGGCCTAGCCCTCCTGGCTTCCCAGTCCAGCTCTCTCATCTTAAACTCATGGTCTAAGAGCATTTTCCTTTCTTCCATGGCCATTCTTTTCTCTTCCCTCTCATTCTCCATAATGAGTTTTTCTAATTCGAACTTCCTTGCTTCCTGCCTGTCCTTCAGCTCCTCTGGGGACAGACTACTGCTGCCTGGCCTGGCGGGTTCCCCCCCACCCAAAAGCACATCCACCCTGGGAGTTGGCTCCTCCGCCTCTCCACTGAGATTACCAGGCTGCCCACTGGCATGTCTGGCTGCTACCCAGGCCCTCAGCGCCTTTTGTAGCTCCTCCTTCCTAGTGAGGCCTCTGATTTGGACTTTCAGGTTTTTGCAAATCACTTTCAACTCCTTCCTGTTGTAGGATTCCAACCTATCCTCCTCAAAGGCAATTTCCCAGGATGCAACAGATGATGCTCTTGATTCAGGCATGATGAAGTAGCAAGTTCAAAAATAGGCCAAAAAGAAAAAGAACCTGTAAGTGGTACGTAATGGTCTGCGATATGGTAGTAGTGCACACCAATCACTGTAAGTCAAGTGCAAACACAAGTCCTATCCTCACCGCTGACAACCAATGTTAGAAATGGGATCTCTAGTTGGCAAGGGCTTGCACCTTTGTCCAAGTAGGGACCCTTTTTCCTAGTCAGGGTAAGGGTGTTACACTCGTGAAGTAACCCCTGCTCACCCTCGTGGTAGCTTGGCACGAGCAGTCAGGCTTAATTCAGAGGCAGTGTGTAAAGCATTTGCACATAACCAACAGTAATACAGTGTAAGCACTACAAACGGACACCACACCAGTTTAGAAAAATAACCAATATTTTATATACTCAAGACAAGACCAATTACGACAAAAATCCACAATACTGTACTTTAAAAATGAATGCTTGATAAGGTAACTTCTTTGCAGGAATAGTTAAAAAACAAAGTTCGTACGAGTCGGTAGCTCCGTCCGAGCCTACCGCGATGCTGAAAACCACAGAATCTAACAGTTCCAGCCGACCGCATCGATACGGGCCAGCAGAGTCGTGAACAGACTCGGTCACAGTACCTTTTCTCGTTGTGGCGGGCACGGAGTGTGCGAGCCGGTCGGCGCTCGTCGCGGTTGCGGTGCAAGACGGAGCGGTGCAAGGTGCGGTGTCCCTCGATGCGGTGCAGGCAGCGGCTCGATGAGCGTCGTGCAGACGGAGTCGGTGAGTCCAAGGCGTCCGGTGCAGGGCGAGACGGTGAACGATGCGGTGCTGACAGGTTGCGATGCAGGCGACCAAGCCGGAGTGCGGGAGCTGGCGTCGGACAGCGGTGCGAGTCGGAGCGGTGCGTCACAAACGTGCGAGCGGTGCCCCAAATGCGATGCGGTCACGACTGTTGAGCCAGTTGCGGCGACAGCGTCGGTCTGGTCCGGCTGGCACAGTGAATCGATGCGATGCGAACTGCGGTGCCCACAGGTCACGGTGCAAGCAGCGGCTCGGTGCTGGCGGCGTCGGACGTCGCCCACGGTGAGACCAGGGTTGCGATGCGAAGCGGGGCGATGCGGTCTGCGGTGCAAACAGGTCACCGGTCAGGGATGGATTCGGGTGACGGAGTCGGTTGCAGTTCCCTTCCTCTGTGGCAACTGAAACAGCGTTCCAGAAGTGGTACCCAGAGGCTTGTGTAGTCTTTGTAGTCCCTGAGACTTCTTAACAGGAGGCCAGCTCGGTTCCAGGCCCTTGGAGATACTCAGCACAAGTTTGTAGAAAGTTCAGTCCTTTCACTGCCCAGGGCAGAAGCAGCAGCTGCAGGCCAACCCAACAAAGCAACAACACAGCAAAGGGGCAGTACTCCTCCTGGCAGCTCTTCCAGCTCTTCGTCTTGGCAGGTTCCTTGATTCCAGCGAGATCTAAATTCATGGGGTCAGGGCCCCAATATTTATATCCCAAATTCCTTTGTTCTCTGGAGGCAGAGAAGCCTTTGCCTAGTCCAAACCAGTTCTGGAGCACTCTGTTGACAATACTCCTTCTTTCCTTTCACAGTGCAGGGCAGAAACATCAGATGCCCCACAGGAGGTGGAGCCAGCATTGTGGAGGGAAAGCACAGCCCTGGAGCACTTTGTTGACATGATTCCTTCTCTTCTTTCACAGTGCAGGGCAGAGACATCAGACGCACCACAGGGGGTGGAGCCAGCACTGTGGGGGGCGGGCACAGTCCTATTCATGTCCCAGGTGCAACTCCTCCCTCCCATCTAGATGCAGATCTCTCTATTCACCACTGGGCGGACTCATTCTGTCTCCTGGAATCCCCCAGCCCTGTCACTCACACTCCAGACAAGGAATACACAACCTAGCAGAAGCAGACTTGGATGGTTAGACAAGAAAATACCCACTTTCTAAAAGTGGTATTTTCAAACACAGAATGTTAAAACCAACTTTACTAAAAGATGCATTTTATCATTCTGAGTCCAGGCATACTAAACTCGAATTTCTACCATGTTCCCTGGGTCAGTTAGGATTATAAGCTGTAATAATCAAAACTGCCCATTCTGGCCTATGGGGAACAGGTAGCCTTGCAATAGTGAAAAACGAAATAGGCTGTAATTCACTATCAGGACATGCCACACACACCAGGGCATGTCCTACCTTTCACATACAATTCACCCTGCCCACAGGGGTACCTTGGGCCTACCTTAGGGGTGACTAACATGTAGAAAAGGGAAGGTTTAGGGACTTGCAAGTGTGTGCACTTGCCAAGTCGACATGGCAGCCCAGGCTGTGCACAGGCTCTGTGATGGCAGGCCAGAGTTACACTTTACGGGCTGTTTGTGTGGGTGGCACAATCCAGTGCTGCAGCCCACCAACAGCATTTGATCTATAGGCCCTGGCACTCTCAGTGCACTTTACTAGGGACTGACACATAGATCAAATAGGCCAATCATGGAAATACGAATCCATAACACATTTTACACAGAGAGCATATGCACTTTAGCACTGATTAACAGTGGTAAAGGGCTCAGAGTCCTAAAACCAACACACACAGGGTCAAAAACAGGAGGCCAACAAGCAAAAAGTCTGGGGGTAAACCCCCTGAAAAAGCCAAGTCTAACAGCAGGCAACAGTGTAGAGGGAGAAAGCACATGGCGAGCACATGGCTAACTAAAATGGCTGCCAAAAACAAAATGGCTTCAGCTGATGCTAACAGCCATTTCAGCTAGTTTCCACATCATGAGACCACCGAGAGCCAGACCAGATTACCCCACCCGTAGGATCATGAGACCACCATGAGCCAGACCAGATTACCCCACCCGGAGCATCATGAGACCACCATGAGCCAGACCTGATTACCCTACCCCCCACACGTAGGATCATGAGACCACCATGAGCCAGACCAGATTACCCCCCTCCCGTAGGATCATGAGACCACCATTAGCCAGACCAGATTACCCCCCCACCCGTAGGATCATGAGACCAGCATGAGCCAGACCAGATTACCCCTCCACCCATAGGATCATGAGACCACCATGAGCCAGACCAGATTCCCCCCCCGTAGGATCATGAGACCACCATGAGCCAGACCAGATTACCCCCCCACCCATAGGATCATGAGACCACCATGAGCCAGACCAGATTACCCCCCTCCCGTAGGATCATGAGACCACCATGAGCCAAACCAGATTACCCAACCCATAGGATCATGAGACCACTGTGAGCCAGATCAGATTACCCCCCACCCTATGATCATGAGACCACCATGAGCCAGACCTGATTACCCTCCCCCACCCGTAGGATCATGAGACCACCATGAGCCAGACAAGATTACCCCCCACCCATAGGATCATGAGACCACCATGAGCCAGACCAGATTACCCCCCACCCGTGGGATCATGAGACCACCATGAGCCAGACCAGATTACCCCACCTGTAGGATCATGAGACCACCATGAGCCAGACCAGATTACCCCCACCCGTAGGATCATGAGACCACCATGAGCCAGACCAGATTACCCCACCTGTAGGATCATGAGACCACCGTGAGTCAGACCTGATTACCCTCCCCCCACCTGTAGGATCATAAGACCACCATAGCGTTTGATCAAGAAGCAACAGCTAAGACGCAGACATTCGCTGTATCAGAAGTCCACAGTGACAGGTAGAGGAGATGTGGTCATGGAGTGACTTGCGCGTATTCTCTTCCTCTAGCATTCTCTTTTTCGTGGTTTCTTTCCTTCTTGTCTGTTTCTCTTCTTTCCCCCCCCCCCCGCCCGATGGCCCTAAATTCTTTCATTTGTCAACAAAGGTGTAAGATGTTGATTAGAGCTTAATTTGAGCCGGTGGTCGCAGGTGGGGCCCATCATCACTCTCTTTTTTGGGGCCGGCACTTATTTTTCCTCATTAGACTTTGACCCATAACGAGGGAGTGAAGAACACACAAGGGAAAGAAAAAGGAAGAGAAAGAAAAAAAAAGTGACAAAGGGAGAAAGCAGGGACCTACAGGAGTGAGATAAAGGAACACGAGTGTCTGGGGGTGGATTAAACATCCATGAGGATGGAATCAAGAGTCAGGTAAAGGAGCCGAGAGTGTCTGGGGTGGATTAAAGAGCCATGAGGTGGAATCAAGAGTCAGGTAAAGGAGCCGAGAGTGTCTGGGGTGGATTAAAGAGCCATGAGGTGGATTCAAAAGTGAGATAAAGGAGCCGAGAGTGTCTGGGGTGGATTAAAGAGCCATGAGGTGGAATCAAGAGTCAGGTAAAGGAGCCGAGAGTGTCTGGGGTGGATTAAAGAGCCATGAGGTGGATTCAAAAGTGAGATAAAGGAGCCGAGAGTGTCTGGGGGTGGATTAAAGAGTCATGAGGTGGAATCAAGAGTGGGATAAAGGAGCCGGGAGTGTCTGGGGGTGGATTAAAGAGCCATGAGGTGGAATCAAGAGTGAGATAAAGGAGCCGGGAGTGTCTGGGGGTGGATTAAAGAGCCATGAGGTGGAATCAAGAGTCAGGTAAAGGAGCCGAGAGTGTCTGGGGTGGAGAAAAGAGCAATGAGGTGGAATCAAGAGTGAGATAAAGGAGCCGAGAGTGTCTGGGGGTGGATTAAAGAGTCATGAGGTGGAATCAACAGTGAGATAAAGGAGCCGGGAGTGTCTGGTGGTGGATTAAAGAGCCATGAGGTGGAATCAAGTGTGAGATAAAGGAGCCGGGAGTGTCTGGGGGTGGATTAAAGAGCCATGAGGTGGAATCAAGAGTGAGATAATGGAACCAAGAGTGTCTGGGGGATGATTAAGGAGCCACGAGGTGGAATCAAGAGTGAGATAAAGGAGCCGAGAGTGGGGGTGGATTAAAGAGCCATGAGGTGGAATCAAGAGTGAGATAAAGGAGCCGGGAGTGGCTGGTGCTGGATTAAAGAGCCACGAGGTGGAATCAAGAGTGAGATAAAGGAGCCGAGAGTGTCTGGGGGTGGATTAAAGAGCCATGAGGTGGAATCAAGAGTGAGATAAAGGAGCCGGGAGTGTCTGGGGGTGGATTAAAGAGCCATGAGGTGGAATCAAGAGTGAGATAAAGGAGCCGGGAGTGGCTGGTGCTGGATTAAAGAGCCATGAGGTGGAATCAAGAGTGAGATAAAGGAGCCGAGAGTGTCTGGGGGTGGATTAAAGAGCCACGAGGTGGAATCAAGAGTGAGATAAAGGAGCCGAGAGTGTCTGGGGGTGGATTAAAGAGCCATGAGGTGGAATCAAGAGTGAGATAAAGGAGCCGGGAGTGGCTGGTGCTGGATTAAAGAGCCACGAGGTGGAATCAAGAGTGAGATAAAGGAGCCAGGAGTGGCTGGTGCTGGATTAAAGAGCCATGAGGTGGAATCAAGAGTGAGATAAAGGAGCCGAGAGTGTCTGGGGGTGGATTAAAGAGCCACGAGGTGGAATCAAGAGTGAGATAAAGGAGCCGAGAGTGTCTGGGGGTGGATTAAAGAGCCATGAGGTGGAATCAAGAGTGAGATAAAGGAGCCGGGAGTGGCTGGTGCTGGATTAAAGAGCCATGAGGTGGAATCAAGAGTGAGATAAAGGAGCCGAGAGTGTCTGGGGGTGGATTAAAGAGCCATGAGGTGGAATCAAGAGTGAGATAAAGGAGCCGAGAGTGTCTGGGGGTGGATTAAAGAGCCACGAGGTGGAATCAAGAGTGAGATAAAGGAGCCGGGAGTGGCTGGTGCTGGATTAAAGAGCCATGAGGTGGAATCAAGAGTGAGGTAAAGGAGCCGGGAGTGTCTGGTGCTGGAGTAGAGAGCCACGAGGTGGAATCAAGAGTGGGATAAAGGAGCCGGGAGTGTCTGGGGTGGATTAAAGAGACACGAGGTGGAATCAAGAGTGAGATAAAGGAGTCAGGAGTGTCTGGGGGATGATTAATGAGCCACGAGGTGGAATCAAGAGTGAGATAAAGGAGCAGAGAGTGTCTGGTGCTGGATTAAAGAGCCATGAGGTAGAATCAAGAGTGAGTTAAAGGAGCCGGGAGTGGCTGGTGGTGGATTAAAGAGCCATGAGGTAGAATCAAGAGTGAGTTAAAGGAGCCGGGAGTGGCTGGTGGTGGATAAAAGAGCCATGAGGTGGAATCAAGAGTGAGATAAAGGAGTCGAGAGTGTCTGGGGATGGATTAAAGAGCCACGAGGTGGAATCAAGAGTGAGATAAAGGAGCCGAGAGTGTCTGGGGGTGGATTAAAGAGCCACGAGGTGGAATCAAGAGTGAGATAAAGGAGCCGAGAGTGTCTGGGGGTGGATTAAAGAGCCACGAGGTGGAATCAAGAGTGAGATAAAGGAGCCGAGAGTGGCTGGTGCTGGAGTTGGGGTGCGATGATGGAGCTTGCTTTGTTGAAGATGTGGTGGGGGCAGGGGTCTGACGGTGATCCAGAGTGGATGGTGTTCATGGTTTTGATGGTGTCTTCGTCGTTGACGTGGTTCCAGGAGATCAGGAGGCCGGTGTGACTGGGGGGCGGTGAGTCTAGAGTGTCGGCAGCTGTCGGGGGGGCTGGATGTTGAAGCTGTTGTGGATGTCTATGATCTTGCGGTGGAAGAAGGTGGCTAGAGAGTCGCAGAGGTCTTGTGACGGCGGGATGTCATTGGAGCTGGAGCTGGGGTTGGCGAGTTCCTTCACGATGTTGAAGAGCTCTTTGCTGTTGTGTGCATTGTTGTTGATGCGTTCCTTGTAGGAGGTCCTTTTGGCGGTTTGAATGAGTTGGTGGTGCCTGCGGCTGGCGTTCTTGAGGGCTGTATGGTTGTCCAGTGATTGCTCGTGGCGCCATTTCTTCTCTAGTCTTCAGCAGGTCTGTTTGGATACCTGGAGGTCGGCGGTGAACCAGATGGCCATTCTGTCGGTGCGTCTGTTTGAGGGTTTCTTGATCGGGGCAAGAGTGTTGGCGCAGTCGTCGATCCATTGCCTGAGGTTGCGGGCGGCTGTGTCGGTGTCGGTGTGGTCGGTTGGTGGGTCTTGGGCGAGGGTGGTGATTAGCTGGTCGTCGGTGACCTTGTTCCAGCTGCGATGGGGGATTCTTTGCTGGTGGTTGTGTGCGGTGGTTTTCTCGAAGGAGAAGTGGATGCAGCGGTGGTCGGCCAGTGGAGTTCGGTGGTGTGGCTGAAGGTGACGTGGCTGCTGGTGGAGAAAATGGGGTCGAGCGTGTGTCCGGCAGAGTGGGTAGGTGTTGTGACGAGCTGTTTGAGACCGAGGTTGGCGAGGTTGTCCAGCAGTGTGGTGGAGTTGCTGTCATCGGTGTTCTCGAGGTGGAAGTTCAGGTCTCCGAGGAGGATGTAGTCCACGTAGGCCAAGGCGTGCGAGCTGACGACGTCTGTGATGGAGTCGCTGAACTGTGGCTGGGGACCGGGGTTCCTCTGAGGGTGGTGTTGGGATCGATGTGGATTTGGAAGTGCAAGTGTTCGGCGGTGCTGAGGGTGTCTTCGGTGTTGGTCTGAGGGTATTTCTGTGGACGGAGGCGATTCCTCCTCCCGGTCTGTTGGTGCAGTCCCTGTGGGTGATCTTGTAGCCTTTTGAGGCTTGTCCAGGGGTGCAGAGGAGGTGAGGCCTGTCCAGGCATGCAGAGGTGGTGAGGCCTGTCCAGGGGGATGCAGAGGAGGTGAGGCGTGTACAGGGGGTGCAGAGGAGGTGAGGCCTGTTCAGGGGGTGCAGAGGAGGTAAGGCATGTCCTGTCGAGGGGGTACAGAGCAGGTGAGGCCTGTCCAGGGGTACAGAGGAGGTGAGGCATGTCCTGTCCAGGGGGTTAAGAGCAGGTGAGGCCTGTCCAGTGTGCAGAGGAGGTGAGGCCTGTCCAGAGGGTGCAGAGGAGGTGAGGCCTGTCCAGGGGTGTGCAGAGGAGGTGAGGCCTGTCCAGGGGTGCAGAGGAGGTGAGGCCTGTCCAGGGGGTGCAGAGGAGGTGAGGCCTGTCCAGAGGGTGCAGAGGAGGTGAGGCCTGTCCAGGGGTGCAGAGGAGGTGAGGCCTGTCCAGGGGTGTAGAGGAGGTGAGGCCTCTTCCTGGGGTGCAGAGGAGGTGAGGCCTGTCCATGGGTGCAGAGGAGGTGAGGCCTGTCCAGGGGTGCAGAGGAGGTGAGGTCTGTCCAGAGGGTGCAGAGGAAGTGTGGCCTGCCCAGGAGGATGCAGAGGAGGTGAGGCAAGCACAGGGGGTGCAGAGGAGGTGAGGCCTGTTCAGGGGGTGCAGCGGAGGTGAGGCATGTCCTGTCGAGGGGGGTATAGAGCAGGTGAGGCCTGTCCAGGGGTACAGAGGAGGTGAGGCATGTCCTGTCCTGGGGGTTAAGAGCAGGTGAGGCCTGTCCAGGGTGCAGAGGATGTGAGGCCTGTCCAGAGGATGCAGAGGAGGTGAGGCCTGTCCAGGGGGGTGCACACTAGGTGAGGCCTGTCCGGGGGTGCAGAGGACGTGAGGCTTGTCCAGGGGGTGCAGAGGAGGTGAGGCCTGTCCAGGGGTGGGGAGGAGGTGAGGCCTGTCCAGGGGTGTAGAGGAGGTGAGGCCTCTTCCTGGGGTGCAGAGAAGGTGAGGCCTGTCCAGGGATGCAGAGGAGGTGAGGCCTGTCCAGGGGTGCAGAGGAGGTGAGGTCTATCCAGAGGGTGCAGAGAAGGTGAGGCCTGTCCAGGGGGATGCAGCGAATGTGAGGCGTGCACAGGGGGTGCAGAGGAGGTGAGGCATGTCCTGTCGAGGAGGGTACAGAGCAGGTGAGGCCTGTCCAGGGGTAAAGAGGATGTGAGGCATGTCCTGTCCACGGGGATAAGAGCAGGTGAGGCCTGTCCAGGGGTGCAGAAGAGGTGAGGCCTGTCCAGAGGGTGCAGAGGAGGTGAGGCCTGTCCAGGGGTGTGCAGAGGAGGTGAGTCCTGTCCAGGGGGGCTGAGGAGGGGGGTACAGAGGAGGTGAGGCCTGGCCAGGGGTGCAGAGGAAGTGAGGCATGTCCTGTCCAGGGGGGTACAGAGGAGTTGAGCCCTGTCCTGGGCTGGGGGTGCAGAGGAGGTGAGGCTTATCGAGGAGGAGTACAGAGGAGGTGAGGCTTTTCCATGGGGATGCAGAGTAGGTGAGGCGTGCACAGGGGTTCCTTAGGAGGTGAGGCCTGTCCAGGGGGTGCAGAGGAGGTTAGGCATGTCCTCTCCAGGGGGGTATAGAGCAGGTGAGGACTGTCCAGGGGTGCAGAGGAGGTGAGGCATGTCCTGTCCAGGGGGTTAAGAGCAGGTGAGGCCTGTCCAGGGGTGCAGAGGAGGTGAGGCATGTCCTGTCCAGGGGGGTACAGAGCAGGTGAGGCCTGTCCAGGGGTGCAGAGGAGGTGAGGCATGTCCTGTCCAGGGGGGTACAGAGGAGGTGAGGCCTGTCCTGGGCAGGGGGTGCAGAGGAGGTGAGGCTTATCCAGGAGGGGTACAGAGGAGGTGAAGCCTGTCCAGGGGGATTCAGAGGAGGTGAGGCATGCACAGGGGGTGCAGAGGAGGTGAGGCCTGTCCGGGGGGTGCAGAGGAGGTGAGGCATGTCCTGTCCAGGGGGGTACAGAGCAGGGGAGGCCTGTCCAGGGGTGCAGAGGAGGTGAGGCATGTCCTGTCCAGGAGGTTAAGAGCAGGTGTGGCCTGTCCAGGGGTGCAGAGGAGGTGAGGCATGTCCTGTCCAGGGGGGTACAGAGCAGGTGGGGCCTGTCCAGGGGTGCAGAAGAGGTGAGGCATGTCCTGTCCAGGGGGTACAGAGGTGGTGAGGCCTGTCCTGGGCTGGGGGTGCAGAGGAGGTGAGGCTTATCCAGGAGGGGTACAGAGGAGGTGAGGCCTGTCCAGGGGGTACAGAGGAGGTGAGGCCAGTCCAGGGAATGCAGAGGAGTTGAGGCCTGTCTTGTCCTGGTGGGGTGATGCAAAGGAGGTTAGGCCTGTCCAGGGGGTGCAGAGGAGGTGAGGCCTATCCTTTGTTGGGATTAAACCTGCCCTGTAGGGGTAGGAGGTGAGGCCTGTCCGGGGGGTGTGCAGAAGAGGTGAGGCCTGTCTTGTACTGGTGGGGTGATGCAAAGGAGATGAGGTCTGTCCAGGGGGATGCAGAGGAGGTGAGGCCTGTCCAGGGGGCTGCAGAGGAGGTGAGGCCTGTCAAGGGGGTGCAGAGGAGGTGGGGCCGGTCCAGGGGGGTGCAGAAGAGTTGAGGCCTGTCCAGGGGGTGCAGAGGAGGTGAGGCCTTTCCAGGGGCTGCAGAGGAGGTGAGGCCTGTCCAGGGGTGCACAGGAGGTGAGGCCTGTCCTGTCCAGGAGGTTAAGAGCAGGTGAGGCCTGTCCAGGGGTGCAGAGGAGGTGAGGCATGTCCTGTCCAGGGGGGTACTGAGCAGGTGGGGCCTGTCCAGGGGTGCAGAAGAGGTGAGGCATGTCCTGTCCAGGGGGTACAGAGGAGGTGAGGCCTGTCCTGGGCTGGGGGTGCAGAGGAGGTGAGGCTTATTGAGGAGGAGTACAGAGGAGGTGAGGCCTTTCCAGGGGGATGCAGAGTAGGTGAGGCGTGCACAGGGGGTACAGAGGAGGTGAGGCCTGTCCAGGGGGTGCAGAGGAGGTTAGGCATGTCCTCTCCAGGGGGGTATAGAGCAGGTGAGGACTGTCCAGGGATGCAGAGGAGGTGAGGCATGTCCTGTCCAGGGGGTTAAGAGCAGGTGAGGCCTGTCCAGGGGTGCAGAGGAGGTGAGGCATGTCCTGTCCAGGGGGGTACAGAGCAGGTGAGGCCTGTCCAGGGGTGCAGAGGAGGTGAGGCATGTCCTGTCCGGGGGGTACAGAGGAGGTGAGGCATGTCCTGGGCAGGGGGTGCAGAGGAGGTGAGGCTTATCCAGGAGGGGTACAGAGGAGGTGAAGCCTGTCCAGGGGGATTCAGAGGAGGTGAGGCATGCACAGGGGGTGCAGAGGAGGTGAGGCCTGTCCGGGGGGTGCAGAGGAGGTGAGGCATGTCCTGTCCAGGGGGGTACAGAGCAGGGGAGGCCTGTCCAGGGGTGCAGAGGAGGTGAGGCATGTCCTGTCCAGGAGGTTAAGAGCAGGTGAGGCCTGTCCAGGGGTGCAGAGGAGGTGAGGCATGTCCTGTCCAGGGGGGTACAGAGCAGGTGGGGCCTGTCCAGGGGTGCAGAAGAGGTGAGGCATGTCCTGTCCAGGGGGTACAGAGGAGGTGAGGCCTGTCCTGGGCTGGGGGTGCAGAGGAGGTGAGGCTTATCCAGGAGGGGTACAGAGGAGGTGAGGCCTGTCCATGGGGTACAGAGGAGGTGAGGCCTGTCCAGGGAATGCAGAGGAGTTGAGGCCTGTCTTGTCCTGGTGGGGTGATGCAAAGGAGGTTAGGCCTGTCCAGGGGGGTGCAGAGGAGGTGAGGCCTGTCCAGAGGGAGGAGAGGAGGTGAGGCCAGTCCAGCGGATGCAGAGAAGGTGAGGCCTGTCAAGGGGGTGCAGCACTGGTGTAACGAAACTTGAGGGAGCCTCCCTGCAAGGTATGTGGAGGGGCCCCCTCAGGGCTCAATCAGGAGCTCTGCAGCCAGAGTGTTGTGCTGAGGGGGCCCCTGGAACTTGGGGGCCCCCTGCACTGCGTGGTCTGCGGGGGTCTGTGTTATGCCCCTGGGGTGCAGAGGAGGTGGGGCCGGTCCAGGGGGATGCAGAGGAGTTGAGGCCTATCCAGGGGGTGCAGAGGAGGTGAGGCCTGTCCAGGGGGTGCAGAGGAGGTGAGGCCTATCCTTTGTTGGGATTAAACCTGCCCTGTAGGGGTAGGAGGTGAGGCCTGTCCGGGGGGTGTGCAGAAGAGGTGAGGCCTGTCTTGTACTGGTGGGGTGATGCAAAGGAGATGAGGCCTGTCCAGGGGGATGCAGAGGAGGTGAGGCCTGTCCAGGGGTGCACAGGAGGTGAGGCCTGTCCAGGGGGTGAAAAGGAGGTGGGGCCGCTCCATGGGGATGCAGAGGAGGTGAGGCCTGTCCTGTGGGGTGCAGAGGAAGTGACGTCTGTCCAGAAGGGTAGGCGTAGAGGCCTCTCCTGGCTTGTCCTCTGGGAATGAGGAGGGTGGACCGCCTCAGCCGCTTCTCTCACCGCCCAGAGATGCTCCTTTCCAGGCAATTTATTTTATTGTAAGAGCTTATAATCCGAGTTTTTGAAAAGTATCCGGAGTTACCATAGAACCCCAGATGGCTCATGACAAAGGCACACATCTCCTCCAAGCATGGAGTTTATTTTTTAAACCACTGTCTTTAGTGAAGTAACCAAGACTACAACTCCCAGAATGCACTTGCGTATTACATGAAAGTAAGGCATGAATATTCGGGGGATCACTCTACAGAAATATTTGGTACCTCCTGGGGCATTGTGGTAGAGAAGAGTAGAACAGTTAATGTGCAAGGACTTTCATTCTGAGCCTCTTTCTGCAGATTGTGAGTCCAGTGAGATCTGAGATAACGTGGATCTCTGTCAAGGAGATTTCACACAGTTTTATCTGTTTCAGGGAGAAATACAATGAAAAATAGCGGGTGCAAGTCCAGTGCCCTTGCCTGGTCCTGCAAGAGAGGACGAACCAGGTGTTTAGTCTGGCCTCGCAAAGGGAGCGAGGGCAGGCTCGGTATCCTGGTCCACCAGGTCCCGTCTCCCATCCTGGTCCTCACCATACTCCGGCTCATGTCCTGGTCCTCACCAGGCTCCGGCTCACATCCTAGTCCTCACAAAGCCCTGGCTCATGTCCTGGTCCTCACAAGGCCCTGGCTCACGTACTGGGACCCACCAGGCCCTGGCTTATGTCCTGGTCCTCCCCAGGGCCTGGCTCACATCCTGGTCCTCCATAGGCCCCGGCTCACATCCTGGACCCAACCAGGCCCCAGCTTACGTCCTGGTCCTCAAAAGGCCCTAGCTCACATCCTTGTCAACCAGGCCCCGGATTACGTCCTGGTCCACACAAGGCCCTGGCTCACATCCTGGTCCTCACAAGGCCCTGACTCACGTCCTGGTCCTCACAAGGCCCTGGCTCACGTCCTGGTCCACCAGGCCCCAGCTCACATCCTGGTCCTCACAAGGCCCTGGCTCATGTCCTGGTCCTCACAAGGCCCTGGCTCATGTCCTGGTCCACCAGGCCTCGGCTCATGTCCTGGTCTCCCAGGCCCCGGCTCACGTCCTGGTCCACCAGGCTCCGGCTCACCTCCTGGTCCTCACAAGGCCCTGGCTCATGTCCTAGTCCTCACAAGGCCCTGGCTCACGTCCTGGTCCACGAGGCCCCAGCTCACGTCCTGGTCCCCCAGGCCCTGGCTCACACCCTGTGTCACCAGGCCCCGGATCATGTTCTGGGCCTCACAAGGCCCTGGCTCAGGTCCTGGTCCAGGCCCTGGCTCACATCCTGGCTCACATCCTGGTCTCCCAGGCCCTGGCTCACACCCTGGTCCACCAGGCCCTGGCTCACGTCCTGGTCCTCACCAGACTCCGGCTCATGTCCTGGTGCTCACCAGGCTCTGGCTCATGTCCTGGTCCTCACAAGGCCCCAGCTCACGTCCTGGTCCTCACAAGGCCCCAGCTCACGTCCTGGTCCACCAGGTTCAAGCTCACGTCCTGGTTCTCACAAGGCCCCGGCTCACTTCCTGGTCCTCAAAAGGCCCCAACTCATGTCCTGGTCCTCACAAGGCCCCAACTCACGTCCTGGTCCTCACAAGGCCTCAACTCACGTCCTGGTCCTCACAAGGTCCCAGCTCACTTCCTGGTCCTCACAAGGCCCGGCTCACATCCTGGTCCTCACAAGGCCCCGGCTCACATCCTGGTCCTCACAAGACCCTGGCTCACATCCTGGTCCTCACAAGGCCCCAGCTCATGTCCTGGTCCTTACAAGGCCCTGGCTCACATCCAGGTCCACCAGACCCTGTCTCACGTCCTGGTCCTCACAAGGCCGCAGCTCACGTCCTGGTCCTCACAAGGCCCTGGCTCACATCCTGGTCCACCAGGCCCCCGCTCACGTCCTGGTCCTTACAAGTCCCTGGCTCACGTCCTGGTCCACCAGGCTCCATCTCATGTCCTGGTCCTCACAAGGCCCCGGCTCACGTCCTGGTCCTCACAAAGCCCTGGCTCACGTCCTGGTCCTCACAAGGCCCTGGCTCCCGTCCTGGTACTCACAAGGCCCTGGCTCACGTCCTGGTCCACCAGGCCCCGGCTCAAGTCCTGGCCCATACCAGGCCCTGATCACATCCTCTTGTCCACTAGACTCTGGCTCACGTCCAGGTCCTCACAAGGCCCTGGCTCACGTCCTGGTCCTCACAAGGCCCTGGCTCACGTCCTGATCCTCACTAGACCCTGGCTCACGTCCTGGTCCTCACCAGGCCCCGGCTCACATCCTGGTCCTCACAAGGCCCTGGCTCACGTCCTGGTCCTCACAAGGCCCCAGCTCACGTCCTGGTACTCACAAGGCCCTGGCTCACGTCCTGGTCCTCACTAGACCCCGGCTCACGTCCTGGTCCTCACCAGGCCCCGGCTCACATCCTGGTCCTCACAAAGTAGAGCGTCGAAGGTCCAGGATTCGGCTTCAGAGTTTCGTCCAGGGTAATCTAAAGTCCTAAGGACTGGGGTCCCATACTTATACTAAGTTAGGGGGTTGGACATACTCTGGGGACCCACCTATGGGAGGGTCAGGGAAGAGGGGTGGTTACACCCATTCCCTTTGTCCAGTTTCCCGCCAGAGCAGGGGCAGGTAGCCCCTGCAACCGGTTTGAACTGGGCTATGCACAGGGACAACAAATGTGCCCTCAGTGCAGGACTACAAAGCACCAGAGAGTGCTCCCGCTCAGCCCCAATACACATCATCCTGTCTGGGGAGGTGGTTACACCTCCCTGCGACAGGAAACCTATTGTCCAGGCCTCCCCTGCCGGAGTTTCAGTCAGCAGTCAACGTGCTGCCATCTTTTGTTTGGTGGCGTTCTGATCCTTTGGGCACATTTTACTTGGGTATCCTTCCTTTGCTCTGCCAACCACGTAAAAAAACAACAAAACAAAAAACAATGCAGTGTCTCTACTTCAAGGATCGTCGTCGTGGGATCGGGTGATTTTCGGAGTCAGTCAATTGTTACAAAGACCGTGGTTGCAAAACTATTGGCACGTTTAGTTGGACGCTCTGCAGTAAATACATGTGTTGACCCGTGATACTTTGGAGATGTCTTTAGATTTTTTTCGCACGATACGCAACATTAGGGGGTCACCAACATCTCCTCATGTGTCTTTCAAAAAAAAAAGAAAAGGTCTCTCACACGTTTCTAGCGCTATTTCAAAGACATGTTGTTACCTGCCATGCTGTTTCTTATTTTTGCCACGTCTACTCTGCGCTTCAATGTTTCATAATGTATTGTGGGGTGCACAACTGCTCAGTTTTAAATGGTGTTTATTGCTTATGCATGGTTTGTCCAGAGTTTTGTTGGACTATTGTTACAATTACACCCCATTATGTTTTATTTGCACTTTTCACATGATTCCTTGGTGTACTTTACCCCACACGGGGTGTACAGTCCCTTCAGTCTCTACGTTATGATGCAGAACAAGAGACCATTACCCAAGGTCGCTTGTACACTATTTCTTATACTTTTACCCTACATAGGGTGTCGTGAGGGTTCCTGTCACGTCACAAAGTGCACAACGTTATTACCTCCATGCGAGGTGTCTGTACTCTAAGTGTTTAGCTACCTAACCAGTGCACAAGGTTCCTACATCCACACGAGGTGTGTTCCATGGGGTGTCGTCCCTTTTTGTACAGTGCACAATATTTTTACCCTCACACAGTGCACGACGTTGTTACCTCCATGTGAGGTGTGTTGCATAGGATTTAGTCTTATTGCCACTGTGCACAGTCTTCTTACCTCTACACGAAGTGCGTTCTTTGGGTTGTTTCCCCATTGTTTGGTGCACATTGTTTTCATCTCCACATGAGGAGTATAGCGTGGGTTTCAGCCCCATTGCTACTGTATACAATGCTTTTACCTCTTCACGAGGTGTCTCTCGTGGGTCTTGTCCCACTACGCAGTGCACAACATTTGATCTCTCGAGGTGTGTCTCACTCTGTCTCTTACCTTCTTTACATTGTGCACGTTTTACAGTGTGGGTGTTTCTTTATGGCAACAGTGCACAACGTCTTACCTCCTCTCGAGGTTACCCCTGCACAAGCGAGTTGTTACCCTTATTGGGTGTATGGTTTGGGTTCCAGTCCCATTTCCATAGTGCATGGTTTACGTTACACTAGGCGTTTGTTTTTTATGTTTCATGTTTCATTGTCAACACTATAGCCCAGTGCTATTCTCTATTTTGATTCAGTCTTCAATTTGTGATGGAGAAGTATGTGTAATCATT
This sequence comes from Calotriton arnoldi, assembly GCA_963921515.1. Classification (NCBI taxonomy): domain Eukaryota; kingdom Metazoa; phylum Chordata; class Amphibia; order Caudata; family Salamandridae; genus Calotriton; species Calotriton arnoldi. The sequence continues at coordinate 360,382 of CAWUFW010013577.1, read as the reverse complement.
TGTATTTCTCTTCTTCTCTGCCTTCTTGTTTCCTCCTGCTCTGACTTGCTTCCTCGCATACCCTTCTGGCCAGTAGGTGTGCAGGTGGTAGTCATTGATGGTTTCTCCTTCCACTCTTTCTTTTCTTTGGTTTTATAAAGAAGGGAGGATGGGTATTGGATTATGTTTATCTGTTTTCATATTTGCATTGTCTCTCTCACTGCTCTTCTAGTCTCTCTTTGGTTCTCTCTGTCGTTCATCCAGCTTCTGCATCTTGTTTCTGCTTTTCTCTTTTTCTCGTCATCTGTTACAGTGTTCTTTTCAGTTTTCCTTTGGAAGAAAGCAGGATATGTTGTATCCTGGTTTCAATGTGTTCATGCTCTGCCAGTGAGTTCCTCCTAGAATGATGTAATATGGAATGTTGGGGGTCAGAGAAGGGCTGAGCAGCATGCTGGCTGCTCCTGGTGGGGCTAGACCTGAGCTGAACATCTGGACATGTAACTTGTACAATAAATACTCCTGAAATGCTCATACCTGTTTGGACCAAGTTACTACAATGTTCACCAAACTAAATGAGGCCACGGTGAACACGCAGCTCACCAAATACCTTGCGTCCCACCAACTTCTGTACAAAGTCCATCCAGGGCTCAAACAGAGCTCTCTGCAGAGACCGTGCTGGCTAAAGCCACGTGGGATATTAGAGACATTATGTATGGGGGTGGGGAGGTGGGGGCTCTGATTTGATCAGATCTGTCAGCAGCCTTTGACACCATCTCCCACTCCACTTTACTACAGAGATTGGAGATTGTGGGTCTTAGGGGAAAGTGCTTGCTTGGTTCTTATCCTTTTGAAAGATCTGCCCCAAGCGGTGGCATCAGCTAACTTCAGCCCCTCAGATGATCACCACAGGAGCCCCCAGGGACTTGTTTTGAGCCACAATCTTTTCAATCTTTACATGGCCCACTTGGCCAGCCTGAACGAGTCATTCGATATCACCTCTACTCGAATATACACAAATCATTAGATTAGAATTAAATACAGATAAGATGGCCAGTAATTTCAGGAGCTGCCGCCAGGAAGTCGCTGATTGGATGACCTCAAATCCCTGGCGCTGAACAGTGAAAAAAACGGAAATAGTGGGATTTGGGTCCAGAGCCTCACAGCACAAGGGTGGTGGCCGGTGGGAACTCTCCCCACCCCATTCCATCAGGTCAGCAACCTGGGGTTTGGGTAGACTCGCATCTGTCCTTAAAAGGATACATTAAAATCACCTGCTCTACAGGCTTCTGACTGCTGAAAGTTATCAGAAAAATTCTTCTGTTTATCCCTGCTTCATCTAGGAGGGACCCGGCTCTAGCCCTGATCCTATCGAGAAGGGATTTCTGCATCTCTTTATACGTGGGCATATCTAAATATCACCTACATAGGTTGCAGCCGCTACAAACACAGCAGCTGGGCTGGTTCTGGGTTTAAAGAAAACAACGTCGATCTTCAACAAACTGGCCAAATAGCACCGGCTTCCTGTCCTGAAAAGATGTCAATATAAAGCACTTTATGTCATAAACGCTCTACAATCAGGGCCTTCATTCTTATTTGTCCTCGCTCTTTGCCTGGTATCAGCTTGCCGAGTGGTGAGATCCCACCGTGCTTTGCTGCGTAAAGTCTCTAAGTTTAGGAAAATCAGAATAGATGGCTGCTCTCTGCCTGTGGTGACTGCAGGTACCTGGAATGGAATGCCCTCCCACCTGCCCTGTGCGCCCAAGAAAACATGAGTTCTTTCAGGAAACAAATCAAAACCTTTCTGTTCATGTTCAGGGGCTGTGTGATTTTGATACTTATGTGCTCATATTAGCGCCAGGACACTTCTTTCCCGATCTAGCTGTGCAGCGCTATATAAATTGGCTTTCACATCCCGTCATAAGCCATCGTTCTCTGGGCAACAGATTGATGCAGCTATAGACGCCCTAGGAGGAAAGGCACCGGGATCTGAAGGTCTGATGTAGAGTTTTACAAAGCTTAAAAACAAATACCGGCCGCATATCTGCTAGAGGTGTCTATCGGCCCCACATCTGCTGGAGGTGTATACCGGCCCCACATCTGCAGGAGGTGTATACCGGCCCCACATTTGCTAGAGGTGTTTACCGGCCCCACATCTGCAGGAGGTGTATACCGGCCCCACATCTGCTAAAGGTGTATACCAAGGTATTAAAGGGTGGTGTGTTGGTGCCGTCTATAAGTGACGCAATAATATCAGCGCCCTCCAAGCATGGAAAACACCCTGCTAAGGGTACCTCTTATTGCCCTCTGTCACTGCTTCACTGTGATTGTAAATTCCTGCATGAGGTGATGCTGTAGAAATAAAAACCTTTTTAGGGGTTCAATGATACACCTGGTCCTTAAAACCAACAATGAAGAGATTGGCACGGAAGCTGTAATATCAAAAAACATATTTTAATAACCTCAGATGAGGGAGATTGCGTCATACGGTACCCGCAGGCCACTGTAGGAGGCATTCTAAGGAGTGCAGAGAACAGGGTCCTTATATATGCATTTGTTACATAGTCGGCATAAAATCAAGGGGAGGTCCTGGCACATACAAGCATGCTTATTGACTAATATGGGTATACAAAATTTGCTTGCTCCACAAAGTGGGAGGGGAGACTAAACTGCTTACATCAGTAAGAATAGCCTGACAGTTCTATACTAGGAGCAGGTGCATTCTACCAGCTAGGCCTTTCTGAGCATGTGCAAGACTCTGGAAGAGGGAGAAAGCACATGGCTAACTAAAATGGCTGCCAAGAACAAAATGGCTTTCAGCTCATGCTAACAGCGATTCCTGCAATCTTTAACAGATGGTCCTTTTAGCATGAGCTAAAGACATTCCTATGATCTAGAAGGAACATAGAAAATATTTTGCACATTTTCTTCTCATAAATTCATAAATATTCTAATCCATTGCTAGGTGGGCATTTACATTCTAAACATTTCATTAAGCGGGTATATATAAGGTATAAGCAGGAGTACAAAGGGAGCAGAGCATTGGGTCATACAGGTAGCAGGAGAGAGTAATGGCTATTATCTCAAACAGAAATCTCAATATTTTTCCAACCCTAAGCAGAAAGCAAATCCCAAAACCATCTAGTCTAATTCTAAGTTTCAGGGCTCTGATGTATTTCAGTGACTATCTATTTCAATTTCAAAATAGCCAACAGCACATACCTAATAAAAACATTTTCAATAGACTTTTCCAGTGTTCCTTTTATGAGGGCTAGAGTATCAAATAATATACTCAAGGAAAGAGTAAAGTAACATTTGTCAACTGCTCAGATGAACTTTTCTCATGCAGAATAAACATTACTCCTAAAAAAAATATTAAAGCAGTCAGACATATTATTACAAAAACAATCCTGGCTCCGGGGGACCAGGAGGACCACACAGGGCCATAGGAATTAGGACAAGGAGCCACAAAGGGCTGCTCCTCCTCAAAAATGGGACGACCAAAGGGGTACATTACTAACAAAAAAAGAGTCCTTGGGAAATTGAAGCCGCTGTACAACCAGCCAGAGGGGAGTCTTCTCCCTGTGTCCGTCTGAGCCTCACAGGCAGGCTCTTGTTGTTCCCACGGTGGAGCTGCACAACTCGCAACTCAAGAATCACGGCCCAGTTTGAGAAGAAAAAGTCTTTCAATGATCCTGTCCAGTGTCTCAGGCAGTGCATCAGTTTTCTTCACTTTAATCTAACCGGCACCAAAGACACAGCACCTGTACCCTAAACTCAAGTCCTTCCCTAACTCCTGTGTTGCTCCGCTGGCGCTCTGCTCTTTTGTCGGGGCCACAGATTGTACCCAGTATGATCAAACACCTCCTGATCAACAAACAAAGGTGCGGACTTGCATTCACTTTGGGACCAGGACTCAAAGGCCTGATGCTGGGATATCTGAAGCAACCCTTGTTTCAAAGGGGGTCACCTCAAGCAAAAGCCTCCTTGCCGTCCTTGTCGGTCTGTGACTCTCTCATCTGAGCATCAAAAACTGGATCCACACAAAGATTTCTCCATCCTGATTTGTGACTCCGTCTTTCGCTCAAGACAGTGGCAGGGGTACACACTTCATGTCCCAGTGCTTCCGGCCTTCTACCTTCACTGAGGTCCTAGTTGCCAGCAACGCCTGTGCTGGTTCACTTTATCTTGACTCCAAGCTGGACTGGTGCTGACTCCCAGGCTGGATCTGATGTCCGGGCCCCTCTGGCAATGGTTGTAGGGCAGCAGATATCTATTGGTGGGCAGAACAAAAGGGTCTTTAGACAAGACACATAAATAATCTATCAACAGAGAGGATAGTCTCAGAATACTTCCTTAGTCTTGGGATGCCCCATTCATTAGCAAGGCACCCAAGAACCACTTCATCTATCTGAGAGTAAAAAAAAAAAAGCCTTGGACCTATTACACTATTTGAAGCAGCTAAGGAAGTCTGTGTTCATTTACTAAATTCTGAGGAAAAGAGAAAACAATACAGACATACTCCAAATCCTTACATTTGTGCATTCCTATATTATTCATCTGAAGAACCTCAAGAAAAGAACTTTTCTACACTTCTACTTATGAACCTTGCATTACTTGTACAGGACTGCAGACACTTCTAAAATAATTTCTCTTAATAAAAACACCTACATTTTACACTTAGGGTCATGCTTTCATGTTATAGGCGCAGCGGGAAAATCTAAGACCGCTAATTTAACAGGGATTCTTATTTCATAAAGAACTAAAAAAAAACTCAACATAGTGGGTACATAAATTTCTCCAGCTGAACATGTTGTGACAAACAAACTCCTATAAAACAATATTTTCCTTCAAAATGTTTGCTAAGGATCACATGGGCGTCTTTCCTGCATTCTACTTTTCACGATCCGGACTATGCAACATCAGCTCTAACAAGGGCTTTCAGCTTATTGACAGAGACTAGCTAATAAAAGACTAGCAATGCCCTTGCAAAACTGTATATAACATGAGAATAACATAAACAATAATGGTGTTGTCACCTGAGATTTTTGAACAGAAACCCCCACTATACAGTTCCCTTTAAAGATCAAATAAGGGAACAGCAACCTAGACTACTCATCCTTTCATAATTTCATTTAGACAGGATGGGCAGTAACATAGCATATATTTTAATCATTTGATTAATTCTAACAATGTTTTCAAAACAGTATTACTGAATAGCCAAAAAAGAGAGAAAACATAAATTTGCCTACCCTTAATTTGCCCAGGAGCTAACCTCCTTCCCCCATTTTGACAGTAGGAAAACCTGAAAACAGGTTTACCTTCTGGCAACACTATCTACCCCTATTTGTGGCAACTGGGCACAAACAAACTTGTAGGAGATATCTTAGAAAGTGGCTATTTTCTTGTTCAGCCTAACACAAGCACATTGAGTTAACTTTAGAAAGCGTTAATAACCGACTACCAATTCCTTCAGCAATTGTACTAGTTTAACATGAGGGCGCATGAATGCAAACTAAATCCCAGTGCCTCCTTATCTGTTATGTTATGTTATGTTATAGGCATTTATACAGCGCGAACGGTTACCCAAAGGTGTCCTGGCGCTAGCTGCTCTCAAACTGGGCATTGGGGTGGAAGACAATTTTTACAAGGTAAAGAGCCATGTCTTCAATTCCTTCCTGAAGGTTAGGATATTAGGTGTATTTCTCAGATGAAAAGGGAGATCATTCCAGGCCTTGGCAGCACCGGCAATAAAACTTCTCCCTCCCCATGCGACTTTTTTTATGGGTGGTACTGATACCAGCTTAGCACCAAGGGAGCGAAGAGTTCTTATGGGTTGATACCATTTCAGACGCTGTTTAAGGTAATCTGGGCCTGTACCTTGCAGTGCTTTGTGCACGGTGCATAGGGCCTTAAAACGTACCCTTTTCCTGACAGGCAGCCAATGAAGTTTTTTGATTTCCTTGGCAATTGGAGTAAATTTCGGGGTACCAGTAAGCAGTCTTGCCGCCGCATTTTGTAACAATTGGAGCTTGTTCATGAACAATTCTTGAATGTTTAAGTAAAGACCATTGCAGTAGTCCAGCCTAGACATGATAAGTGCCGTGACTACTGTCCGCCGACTGTCTACTGGTAAGAAATGTAGTATTTTTTTAATCATTTTGAGGGTATAGAAAGTGGCTGAGGCTACTGCATTTATCTGGTCACCAAAATTGAGCTTGTCATCAATTATCACTCCTAGATTCTTTACTTTCTTGGTGGGTGTAGGGAGAGTGCCCAAGGCATCCGGCCACCAATTGGGGGTCCAAAAGTTGGCATCATTTCCAAATAAAATGACCTCAGTCTTGCCTGAATTAAGTTTCAGGCAATTTTGCGACATCCACCTCCCGACTGCCGCCATACAGTCGTGGAACTGAATGTCAATTCCTACTCCCTGTCCTGGTCGCAGAGCCACCACAATTTGTGTGTCGTCTGCGTAAGAAGTGAGGTCAAAACCAAAAGAGCCAATTAAGGAAGCCAGGGAAGAGACATATACGTTAAAAAGAGTCGGACTAAGGGAGGATCCCTGAGGTACTCCGCAAGGCGGGGAGAACGGTTTAGAGTAAAATTCATCCAGTGCCACAATTTGAGATCTGCCCGCTAGGAAGGACTTCAGCAACTTCCATGCCTTACCCTGGATCCTGCATGCTGATAATTGGTTCAGCAGTAGGTCATGATGGACCGTATCAAAGGCCGCCGATAAGTCTAACATAATCAAGGCGGCCTTGCCTCCCCTATCCAATACTTCTCTAATTTCTTCAGTGGACTTAATGAGGGCAGACTCAGTGCTATGTCCCTCTCTGATCCCATACTGAGTAGGGTCCAAGGCTTGGGTTTCACCTAGGAAGGCACTGAGTTGTACATTCATCGATTTCTCGACCAGTTTGGCAGGCAGAGGGAGACGTGAGATTGGACGAAAGTTATTGGGGTCTTTGGGATCAAGGTTGGGCTTCTTTAGCAGCGGCAGTATTGAGGCCACTTTCCAAAGTTTAGGGAAATACCCTGCATCGAACATTGAGTTGAACAGGGAGGTGAGTACAGGGGCAATAAGTCCCGAAGCACCTTTGATCACCGAGACTGGACAGGGGTCATAAGGGGAGCCTGACCTTGCTGCCAATAGGAGCGTCTCTGTATCAATAACAGATAGTGGCTCAAATTTATCAAAGACAGCGGCGCTCCTTCCTTCCAACTGTGTTACCGCCCCTATAGTGCTTGGGTGGAGGAATGTCGAAAAGATGACCTCTACCTTATTTAAAAAGAAACTAGCAATGTTTTCACATAGTTCCTGACTCGTCTGGATTTTTGCAGGACGGGGGAGGCCAGATTAGAAACTGTTTTTAAAAGTTCTTTAACCGAGTTTTTGTAAGAGAAATTCGGTTTGTAAAGAACTCTTTTTTTGCATTAAATATCATTAGTTTATAGATGGCAAGACTTTGTTTATAGCGTTTTTTCTCCGCTTCCTTGTATTCTTGCCTCCAATTCCGCTCAAGGGATTTACAATTAAGTTTCTGTTTCCTTAGATCCTCCGTATACCAAGGGGCCGTTGGTTGAGATCTTTTGGAAGACAAAACTTTTTCTGGGGCTAATTTGTTACAAGCTGTTTCTAGCCACTTAGTATAGTGCATAGTGGCCTCCTCTATTCCTGTGGGTAGTTGATCCACAGTTGATGTAAGCGCATTTTCTAGAGCCTTGCCCTCAATTTTATTCCAAGCCCTGCTTTTAATTAGATACTTTGGCCCCTTACTGCCCGTACAGTACGCGGGGAGGGCCAGCTCAAATTGCACAGCAGAGTGGTCAGTCCAAGTGAGAGGCAACAGACCCGTGAAGCAGAGTTGTGGATGGTTAGAAAAGATCCCATCTAGAGTATGTCCTGCCACATGTGTAGGACCTGTCACCTGTTGGCTAAGGTCAGCGCTTTTCATCATGTCTAGAAGGGCAATCGTGTCTCAGCCCTTGCACAGTAATCTTTAAGCTAAAACCATTATTTTTATATACATGGCAGAGCTATGCTCTACTCAGGGCCCACATACGTCACTGCTTTTCCTTCTGTTCATATAACTGCGCAAAACTCGCTTTTGCCAAAATTAGGAAGCAAAGCTTCTCTTCCTCTCTCTGTGCTGTCATCTCTTCTTTCAAAATCTTTTCCAAGGTCGAAGTGTCCAAGCAACCCTTACCCTTAGCCCTGCTAGGTTGCTAAATGCAGAACTTCGACCTTTGACCCTTACCAGCTGTCCCATTTTTGTGCAAGGCTTTCCATGCGGTCTTTGCAATTCAAAGCAACTCTGGAGAATCACAGCTGAAAGGCAGTCCTGTCCCGTACCTGTTTGCCAATAATTTAAAGGTAGGATAATAACTTCTGCTGGTTTCTGTATACTTATTTTCATTTGTGTGCAGTGTGTGGTGTGCTTCTAGCAGGTTAGAGGTCAGCTGTTTGTTCTATACTTGCATGTGTGCATTACTGAAGCCTGAGATTAGTTTGAAAACTGCCCTGAGTGGCAGAACTGCTTTGTAAAAAGTACATTTTGCCCAAATTCGACTTTGGTGGTAGGGGCACTTAAAAATGAATAACCTACAATATTTTGGCATATTAGGGATCCCCAGGGTGTCCTCTAGATATCCCAGGGATGGGGGATCAGAATTGTATAAGGTACACCCTTAAAAAATAAGTTTTTATATGCCTGGATAGAGTGAAATTTCACATTGCACTCCCACATCATGGTAAAGTGCTACTCAAATCCAACTTTGATGCTAGGAGCTATATATTATTCACAGTATGATTATCAGACATTACAAAGATCAAAAACAATTTTAGGGCAATTATTTTTAATAAACATTTTTTTTTCATATAATCAAAATTCCTTTTTTTGTTTTTTTTAATAATGATCACCAACCCTTTTGATGATTCCACATATGAAAAGCAAGCCTCATTCCTTTCCTATCACCTTTAAATGCATTCATTTATAACTCTAAGCACAAAAGCCTTACTGAAACATGAAAAGTCTGCGTCACTTTTAAAGGACAGTAATCATTTAACATCAGAACCACAGATGTGCTTGTTAAAAAGGCATTAAGAAAGAAAATCCCTTTTAATCTTTTCTCTGTTATCCAAAATAATGAAACTGTCTTTTCTGACTTTTAAAATCAGCAGTTTTTAATGCACGCTTTCAAACCATGTTTGCACTAACTTAAAATCTAGTTGACTCGGCAGTTTCCTTGTGGCTTGGGACCAAGAATAGCCATGTAATCTTGACACAGCTGTGTTCTGACCAGCAGGCGTCAACATCTCACGCCTTTCAAGCCAGCACAAATCTATCATTCTGTAATGTGGTGTTTATTTCAGCAACAACCAATTCACTCAGATGATGTGAATGCTTTTCAATATTAATATATAAGGATAATACTGTAACATTTTTCATTTTAGTCCTAATTGTGTGAAAGCACACAAATTCGTTTTTTCCTTCCTTTCTATGAGGCCTATTTTATTCCTACTGAGTGTGAATTCTGATTTATCTTTACCAGTGTGGCAATTTGCACACATCTATTCTTTGTTACTGGTTTACTCCTAATGGTAACGTGCAGCTATTTAGCATATGTTACATTATTCATTCTCTGAATTTAAAAATGTAGTTCTTTAAATGACATTTGCATAACAGAATGACAACAGAAACCAAATTTAGCTAATTCCAGACATTTTCAGAAGGGGGTCATACACTCATAACACACAACACAGCGCGCTTAAGGCTAGCCATTCTTACACAAAAAACATAGTCTACTTTACTAAAACAAGTACTTTCAAGCATGTCAGTCCACAACCACATATAACAAAAAAACCAATTAACCCACAAATCAACACTTAGAACAAAAACAAGAGACAGACTACAGACTGTGCGCAAAACCAAACAATTTGTAAATACTAATTGTAAGTCATATTTACAAGAAGAGCTCTCAAAAGTAGTCCAAAAACTGCACCAAAACAGCCCAAAAGACTGTTCCATGTTCAAGAAGCCAAAATACACCAAATTCACCAGTTTTGGCTGGTAGAACACTCAAAAGCGCTCTGCATATCACCACTTATGAATGTTACTAAGTGCACAGATCCGGATCCGTTTTATGTACATATTTAGTTCCATGGGGTACTTAGTCACCAAGGAAGAAATATCTTTTTACTATACGTGAACCTATTTAGGTATCCCCTCTGAGGGGAGTCAGCTGAGTACTTACTAAATCCATATTGGTACCTCCAAGACAGCAACACTTTCTATGAAGTGTGCTAGAAGCAGGCATATCAAGAATATTATACTCCAAGTGACACTTAACACAATGTGTGCCGTTCAAGTTTTCAAAGTTAGAGAAAAATCTCCTCATTACCTGCCTTCATTTGCTGCAGCAAACAAACAAACAAGAATATTGGCCAAGTCATTCCAAACAAAAGTGTTGCTATAGCAACCTTACCAAACCAAAGTCTCCAGCTTCCAACTGCCAAGTTCTGAGTGACCTAACGGTCGTTTTAAAATACTCACGCCAAAGAAGTTCTCAGTCGGGAGCGGCAAACACTTGGAGGATCAGCTCAAGAAGACCAGAAATATACTGGGCTGGAAAGACAAACAATCTCCGTGCGCAGGGTACCTCCTCAGTAGATTCCTGTCCTGCACTCCTCAGTAGATTCCTGTCTCCCTTCAAGACCACTCCCTTGCTCCCTTGGATAGCCGCTTCACTGATGAGCCTCACGGTTGGGCGCCATTTGTAGAAATAAAAACCTTCTTAGGGGTTCACTGATACACCTGGTCCTTAAAACCAACAATGAAGAGATTGGCACGGAAGCTGTAATATCAAAAAACATATTTTAATAACCTCAGATGAGGGAGATTGCGTCATACGGTACCCGCAGGCCACTGTAGGAGGCATTCTAAGGAGTGCAGAGAACAGGGTCCTTATATATGCATTTGTTACATAGTCGGCATAAAATCAAGGGGAGGTCCTAGCACATACAAGCATGCTTATTGACTAATATGGGTATACAAAATTTGCTTGCTCCACAAAGTGGGAGGGGAGACTAAACTGCTTACATCAGTAAGAATAGCCTGACAGTTCTATACTAGGAGCAGGTGCATTCTACCAGCTAGGCCTTTCTGAGCATGTGCAAGACTCTGGAAGGGGGAGAAAGCACATGGCGAGCACATGGCTAACTAAAATGGCTGCCAAGAACAAAATGGCTTTCAGCTCATGCTAACAGCGATTCCTGCAATCTTTAACAATGCGACTTGGCTTTCCTTCCTACTAGAGAAAATAGTCTCCCTGGTACATTCAGGATTTGTCCCACATAAATCCACAGCATTTCATCTACGGACGGTATTCGCAGTGCTGCAACGGGAAAACACACACATGAAGGCTGGTGATGCCGATAAGGCGTTTGACTCCCTGGAATAGCCTTTTATGATCGAGACGTTTAGGCGCCTTCGTATGTCAGGGAGTTTGAGATCACATATGAAGCTGCTGGACACACAGCCTATGGCCTGAGTTTACGTAAATGGGCTCAACTCAGACGCCATTCAGCTCGCCTGGGGCACTGGGCTGGGACAACCACTGTCACCCGTTCGTTATACCAGGAATGGACCCTTAGGCCCATGAACTCCAGGAGAGGCATACCATAACCATACTGGGCTGACACCTTTTAAACACTGAAACCAAGAAGAAAACACATCTTTATAAATTGACAGGTTTATAGTCACTGTGGGCAGGCCTGGAGGTGGGTTGAGAGTTGAGAAGGTCGGACGACGGAACTTCAGAGTTCAGTCAAGTGACCTTTCAGTGCTAACCGAAGTTCGGTAAATCACTGGGTAGCTCTTATCTGACTGGAGAGAGTGTTCCAAACTAGAGGTCTAAGAGCAGGAAGCTGGCTTGGTATACACTATACCGAATTAAGGTATAGTGTGTACAGACTCCAGTGAATCCCCAGAGGTTTACAGAGGCTAAAGTAGATAATAGTAAAAGCTCTCTTTGTAATCTAGTAACACTTTTAAAATTGCAGTAAGAATCTGTTTTGCATGGCGGAAGAAATGCTTTACAGTCTTAGGAATACTTTGGTATTTGTCAATCAGAAACAGTAGCACTTAGCAATGTGAAAGATAGTCAGTTGTATGCAATAGATTGAATGTAATGCAATCATATGGGCGGAAAACAGTGTTATGCATTAGCAGGTAAGTACTCGACTTACAATCCCAGTCTTCATGGGTTTGGACCAACACTGGGCAAGGTTCAGTTCCAGGTAGGTACTGCACCACCAGCGGCACTGGGGCGGCGGGGTGCAGAAGTCACTGGGCCCAATATAAATCAATGGAGTCTGGGAGCACCTCGAAGAGGCACGGTTTGCAGGTAAGTAGCCGCAGTTTCAGGGGACAGGCTCCAGGGCTTAAGATCAGCACGGGGCCACAAGGCAGCGCCAAAGATACACCACTAGCTGCACAGGGGAGGCCGGGTGCAGGGTGCAAAATCAGCATTGGGCACCCAATGCGTTTCAATGGAGTTCAATTGTTCAGAATCCTTGAAGTTAGAGGTTTTCTGGACAGGTCCGCTGTCCTCTGGAGATCTGGTCTTTATTGAAGAGGAGAAAATAAAATATCCTCTTGGAATCAAAAGTATCACCAAATAGGTATAGCCACCATTCAATCCACTCTACTCAATCACATCTACACAAGATCCGTTAATTATACATATATACCACCAAGAAAGAAATTCCACATAATACCTTTAATATAAAAAAAATACAACTCATGTTATTTCCTTTGTACGTAAAAAGGAGATTATATATGTGACTCCCTATAAACAGTTCTAATTTTAACCCTCCTTGTACAAAATACAAGTTGGCGCACTAAAACACTTCAGATAAAAATACATGAGGTACAAAATGGACCCCAACTCACAAACGGGAGTACCCTAACGCACAGTATGTACAATTCTGTTACATATACTGATCCAAGAATGAACATCAAGCCTGAGCCCTGGTGAAAATGAATTAGTTCATCACAGTTTCTCTTTGTAATTGGATCTAGTCAAAACCCAGAGTCGACGCGTTTTGGTGGATTCTAATCCATACACCCCACCTTCTTCAGGACAGTACTAATTTCGTATTTATCTCCCACAATCAAATTGACAAATTCATGAAGTATCTAAAAAGACGATAAACAAATTTTTAATAATGACATTTTTAGGATAAAAGAAAGAACAAAGATAAAAAACTTTCTCAAAAACATTAACATCAGATGTGCCTTTATGTCTCATCTCTACTTGGTGGCATTCAGCACATCCCTTCTCAAGGTGCGTTCACCACATGCCCATGTGCACTCTTCGATATTAACAAGATGCCCCCAGATTTGGGCACAGACCTCCATTATGGGATCACATCTCCAGTTGTCTATGCTCCTCATTCAGTCACTGTATATCAGAAAGCACAGAATTCTCTGAAGTAATGATGCTCTCGCTCTCATTCACCCTCTAACACTCCCTTAAATTAGCGGTGCTCAGGTATTTATACGGCACTTCCTTTTAATATGTGGAGGTTCCTCTACCATCCATAGAAATGTTCAGTGCCATTTATGGGCTCAACCTTCTGGGGGCCCTGAACGAGGAGAGGGAAACATCCATATGGGTAAATGCCACTTTTATTCTATGTGCCCTTATCCTCTAATATAATAAGGTTTCTAATCCTTACCTCGTCAAACATCAAAAACCAGATGTTAATCCGTGTATTCCAACCCCCAGTATTTTTTCTCCTTTTTCAGGGGGGGCAGGAGGGGAGGATTACTGAGGCACTTATTTACCTCCAGACCATTGGGTATCTCTGTTTCTATTTTTAGATTATTTCCTTTCCTTTCTTTAAACGTTATATTCCATGGAACCCTGGTTCGTTCAAGTGGTGCGTCGTTATCATCCTACCCTGGAAAGAAAGGGAACATTTCGTAGTCAGAGCTCGCAGGTTATTAATCAATATCATGTAGTTAATAACATTTAATTCTCATGTTTTTTATACTCGTCCCCGGGTATATACCCATGTATCCCTGCCATCTAAAGCATAGCAGAATCCTCTTCGAGTCTACAGAAATAAAGTGTAATCCTGTGCTTATATCTCTCTCTATGATTTCCCAAATTTACAAGCTAAACTCCAACATTGAGGATAATATTCCAACGTTAGATGTTTAAACAACCCACGCTGGCTTATCGTTTGATGACTGATTAAGCATTCTGACCCATTAATTGAGTCTCACAAAGCCACCCTATCGCCAAGCTGGGAGAATCCACGTCTACCAGACATCCGACCCCTGCTCTCACCTGCTTTCGGTTCCGGGCTAGTTTCTTCTTTCCACCATCCGAAAAAGGGAACTACGTGTTCACTGGCCGCATTCTAAATAACCACGATCTAGGAACTTCTCGCTTTCCCCTTCTGGTTTTATGAGCCTAACATTTAGCAAACCGAGCGGTCTCGCCTTCTTGGAGTACCTACCTCTCAACTGGATTCACATATTATTACAGTATGGTTGGTTAAATAACAACTTGAAAAAGTGTCTAAAACGACACAACCCAATAAAATATTCTTTTGAAATATAAGGATAAGGGAACAGAGCCCAGATCTGATCCCTACCGTCCTTACTATCAAGATCTTGCCATATTTAACCGCCTCCTTCTCTTACTCAAAATCACCTGTTATTACAGTAGGCATGGCGACATGATGACCTGTGATGTTATCTAAAATAACACACCCAAAGTAAAATACTCTTTTGAAATATAAGGATAATGGGACAGGAGGACAAAACCTTACCTCCCCACCATAATCCAATCCCAATCTTCACTGCTATTAAGGCCATCGCCTCTTTCTGATTTTTAGGCAGATTATTAGCCTGAAAACATCTCTCATCTAGGATCTTGTTCACCTTTATACTTACCACAGTTCTGAAAACTTCCAATTTTTTTCCTACTTGGGCAATATTGAGATTGAATGTAGATTTGGGTCTCAACCCTGAATCAGTTCTGAGGTCCTGTTTAGGCCGCCCTTCAAAAAACCGACTAAGTCTAATTATTCTAAAAAGCGCCTTAAGATCTTTCTCCGCTTGAAATCTATTGATTCCTGTGGAGGGCACAAAACTGAAACCTCTACCTAAAACATCTTCCTCTTTTCTGTTAAGGACCCTACTGGACAGATTCGCTATCGATGCCTGTTCTATTTCCAATATTGTTGACTTCTCGTTCGTATGTATTCCAAATCTGGAGGCATCTTGTTAATATCTAAGAGTGCACATGGGCATATGGTGAATGCACCTTGAGAAGGGTGTGAAGAATGCCACCAAGTAGAGAGTAGACATAAAGGCACGTCTGATGTTAATGTTTTCAAGAAAGTTTTTTATAATGTAATGTGCAGCCCAATGTGTGTCTTTTTAGAACATTATACTTTTTTTCATCACAATAGAAGTACATATGGCTCACTCGGAGTAAGCATCTCTACAGGGATGCGCTACAGGCACTACAGGGTTCTTTAACGAATGAAAACATTGAAGTAACCATGGTTAAAGCTCAGGTGCAAGCTCGCTTCCGAGGATTCTGTGATCCAGAAAGCAGTACGTATCAAATGACTATTAGTTTGCTATGTGAGGATAGCAATGTTCGATAAATTGTCCCACTCTGTTAACCAAAAGTTCACAGTCAGATTCCCTCAGGCACATGGAATTACCAGATGTGGTGTGCACTCGAAATTACCAAACACTGATTTGTCAGTGAATGGGGCCCACGGCGAGCTGTCGTGCACACAGGCAATGCTGCATTTTCCTCTCCATTTAACCAACAACAACTATGACAAAACTGACTACACCTTTATAATTAAATTCATTGCTTGCCTTTTTAGCCAATAAAGACGGTCACCATTTAATTTAAATTTGTTTGACACAAAAAAGTCATCATCTTAAATGTTGTACACAAAGAAACACATACAAAAATTGGATCAAACACAGTAATATTACTTTACCCACCCACCAACAAAAAATCAAATCACTACAGTGGATACAAAAAGGAAATCACAAACACAATTGGCAAATCATGTAAAACAAGAATAACATTACAAAAAATACAATAAACAATGGCAGTTCTTATTTTTCAAAAGTCCAGAACAGGAGCAAACAGCGATTAACAGAGATAATCAAAAACACAATAGTTTAACTTGCATACTTATTGCTCCGTTTGTAAATGGACAATGCACCTCTAGAAAAACATAACTTCTGAAGCCAGGTTACTAGTTTAAGTAGAAGTAAATGACTCTTAATAGTTCCCTGGTACACAGTATTACTCCCTCAGATGAAAAACATTATTTTGAAAACAAAGTAGGTGCACAAATGATGGTCAACGCGTTTCGAACCCACTACATCATCTTTTCAGGGGTTCTCCTCAGGACAAAGAACTGATATCCACTCTATAACAAAACACAAAAAATTACACAAAATTCATACATCAATATCAAACAGCTTGAATAGAATGGGGGTTCTCTTAGCTTATCATCAAAAAACACCTTTACCTCATTTGATTTGAGATTATTAGCACCACTATGCTAACGTTGACTTGAATCCCGAAATGAAAAAGATAGATTATTTATATCACTGAGATGGCTCTAACACCACCTACACAAGTGCTAACTAAAACAGCCACTGTCAAAACCAGACCTCTACAAGTATATACTCACAGGCAATAGGGTCAAACAACCCATTTCTGTCACGTGATCACCAGTAGAACAATATTCAAACAAATGGATGAATTAAACAAGGACTATAACATGTCCGTACAAGCTTCCGGTAGACAGAGCGGTGTGCAGACCATGACATAAGTGACTTAAAAAGCATTGAAACCCAAGTCGGGAAGGGCATCGGCTTTTGCCACTTATTTAAACCAATTTGCTCGGTCACGCCTAAAATGGAGAAAGTGTGGAATGGTATAAACCAACCACTAAGAAGACCCAACCAGCGACAGACAAATGATTTTTGGGAAAAAAGACTCAAATACTTTCAGTCGTGTACCACGCTATTGAAACTAAACGCATAGGAAGGTAGAATGAGTACTGGGGCTGCCGCACTCGCAATATTTCTCCCCGTGGAACAGAACAACACTTACTTTAATTGTGTTCTTCGTAGCCCTGCACAGCATCTCGTTGCGGTGCACTCGCTGCTTGAAGGAAGTCAGCGGCTGGAAGTTTGAATATGGACTCCGCCTATCTATACAGCCCAGCCTCAACCCTTGTGGTGCACCAGCGAATTCTGGGACATGTGGTCTCTCAATCCCCAAGTGCATTTACTGAGAGAATCTCAAGGTTTCAGCTCCAAACACAGGAGGCACAGTTTAGAAAATGATGGAATATCATGTGTAGGGATGACACATCATGAAGAAGTTGGAAAACACGAATTAGACAGGATAATTATATCACGGACAAATTATTTAATTCTGACATTTCATTGAGTCCATTCGACACAGTGTCAAAATGTAATATAAGATAGGCCTCTTTCCGGTTAAGTATTTGATCAATGTCACCTCTCCGGGGGTCGATTTTAATGTTTGTCAAAACTGTCCAGCGTAAATCCGCTTCTGTATGGTGATTATCTATCCAATGGTTGACTAATGAAGCAGACAGAACTTTACGCCTTATGCGGGATTTATGTTGGATGATCCTTTGCCGAATCTCCTGGTTGGTCTTACAGATGTACAATTTTTCACAAGGACATTGAATCACATATACATTTTTTCTTTTACAGTTTGAGAAATTCTTATGTAGCCATTCAACGTTGTTCTGCTGAAACAATCTTCCTTCTTTTGTTTGGGGGCAACAGACACATGTGCCACATTTGAAATGTCCCTCCAATGGAGATAAATTCCAAACCGTGCGTAGATTGCTTCTTGTGGGCCCTGAAGGTATCACAGCACGAACTATCTGGCTTCCAATAGTACATTCTTTTTTCAATGCAAACAATGGCTGCTCGAATGATTTGTCCATTTTTTTAATCAAATGCCAGTTTTGTCGGATAATATTTTTGAATTGGTTAGTCTTTGATCAAAATGTGGAGACGCATACCTTCTTTCTGACTTGTCATTTGCTGTTCTTTTTTCCAGAAGGGTCTCTCTCGGAGTCCACCAAGCACGTTTTATCATATTTTTCAGCAATTTGTTTGGGTTTCCGCGTTCCTTTAATTTGTGCACAAGAATTTCTGCATTCGTGAAATAATCACTTTTACCTGAGCAATTCCGTCTTATCTGGAGAGATTGGCCCAAAGGCAAATTGTCACGTAAACTGCGTGGATGATGACTAGTATAATGTAGGGCATTGGTCCTAACCGTTGATTTGGTAAACAATGTAGTTCATAATCGGCCATTGTGGCCAAAGACCGCTACATCCAAAAATGTGATAGATGACTGTCTACTGGACACACAGAATTGTATATCTACTGATCTGGCATTCAACCATTCAATAAACAAATTTAAGATATCATCTTGTCCATCCCAAATGCAACAAATGTCATCAATAAACCGAAACCATTTTCGGGTATGATGCACAAATGGATTGTTATCATAGATAAACTTCTCCTCAAATTTGGCCATGAAATACACGGCAAGCCCCGGGGTCAAAGTGCCAACCCATCGCTGTTCCTTTTATTTCCTCTCCATGGGCAGCTCGCTGGTGTGACAGTGTCACCATGAAGACACGCTGAGATGTCTACCCCAGTAGTCATGGCGGAAGGTCGAGTAGTCGCGGTGGAAGGATCTCCTTCTTGTGTCTGAGGTTCTGGTGTTATCGCAGAAGTGCAACGACGGTAGAGTCAGCAGTGGTTGTCTGCATCTTCCCCTCTGCGGTCTCCGAATCAGCTTTTTTATTTGGCAGTTGACACTGGCAAGTGAGACACAACCTCTACACAGACTTGCTCAGTCAGGGAGGCTGGGGGACTCTGGGCACTTCACAGGACTTCTCGGCACTCTGCCGCATTTCCTCTGTTCCTTCTGGGCCGTTCCTCACAACGGGCTCTGTTGCTGGTCCTCCCTAAAGGGCAGGCAGACTTCTGCCGGACAAGACTCACTCCTCTTTCCTCTCATCAGACAGGCAGCTCACAGGGCCACTGCCCAGGGCAATAGTTTCATCCCTGAAGACTTGCAGAAACCAGGCAATGTGCCCTCGCCTACGGGGGAGTCACTATCAGTGATACTTATCTTGAAACAGCGTGTCGGGCAGTAAAGCAACTTGCTTCACAACAAAGCCAATATGTTTACGACCCACTTTTCTGTGGTATTTTCAGACCCTGAATGCTTATTCCCTGTCTGGGTTTACTGGTTTCACTGGTTGCATTTCATCGTCCATTTTCTTCTTAAGCACAAACAAGGACTTTGTGCAGGGTGATTGCTGCTCACAGCAGGTATTGATGATGCAGCCTCCATGCGGGAATACTTACAACATGAGCACAGTAAGTGTGAACCTTCTAAAAGGCGTTCCTGACTTCCTCCCTCCACCCTTGTGTCCAAAGTTACACCCTTCTCATCTGGATTGCTGACAGTATTGCCCATCTTGTGCCATGTTAGATGATGGGCAATCGAACATGGATGCGACTGGTAACAACATACATACACATGTGTAAACAATATAGAGCCCTGCTACCTTATATTATAAATACACGTCTCAAAATTCAAATGGGGATGCCAATGCAGGGTCTTGTCATGACACGTGAATGGAACTTTACTCAATGCCCTGTAGGCATCGCGGCCACCCTCTGACAGGTAAAATGGCCTGTTCAGCTGGTGTCAATTTTGGGCCTAGTCATGCAGTGCGCACGCAGTATCTTCTGCCTGCTGAGGCCAAAATAAAATAAGGATACCAGAGCCACTTGCAGTTCCGTCTCTCAATGCAAGGGTGCACGGGCTTTGGCCAAGGTGGGGGATAGGGTGACCAAGCAGGGCTCAGCCAGTCAATATTGTTGTCTTCCCCTAAAACAATTGGCCTCTGATATTTGCATTTATTTATTTTAGCCTTCATTTGTAAAATCACAATATACTGCAGCAGAACTTTGAGCTGTATGAGGCTCGTGCCAATCAGGTTAGAGTGGGTGGAATTGTAATATAATATACACATCTAAAATGAAGAGTAAATGCAAGTTAAACTATTCTGTATGAAGTGGTCAATTTCTTAGTGTTATAATTTCTGATGTCTTCGTCTCTAACTGGAGGGTCGCTAATTTGAATCCTGGTTGGTGCACTAGGGAATAGTGACTTGTATATTTACAGTGCTATGACATCCCTGCCTGTGAGAAACAGCACTTTGTATAGGAAAGCCAATAGTTTAAAGAAAGAATTAAACAACATATAAAATACGCTACACAAATTATAGGATGGGCTGTAGAGAGTATAAGATCAGTCGAGCATAATTTGCAAAAAGAGAGAACGTGTAAATGTTTACCGTGCTATCAGATGTTACATTTTTAATAACTGTAATCATACTGTAGCTAGTGTTAACCTTTTTTTTAGGTTTCCATGAAAATACTGCATTCCAGAAGTACTGGTAACACCCTCACAGTAATCTTAAAAAGAATTACTCTTTGTCACCGGGAACCTCCAGGTTTGTCGCGCCCTCGGGTGGTCTGCTCCATTGCCCGCACTCATCTAGTGCAGCTCGGTGATGCCAGCACAACTGTGACAGCCTGGCAGGGCGCACACATCTCAGCTATAAAAGTCCTGCTTGTTTGGTGCTGGGTGGCAGGAGCTGCCGGGCAGCAAGGATCCCGTAGTGAGTGTCCACATGGTAGTTTGTGGATCATGTTCGCAACCCAACTATTGTGTGGTCAACATGTTTTTCGCCTTTATGTAACCAAATCGTGTGGCGATTTATCAGGACCAGAGAAAGAATAAAACTATCTACACTTCGGTGGTGATGTGGTGTAAACTACCTATTATTGTGCCTACCCAAACATATATTAAATGTGACTGACAGACTGTTGACTGGCAAGATGGCCGCTAGGTAGGAGCTCTGCCTCAGAGCTCCCGGGTTGGGGATCACTAAATCGGTGACTATCCCCGGATAACCCTGCCATCCACCTCTCGTTGCAGCACTCCACAGAAGTACTGCAAGCTGCGATTCCAGACCAACAAGTTTCGAGAATTTTGGCTTACCTGCATCGGAGATCTCTGTGAGAAGGTCGCTGCATTCGCCCCAACGCCGACCATCTGGATCACCTCCCGTGGAGACACTGCGGCGCCCTGGCATGAAACGGGTCCTCGATTTGTTTTACTGGAGGGATCGTCCGGCGAATCTTCAACCGGGTTCATGGTGGCCCAGTGAGGAGTTGGCCTTGCATTCTGCGATGTCCTCAGCTGGACTGCTTGAGACTGCATGACGCCCGGCGAGGTATTGATCGGGTCCCCGGTTGCTGGAGTCTGCTTTTTCGCGCTGTCCCTGGCGCTTTGGGGTTGTGGCTTGTGCTGATTGCGGCTCAGCCCACGATTTCAGGTTGAACCCAGCCCCTCTCGCCGAGACCTGGGCCGGTGTTGAGCCCGCCTTCCGCCCGCCTTTGATGCCGTTTTCCTCATGGCGCCCCAGCGAAGAGCCGGCTGGTGCACATGGGTGCGGACGAGCGTGTCCTGCGGATTATTTCATTTGGCGGACCGCCCTGACCCGAATTGCCAAGAAGAAGCGGGGAGCGTCCCGCAGGGCGTCTCGCCAGAGACCCTCTGACTCAGGTCCCGGCTCGCCTGCTTACGACGTATCTGTTGACTGCCCAAACCTAATGATGCAGCGCGCACAATAAAAACGATTTCTCCCAGGTTACTTTTTGCGGTCATCCAGGTGGCAACTTATTTCTCACATCCACATGACGATGGGGCCCATGACATCGCCTAAAACACTCATACACGCACACCCCTGGATTTCCTCTACACTCTATAAATCATGTCCCTAGGAGAAATAATGCTAAAAAGTCACATCAATATATTGTAGCGCTGTACGGAGCCGGAGATACCTTTTACCATTTACCTGTCAATTTATTATTTCTTTTGTAAGATAAATCCTGCTCATTTAGTCGATGGATCATCTAGTTGTCAGCTATAGTGATCAAGACCAGCTAAAATCACAATAAACTTATTATCAGTTCTCTAGACATTTAATAAAGAAGCACTGAGTCATTTATTTTGAGAAACTTAAAGTTTATATAAGTTTAAATGCATAGAAGGGCTTTAGTATTTTTATTTCAATAATTCATACATTTATTAAATTGATAATTTTATTTAAGCAAATCAATTTTATTGCGAAAAGGAAATTTTGTCATGAAGAAAAATCCTAATTAATCTACCTAACCTCCTAATTAAGCCTACTAATTTCTAGCCTAATTATAAAGCTGCAAAATAACATGATTCTCATACTCAACTGGAAAATAAAGACAGCAACAGAAACTTCAGCTCGTCAGCATCAGCTACCGTAACTCGTCTCATCTAACAGTCTCTCAGCATCTCCCACAGCATGGATCGATCAATGAGCGTCAGCAAGGAGTAGAGTCCCCCTCCCACCGGAGTAGGCCTTCTTATACCCTAATTCTAGCTTAACTAACTAAAATTGTTGCAACATTAGTAAATGCTTTTCTCTCATTGGTCCGTTCAGGCTCACCATAAAGTTTAATTAATGTTTCTAACTTCGACCAATATCTTTCAAACTGCAAACTCGCATTTCCTTTCCCATGGATTTATGACATTTTTCTGTCCATCTCGACCAGTTCATTTGTAACGTCTTTCGATACTTTCAAGAACTTGTTCAGGCATTGTCCTTTCACTCGCAGCCTTTCCCACGATCTTTGCTGATCACCATAACATATTATCAGTTCAGTTAGGCCACTTCATCCTTGACCATTCTTTCAGCCTAGCTTTCAGTCGTGACCACGTGATTTTGGTCTTCTCTCAACCTTCTCCCTTGCAGCTTTTGTACGTCTCAGCACTTTTACTTTCGGAGCATGCGCACTACCACGTCTATTCGCCATTTTCTTGCGCAACCCGAACATGGTTTTAGAAGCACTATTTAAAATAAGCAAAACATAATTAAAATAGAGAAAAATAGCCTTTTCGTTTCCCTCCCGTCTTCTACGTACCCCAATTAGTTATTACCTAGCAAAAAGCAACATTTACGCTGTTCCTTACTTACCATCACTATTGTTTTTGCAACGCCACGTTTTATTTTAAAAGCACAAAAACATGCATTTCATTATTTTGTCATTACGCAATTATTTTATGTTAAAATTAGACACATGGACACTTGTTAATAGATTATTCAGCACACCAATGGCATGTTACCCTTCCCACACATACATTGTTGATTATTACATTTTAAAAGAACAATTTTATTAGGAATTGTTAGGGGTTATAATTTTTTTTTTTCGTAATTCTGCTCCATCAACTCCCCCTTTGGTGATTTTTAAATCAGACATAAAACCCAAGTCATACTTCTTTATCAAGTAGCATTCTTCTTCTTCATTACTTTGGTTAGTTTTTAAACTTCTGTGTCTATTTCATCCTGTCTCCTTGTTTCTTTATACATACTTTCTTTCATTTTCTCTAATTCAATTTCACCCATTTCTCTCTCTCTTTCTTTCATTAATCTGTTACTTCTTTTTATCTCTTTTTGTCTTCTTTTTCTTTTGATACACGTTATTACAATTTTCAATGTCATGACTAAAATTATTACTATAGTTGCAACTATTATAACTTTCCCTATCACTAGACTACTCATTCTTGTTAACCAATTTGCTACTGTGGAAAAACCTCTACCAAGTTTTCCAAGGACACTTTCAACCTCCAGTGGAACTAGTTCTTTGTGCAAACTTGTAATATACTTCTGTATATTCTCACTTTTATCAGGAATGTAAGTACAACAATGTTGCACTTTCAGCATTCCACAGACTCCGCCCTCTTTTGCCAAAAGAATGTCAAGGGCAAGACGATTTTGCATCACCATAGCTCTCATGGCAACCATTTCGGTATTTACCATTAAGAACCCTCCCGCAGTATCTGTAGACAAACGATCTACTACTGTGGACAATTTCCGAATTTTAAATGCGTTCAAAGATATTCCCACTGCTGGTATCAATGCTCCAAAAATATCACCTACAATTTCTGTAAAACTTTCCCTCTTTCTACGTGAAAATCCATTAATCATCTTGTATGTTCCTTTTTCTTCTCTGTCTATATGAAAAATCTTCGGAAAGACCAGGCCTACATAACAAGTTCCATACCAATGGTCCGGTAACCTGTAATAAGCTCTATTCCCACAAATATAATAGATACCTGGAAATATTGGATCCTTACCACCCTTGAATCCCCAACCTCCCAAAATTTGGTAATTGTCGTGACAGATACTGGAACCTACAAAATAATTGTCATAGACTGTCTTATTTCTCCTAATACACAACTTTCCTGTTTGTGGCCAATCTAAAGTCATTGCTGCATTTATCTTTTTCCCTTCAGTATTTTCTTCCTCAAATGTCCATAAATGTTTTCTTTTCTCTTTTATTGCTTCTTTTTCAAATTTCCTTCTTCTTTCTTCAACCATTTCTAAAAATACCTTTTCTTCTTTCTTTAACTCACAGGTAAGATTGTTTTTTGTTATTTCTTCTAATGTTAAACTCTTATGTTCTAAGAAGAATTCTCCCAAAATTTTTACTTGTTTTACTTTGTTTAGTTCTGGAACTACAGAAACATTTGCAAAAATCTTATC
Organism: Calotriton arnoldi; assembly: GCA_963921515.1. Classification (NCBI taxonomy): domain Eukaryota; kingdom Metazoa; phylum Chordata; class Amphibia; order Caudata; family Salamandridae; genus Calotriton; species Calotriton arnoldi. The sequence continues at coordinate 335,616 of CAWUFW010013577.1, read as the reverse complement.
TAAATCAGTGTAATAAAATTCTAGTCTACCTGTTTTGTAAAATAAACTCGCTAAAACACTACATGTTATTCCATATGTTAGAGGTAGGTGATGATAAGTCACACCTTCTGATACTGATGCAGGTAACTGCATACAAACATAACAATCTCTTACATCCATTGTCTCTACATATTCATACAATAATTTGGTAAATACATTTTTAGAAAAATCTGTTACTGACTTATCTTTATGTAATTCTGCACTACTTCTTAAAATGACTGGCTTTTGAGTCTTAGCCTCCTTTTCTATATTAGTATCATTCTTTGCTTCTATTATAGCTATACTAATTGGAATTGTGATTGCTAAAACTATCCATACTGTCACTAATAATCCTGTACAAAAACAGCACATTTTACACCATCTTTTTAGAAACTCACATTTATCTCTTCTATTTCCATTATTCTCCATTTTTATTTTTCTTACTGCTTATTATGTCTCAGAAAACTGTGTCACTACACCTCAGAAAATGACTCAATTTGTCACTTTGCACTCAAAGGTCTTTGCTTGGTACTTTCTTTAACTCTTTTCAGAATTCCTTCGTTGTCACATCCAGTGAAAATGTCATATCCAGTAAAATTGTCACATCCGGCAGAAGAACTTTTAAGTCCTTTTTCTTTCAGGTTTGCTGCACTTCACTCTTGCCCATTTGACTTCTCAATCTCGGGCTTTCGTAAGTGTTACTCTCTTCTTTGTAGTCCGTCAGTGCGATGTAGAGCCATTCAGGTGACTTATATTTTGAATTTACTTTCTTTATCCTTTTTGACTTTTGCAATCGTTTTCCACTCGGTTTTTCTTGTTCTTCCTGACTTGTTATTTCATTCACCTGTTCAGCACTTTTCTCACCTGTTCTTATTATTCTATATCTCAATCTCCTGACACAGCTGGGCCAATTGTCTCCTTTCCTTGGCCTTTTGGCTTCTCTTTCTTTTTCTCCTCGTTCAGACTTCCAATTTCTCTTTCTTGATTCAGTATTTGTATTTTCTTCTTCTTCACTTCCTTCAGTTTCTGTTTCAATTTTCTCAAAATCGTCTCTTATTTATGAATTTTATGATCTCACTTTATTTTATTGGTGATTCTATATCCTCCTTTTTTAATTTCCCTATTTCTGTCCCTCCTCGGGGGTCTTCCGAATTGGTGTTTATCTCATTCTCTGTTTCTAATTTTCCCTGTTCTTTTGTTTCACTATCTGTCCCTATTGCTCCTCGGGGTTCTTCTCGATTTTCTATCTTTCTGATTGTTTCTTTCCCTTCCTTATCTATTAATATTATTCTTGAAGGATGTCCACCATAACTTGTACTTGGTTGTTCTTCTAGATCACTCTCTTTAATTGTTTTGAGCTTCCAAGTATTTCTTCGAAATATTTCACAGTTCTCAACTGAATCATCAGATCCTGAACTTGTGTCAGATATTTCCAGATGTCGACTTACAGGTCGATCTTTAGATTCTGGAATCTCTAGAATTTCTCTTTCTTCTTCTTCTTCTTCTTTCTCTTCTTCTATAGAGGTACTTGTAGTTGGGGTTTCCAGATGTCGACTTACAGGTCGATCTTCAAGTTCTGGCACCCTTTCTTTTCTTCTTTCTGTTTCCGACGCTGAACTGTCATCCCACACTTCCAGATGTCGACTCACATGTCGATCTTCAGGTTCTGCAACTCTGATCGTGTGGCTGGCATGTACCCAGTTCTTTACTCCTGCACACTTTACTGCAGTTGTCGTTACCAGGATCACTTGTCGTGGTTCGTCCCAGCGAGGAACCAAGCAGTTTCTTCTTCTATGGACTTTTATTCGGACCCAGTCCCCTGGATTCAAGTCGTGGGCTGGTTTTCTTTCAAAAGTGGTCGCATCCGGTCCAACCTGATGAAACACAGAACGCACCACGTCAGCCAGTCCTTTGCAATAATCCAGTACTAGATCATCAGTTATAGTCAGTAATTTGTTGACAGGTACTTGTGCTTGTCTCATTGCTCGTCCCATGATCACCTCATGAGGACTAAGTCCTGTTTTCTTCTCAGGAATACTTCTGATGGTCATTAAGACCAATGGCAGGGCATCAGGCCATTTGAGTCCTGTAGCTTGACACATTTTTCCTAACCTGTTCTTTATTGTTCCATTTACTTGCTCTACCACCCCAGAAGCCTCTGGTCTGTAAGCACAATGTAGTTTCTGTTTAATATTCAATGCTTCACAAATTAATTGAATCAGTTCATTTTGAAAATGTGATCCTCTATCTGTTTCAATCGTGACTGGAAAACCATACCTTGGAATGAACTCTCGTAGCATAAGCTTTGCCACTGTTATTCCATCATTTCTTCTTGTCGGGTATGCTTCCACCCAACGAGAAAACAAACAGACAACCACCAGGACATATCTTAGTCTGTTACTAGGGGGCATCTCGATAAAGTCTAACTGCATTCTGGTGAATGGACCTCCTTCTCGTCCTATTGTTCCTAGACTCACTACTGTTTTTCTTCCTGGATTAAATTGTTGACAAATAAGACATCTTTGACAAAGACTCTCAGCTATGGCTCTAAATTTTGGGTTATACCAAGTTTGTCTAAAAAGTCTGATCATTGCATCTCTCCCAATATGAGCTTGTCCATGGTACATCCGTGCCATGTCTGAAATCATGCTATCAGGCATAACTGGTCTTTCATCTCTGTATACCCATACACCATTGTCTTCTTGTCTCCTACATCCTGCTTTTATCCAGTAATCTTTTTCCTCGTCACTTGCACTTTCTTTCAATTGCCTAACTTCATCCCATGTTTCAACAGTGTTAGTAAAAAGTAATGGAGAAGAAATATGCTCCTTGTCTCTTGTTTTGTTCAATGAAGTCATGTTTTCCGCACAATACTTCGCAATCTCATCAGCGAAGTTATTTCCCACTGTTATGTAGTCTGTATTCTTTTTATGTGCAGTGCATTTAACTACAGCTATTTGTTTAGGCAGTTGTATTGCCTCAAGCAATTTCTTTACAAAATCTCCATTTCTGATAGGTGTACCTGCAGACGTCAAGAAACCTCTTTGTGACCAAATCTGACTAAAATCATGCACCACGCCAAATCCATACTGGCTGTCAGTCACAATCGTCACTCGTACATTCTTTCCAACCTTACATGCTTGAATCAAAGCAATCAGTTCTGCAACTTGAGCAGACCTTATTCCTTTCAAACAAGACGCTTCCATCACTGTCGCCACTGTGCATACTGCATAAGCTGCGCTTAAAACTCCTTTTTCAGTCCTCAAGCATGAGCCATCCACAAACAAGATATAATCAGACTCTCTCAAAGGCTCATCCTTTATGTCAGCCCTTGGTTTGGTGCAATATTCTAGCACATTCAGACAATCATGATCTATTTCATTCTGCTCAATTATGCTTTCTTCGTCTGGTAAAGATGTTGAAGGATTTGCATTCATACATCTTTCTATGGTCACATTTTCTGCACTCAAGATTACCTTTTCGTACTTAGGCAGCCGACTATGTGTCATGTACTGTGTTTTTGTTCTTGTCAATAGAATCTCAACCGAATGGGGAACATAAACTTTCAGTGGGTACCCCATTACTATACCTTCACTTTGTTCCAAACTTACACAAGTAGCAGCAACAGCTTTCAGACATCCAGGCAATGCTTTTGCTATAGGGTCTAAAACAGCTGAAAAATAAGCAATTGGTCTCTTCATTGTTCCATGTTTTTGTACTAGTACTGAAAATGCACATCCATCTCTCTCACTGCAGTATAACTCAAAATCTTTTTCATAGTCAGGCATACCCAAGGCTGGGGCCTCACACAGTTTCTTTTTCAATTCTTTAAAGGATATCATTTCCTCTTCATTCAGTTCAAATGGGTCTCTAACATCCTTTTTAGTAAATTTTTGTAATGGCTTAGCAATTAAGGAAAAACCACTTATCCACTGTCGACAATATCCAACCATTCCCAGAAACATTCTTACTTCTCTCTGAGTCATCGGTGCTCTCATTCCTTGAATCATTTTTATTCTTTCTGTCGTTATTTTTCGTGCTCCTTTCTCAATTTTATGTCCCAAATATTGGACTTCTTTCTGGCAAAACTGCAATTTTGAAGGGGACACTTTATGTCCTCTTTTCTCTAAATGGTTTAATAAGGCAATTGTATCACTGACACATGCTTCTTTTGTTTTCGATGCCACCAATAGGTCATCGATGTACTGTACCATCACTGACTTCTCTGGCATTTTTAAGTCTTCCAGGGACTTTTTCAGAATCTGATTAAAGATTGAGGGGCTTTCTGTATACCCCTGAGGAATTCGGCACCATGCCAAAATACGTTCTCCGAACCGGAACGCAAACAATGGCTGGCTATCTGGATGTAGAGGAATTGAGAAAAATGCGTGACATAAATCTATCACGGTATACCACTCAGCATCGTGTGGTATTTGATATAAAATTACTGCAGGGTTTGGCACTATTGGGCAACAAGGCACAACTATTTTATTAATTTTCCTCAAATCCTGAACTATTCTGTATGTTCCATTTGGCTTTTTCAATCCCATTATAGGTGAATTGCATGAACTGCTCATTATTTCTCTTAATATTCCTTGTTCAATCATTTTGTTTATCACAGGAGTTATTCCTTCAATTGTTTCTGGATTTAATTTATACTGTGGCGTATTTGGGTAAACTGTCCCTTCTTTTACTGCTATTTTTACTGGATCTACTTCTGTCATTAGTCCAATATCTTCTCCTGTAAAATCCCACACAGTTTCTCTCACTGTTTCTTTTAGCTCGCTTGGGAGTTTTTCTGCATCAAATGCAGGAAACAAACCATTCATTTCTGGTTCTTGATTCATCAATGTTACTCTATACAGAACATCTTCATCTGGGGTCTGGAATCCAATTCCATCTGGTGTACAATAAATTGTGCAGTTCATCTTGCACAAAAGGTCCCTTCCTAAAAGGTTTACTGGACTACAATCGCAAACTACAAATTTATGCATTTCATTAAAGGAACCTATTTTTACTTCCACTAATTCTGTCAGTGGGGTTCTAATCTGTTGGTTGGCTACTCCAATTACTTGGATGTATTCACCTGAGAGAGGAAGGTTCGGAATTTCCACTGATCTAACAGTAGAACGGGTAGCTCCAGTATCGACAAGGAATGTTATATTTGTTCCATTCACTTCTCCATCCACAAAGGGACCTGACTGATCTACCTCTAGAGTTGCGCCAAGTACGCACTCTTTTCCCTCTCCTAGGCACCGTCAGGAACTTTCGTCCCACTCATCCTCACTCTGTCGCAACCAATACTGAGAAATGTTGGCTGCACGCGGCAACTGTGTTACCTGCTCGCCTCCGTAGAATCCTGTTTCTGTACTGTATCTTTGCTGGTTAGCACTGTTGGGAAGTGGTGGTTGTGGCACCTGACCTTGTTGAACAACTACCTCATTCTGCACCTGTGGATTTAATTGTTGATTTTCCAGATTAGGTTTTGGCGGGAATTTACACTCGTTTCTCCAATGCCCTAATTTTCCGCAGTTATGACAAGGCCACTTTTTCTTTGCTTCTTCTAGACTCATTTGACCTTTTCCCTTACCTATGTTAGGTTTATTTTTGTTCTGTCCTGTTTCATTCTCATTATTATTCAATTGAGCCTCCTGTTTCTCTGCCACTTTCACCTGTGCCCACATTGCCTTCTCTTTCAATTTTCGCTGCTTACTCTCAATTTCATCACTGCAATACTTAGCATACCTCAGCACCTCATCTACACTCCCATTCTGCCAGTTGATCATGTGTTGCTTAATCATATCACTTATTTCTTGCTTCAGGCCAAACACAAATCTGTATACAAAATGACTCATATCCTTTTCACTCAATTCTTCATACCAACTATACTGTTTGAAAACCAACAACAATCTTTCATAATAGGAATGCACAGACTCTTTACTTTCTTGTGTAGTTCTATCTATTTTTACCCAATCTGTTTCTTTTGGGGGAATCTTATTCTTCAAAAAGGTAATCACTTTATCGTATTTTCTCATCACCTCCAAACCTGGAGCTCCTGTCTTAGGGTCTCTTGGATATTCTGTGGTTGGCCAATCAACTGTAATTTTACATTCAGACCATAAATCAGTTGGCACCACTATGTCAAATAATCCATCTAGATCTATCCACAACACCTTTGAAACCTTCACAAACCTTTCCACTTGTCTGTACCATTCAACTGGTTTCTCTCTCAGTTTCGGGAAATCATTTGTAAATGACAGTATATCTTGTCTAGTCCATGGAACATGTACATAACTACCACCTGGAGTTTCTCTCATAGGGTATTCTCTAGCAACCTGTTCCTTTTCAGTCATCATAAAAGCCAAAGAAGCTTTGTCAGTAGTCTTTTCATTCTTTTTCGACCATCGTACTTTCCATCTATCTACATCACCCCATTTTCTTAATAAAACAATCATCTCCTTTATCTGTGTCAGTCTTCCTGCTGTATTCAAATTCTCAATGTCTTTCTCACAAAAATCTACTCTGTACGGTTTCTGCAATGTCTTCACTCTCGAAAAATCCACACCAATTTCACTTGCTACCTCTTCCAGCTTGTCATGCAAATTTCTAGCTCTCCATGTAATACTCTTGCACAAAAACATAATTTCATCATCCTGATAATTTTTCAGCTTTTCTGTTCCAATAGTTCCTCAAATTAATTCTTCCATGTCTATTTTCAATCTAATTACATCTAATGGTTTCTCTTCTGGTTCTTTTATTTTAAATGCCTTTATCCACTCATTTAACTCATCAGGAGTCGGACCTATAGGTGTATTATTTATTTCTACCCAATTTCCACTCTTTTCAGGTGTCACTGTTGCAGATTCAGTTACCATAGGCATTTTTCTACCGTTACACTCATTCACTGTCAAATTTTCAGGTGGACTCGGTCTATAGGCACTAGTCAAATTGCTTGTACCCGGACTTGTTTCCATTCTTTCCCTTTCTCTTTGAAATTGTGAATTCATTGGAATCACTAAAGAGCGTTCATTAATTTTCTGATTCTCAAAAACTGGTATTACTGGACCTATTGTTACCGGTACGGTTACAGCTTCCATGTTTTTAGTTAATTCTCTGATTTTCTCAGTTAATTCCTTTGTTGTTCTCGCTAATTCAGTTGTATTGTCACTTTCTACTTCTTCATTTTGTGAGGTTCTCATTTGTTCTTGTGACCTATTTGATTCAACTCTTTTAACGGGACTTTTATTTTGCACAGTCTCTTTTTGCGGCGCACTAGGTGTCACCACTGTGGAACTCTGCTGATATGGAGGTGGATTTTTATTTAAAATGTCTTCCAACAATTCATCATCCGTTTCACTCTCATGCATGTATCTTTCCCTCTCCATATGTTTCTTTTTCTCCGTACACTTTCTCTTAGACCCTTCCTCAACCGTAAAAGCCGGAAACAAACCTCCTGTCATGTTAGCACATCTCCACCTTTTTATCCTGTCTTCATGATTTACTCCCCACAATCTTCCAGGCATAAACTCATGATCTCTTATTCCTCTGAATCTCTCTCGTTCGTACATCTCATCTTCCCATTCCGTCAAAGCCTCAAACTGTGTTGGTCTAGGTCTAGGTTCCAATTTATACATCTTTTCTCTTAAATTCCGCAAAACCGCTACACTAAAAGAACCATTTTCAGGAAAAGCCAATGCTCCATCATTCTTTGTATATTTTGCCCAATTTTCTAACCATATACACGTATGATATCCGTATTTCAGCATCATATGTGAAGCTGCTGATTTCGGCGGAGGAATTACTTGTCCTTCTCTAGTAACAATCTTTTTGTCTTTCTTAAAGACATTTTTAATTTTTGTCGTCCATGACATTCTCTCCCCTTCATATTCATAATACGGCATGTTTCTAATCTGTTTTTCTCCTTAAAATGCTTCGTAAATCAGTATTGTTCCGTGTACGGAACTTCAACCAATCCCAGCGCGGTTCACACCAACACACCAATCAGAACGTCTCCTTCTTCCGCACTCCTACCAATCCCAGCGCGGCACTCTGTCTACGTCACTCTGTTCTTGCGCTCACGTGACTAGCACACTATCCAATCCTAGCGCGGCAATTGTAGACGTCACTTCTACTCTTTACCCCTCCTTTACAAAATTTATCGGCAAATTTCTTTTCACTGTTTTCTTATTAGTTACTACATAAAAACACTTCCGTAGTCTAATTCGCTAAACAAAAGTGATAGCTTGATCCTTTTACACAAGAATTCTGTATTTCCAGTAGGCAGCGCTTACCTCTACCTTACCACAGAATTATTAAGTTTCGCCGATAAAGTAGCACTTCCCTCTACCTTACCCTTCTTTCAAGCAAACAATAAACCCGTTTCTCTGGGGATAAGACACATGTGGAGACAAATGCTCCTGAGAATTAAGGCCAGAGTTTCACAAGAATACGTGATTTGCCATGTCATTTACACACCTCGCATACTGAAAATTCCCTAACATAACACAACTTGCGTTATTACCAAAAAATGAATTCAGACTACGTGCAAAAATTCCATGTGACTTCTCTTGCCACACGTGTTCCACTTCCTACATCCCAGAAGCGTGAAAACTCACATATAACATAACGCGACTCAACATATAGTGTTAGTCATAGAAAATAATCAATAATCAAAATAATCAATAATCAATAATCACCAAACTAATCTATAGAAACCATAACTCTGCTACCAAGAAATCTGATGCAGCGGTCACAATAAAAACTATTTCTCCCAGGTTACTTTTGCGGTCATCCAGGTGGCAACTTATTTCTCACATCCACATGACGATGGGGCCCATTGACATCGCCTATAAACACTCATACACGCATCACCCCTGGATTTCCTCTACACTCTATAAATCTATGTCCCTAGGAGAAATAATGCTAAAAGTCACATCAATATATTGTAGCGCTGGACGGAGCCGGAGATACCTTTTACCATTTACCTGTCAATTTATCTATTTCTTTTGTAAGATAAATCCTGCTCATTTAGGTCGATGGATCAATCTAGTTAGTAATAGCTGATAGTGATCAAGACCAGCTAAAATCACAATACAACTTATTATCAGTTCTCTAGACATTTATATAAAGAAGTCACTGAGTCATTTATTTTGAGAAACTTAAAGTTTATATAAGTTTAAATGCATAGAAGGGCTTTAGTATTTTTATTTCAATAATTCATACATTTATTAAATTGATAATTTTATTTAAGCAAATCAATTTTATTGCGAAAAGGAAGTTTTGTCATGAAGAAAAATCCTAATTAATCTACCTAACCGCCTAATTAAGCCTACTAATTTCTAGCCTAATTATAAAGCTGCAAAATAACATGATTCTCATACTCAACTGGAAAATAAAGACAGCAACAGAAACTTCAGCTCGTCAGCATCAGCTACCGTAACTCGTCTCATCTAACAGTCTCTCAGCATCTCCCACAGCATGGATCGATCAATGAGCGTCAGCAAGGAGTAGAGTCCCCCTCCCACCGGAGTAGGCCTTCTTATACCCTAATTCTAGCTTAACTAACTAAAATTGTTGCAACATTAGTAAATGCTTTTCTCTCATTGGTCCGTTCAGGCTCACCATAAAGTTTAATTAATGTTTCTAACTTCGACCAATATCTTTCAAACTGCAAACTCGCATTTCCTTTCCCATGGATTTATGACATTTTTCTGTCCATCTCGACCAGTTCATTTGTAACGTCTTTTGATACTTTCAAGAACTTGTTCAGGCATTGTCCTTTCACTCGCAGCCTTTCCCACGATCTTTGCTGATCACCATAACATATTATCAGTTCAGTTAGGTCACTTCATCCTTGACCATTCTTTCAGCCTAGCTTTCAGTCGTGACCACGTGATTTTGGTCTTCACTCAACCTTCTCCCTTGCAGCTTTTGTACGTCTCAGCACTTTTACTTTCGGAGCATGCGCACTACCACGTCTATTCGCCATTTTCTTGCGCAACCCGAACATGGTTTTAGAAGCACTATTTAAAATAAGCAAAACATAATTAAAATAGAGAAAAATAGCCTTTTCCTTTCCCTCCCGTCTTCTACGTACCCCAATTAGTTATTACCTAGCAAAAAGCAACATTTACGCTGTTCCTTACTTACCATCACTATTGTATTTGCAACGCCACGTTTTATTTTAAAAGCACAAAAACATGCATTTCATTATTTTGTCAGTACGCAATTATTTTATGTTAAAATTAGACACATGGACACTTGTTAATAGATTATTCAGCACACCAATGGCATGTTACCCTTCCCACACATACATTGTTGATTATTACACTTTAAACGAACAATTTTATTAGGAATTGTTAGGGGTTATAAAAAATTTTTTTTTTCGTAATTCTGCTCCATCACTAACAAACGGTGAGCGCCACGCTACATACATACTATAAACCTATAGTGGTGGACTTTATATGTGCTGGCTTAGCCACTTGAAAGACGCTTACGTTGTATGCACTCTAAGCTGGAAGCTGTTTTAGATGGCCATCTTGACTTTTTATGTGCTGGCTCATCCATTTTGAAGACGCTTGCATTGCATGATAGAAGCTGTCCTCACTTGCCCCTAGTCATAGTAAGTGAAAGAGGACTGATCTACGTTTTCACAACAATAGAAAGAGGACTGAGCCAGAAGCTCCCCATAATAACAGAAAGAGGACTTCTGTAGCGGCCATCTTCGCATGGGCATATGTTTAATCAGCCCTCTCAACTTATTCTACTGAAAGAGACCTGGTAAACCCCCACCTTGGCATGGGCATATGATCAACAGCCCTTGCATTTGCTCTTTCGCTGTTCATTTAAGATGGGGCATCTTGGCGCGGTAGCACATTCCCTAAGTAAACCTTGATAGTAGGGCAGACCTGCTGATATATTTCACCACGCAAACCGACCGCTGGGGCGGTAGTCTCATCACTCTCCCCAGCATGGCAGAGCCCTGCCTGACCTCCACGGGCGACAACTACTACACCGTTATCTATCCTCCTAATCTCTCCAAATCCGCCTCTAAATCCCTCAAACACTCCATCCTGAAGATTCATCCTGAGACCCTGATATCTGATCTTTGTCTCTGCGTGGACAAGGGCACTGTCATTAACGACCTCATCTTCCACTCCAGGAAAACGTCTCTCTGGCGCAATGCCTTCTCGAGCCTCCTCAAAGTACAGGAAGCCAGGAACATCCCTCATGGAAAAAAACTCACGATCACTCCATCTGCAAACCTGCGTGCTGACCTCACCATCACCTTATACAACAGCGGCATTATCCTGATTCAAGGGCCTCCCAAAGACCTCATCAAATTTGCAGACCTTTTCACCCTCCTTAAAAAATATGTTCACAACCCTTCCCAGTCCACGCTCCCACCGCTCCACCTCTCGCCCAATCCGCCAAGTGTACCTAGCCTCTCTCTAACCACACTTGCCAGTGACCATGTCATTGGGCGACCCTGCCCTGCTACCTTGTCACCAACGCATGCCAACCACTGCGCGCCCATACCACTGAACTTAGGCCTACCAGCGCTCCCCTCTCTGTCGGCTTCCGAAACTCTCCCTAGGGCCCACATCTCGAGCCAACCTAGCCCCGCTATGACGCTACCAGCACTTGTCATTAGAAGCGTCCCCAAACCCTTACACTCCTATCCGCATAATCTTCCCGCACTCTGGGCTACTGAAACGTCTACTAGGGCCCATGACTCTAGTCGATTTAGCCCCACCACTAGGCTGCCAACTCAGTCCGACAGAATCGCTCCCACCCCTTCAGCCCCCTGCCCGCAAGATCTTCCCTCTCATAGGGACACTGATCGACCTAGCCCCACCACTAGGTTTCCGGCACACTCCATCAGAATCGCTTGCATGCAACTGGCCCCCGGCCCGCCGGAACCCACCTCTAGGCTACCAGCACATTCTATCAGAATCGCTCGCATGCAACTGGCCCCCGGCCCGCCGGAACCCACCTCTAGGCTACCAGCACATTCTATCAGAATCGCTCGCATGCAACTGGCCCCCGGCCCGCCGGAACCCACCTCTAGGCTACCAGCACATTCTATCAGAATCGCTCGCATGCAACTGGACCCCTGCCAGAACCTACCTCTCTTAGAGATATTGATAATCTCCACCGCAGAGCCACCGAATTAACACTGAGCATCCACAAGTCCATTCTGGACCTAAAGCACCTCCTTCACCTCACCGAACTCTCCTTCTCGAATCTCTGGCTCTCGCAGAACGCGACCCACATCCCCTACACTAAGCCCCTCCTTCACCCACTACCACTATCCCTGAGACACTAGCGCCCCCGCAAGCAACCCTGCCACCTCTCGGAGGAGGAAATTCTTGCCCTCCTCCATACCTACAAATCCACCCCTGGCACGCTTAACCCGTCAGACCTCACGGAGGAAGAAGTGGTTGACCTCCTCGTTAGCTACGATTCTGCCTTGACAACCCCATGCCCCTCAGACCTGAGGGAAGAACACCCTATCTGCACGGTTGCAACCAACCCTAACAGATCTGCTACCCTCCGCGTCAGAGGGGTGGTCAATAGCAACCTAGCTAGAGTTCCCATCTCTGTATCTACCCTTAACACTCACTCCTACCCCTCCCTAGCCGGCCTCCTAATAAACTGCCGGTCAGCTGTAAAGCATGCATCTGATGTCGCCGACCTCATCCTGAGACATAAATCGGACTTAGCGATCTTGACTGAATCTTGGCTCAAGGAATCCTCATCGCCCTATCTAGACCTCTTAGTCCCACCCAATTACAACATCGTAAGGATGGAGAGGCACTCAAAGAAAAAAGGGGGAGGCATTGCCTGCATCTACCGCTCTAACCTCCTTGTTACGGAACTGCCGGTGGACCCTACAGACTCCTGCGAACACCTCGCACTCTCCAATTCCAACAACACCTCCAAACTGTGCAGACTTCCCATCTTTTACCACCCCCCAGGCAAGGATGACACCTTCACTGACCTTCTCATGGAAATCATCACAGCCAAGGTTTCTCCAAACTCTAATGACATTTTCCTTGGCGACTTCAACTTGCATTGGAACGATCCTAAGGACCCTCAGGTCAACGCCATCAGATACTTCTTGGCCGATCAAGCCCTTACCCAAGCCTGCTCTCTCCCTACTCATTCGAAAGGCGCCACCCTAGACTGGATCATTGCTAAGGAATCAGCGGTCAAACTTATCTCTATTGACCCTTGTGATTGGTCTGACCACCACGCCATCACCTTCCTCCTGCCTAGCACCCACAAGACATGGTCATCACAACCCGTGATTCCCAAACGATGGGTTAGAGACACCAAGAACCTTGATCACGGGAAACTGGCAGCGCGTTGTGAGACCGACCTCCCCCACCCCCTCAGTGCACCTCGGTCAACAACCTAGCGGATCATTATTCCTCAACTATATCTGACATTCTCGATGACTTGGCTCCACTAAAATTAAAAAGAACCCAGATCAAAGACAGGAATTCCTGGTTCAATGGATCCCTCAACAAGGAGAGGAGATCCCTTCAACAGACTGAACGAAACTGGAAACAACACCCATCAGCAACCCATCTAAAACTTCTCCGCCAGGCCAGAAATGCCTACAACAAGAAAATCCTCAACTCTAAAAAAGAATTCTTCAGAACTGAACTTGAGAACGCCAAAAATCGACCTCGCAAGCTGGTCGACTTGGTCAAACACCAATCCAACAAACTAGCAAAAACCTCCAAAGAAACACCTAAACCCCTAATATCAAGCGAGGAATTTTCATCCTTCTTCTGCGACAAAATCTCTGCCCTAGGAAATGAACTTAAATCCGCAACTCACCAACAAAATCAAAATCTGCCAGCTCTACCTCTTCTCTCCGCGCTGTCTTCCCAGACCTCACCCAAAAACCAAGCGCACTTGTCCAACTTTAAAATCTATGAAGAACACTCTATCTCGAGAATTCTGGCCTCCTTAAACCCGAACAATCACTTCAATGATCCTCTCTCTTTTAACTGCCTAGCTGCCGCCTCTCAGGCTATCATCCCTTCCTGGACCTCAATAATCAACACCTCCCTCCTACAGGGCTCAATACCTGATTCTCTTAAGGCTGGCCAAGTTGTACCCATCCTAAAAAAACCTATGCTGGACCCTGCTCCCGCTGACAACTATAGACCCATATCCAACATCCCACTCCTAGCCAAAGTTCTGGAAAAATGTGTGCAACAGCAGCTGAGCCTACACATCAACAACTTCCACCTTCTAGATGACTTCCAATCCGGGTTCAGACCTGGACACAGCACGGAAACCACCCTCCTCCACATCGTGGATGACGCCCTCCAAGCCCTCGACCAAGGCAAAACCTGTCTCCTAATCCTCATAGACCTATCTTCTGCCTTCGATACGGGTAACCACGAAATTCTCCTTGAACGCCTCAAACTCAGGATGGGTTTGGATGGCACCGTCCTTGAATGGTTTAGATCCTTCCTCCAAAATCGCTCACAGAGAGTCCTCATCAACGGTAATCTATGCGCTCCCTCTCCGGGTTACAGTTGGAGTCGCCCAAGGATCAACCCTCTCTCCCACCCTCTTCAATCTTTACCTTGAACCACTCACCGAGGTGCTACGTGCCGCCAATATCTCCTACCTTATGTACGCCGACGATACACAGATCTACATCAAAATCTCTTCCCCTGAGGACCTTTTCTCCCTGAATGAGGCCCTGAAGCTGACAGTCCATTGGCTCACCGCCAACCAGCTTAAACTTAACGCAAATAAAACTGAATTTCTTCTAATCTCCCCACCCAAAACCAATTCAGACATCCAGGAATGGATCAAGAACATCACAGCACTAAACTGCCCTCCTACCATTGTTGACTCTGCGAAATCCCTTGGAATAACCCTTGATGGCAGCCTGAACATGCGTGGCCATATAAACTCGATGGCCAAAACGGCCAGATTCCACCTGAGTTACCTAAGAAACCTAAAACCCTTCCTCGATGTTTCCGACCTTAAAACGGCAATCCAGGCACTAGTCATTTCCAGACTAGAATATGGATGCTCTACTCTCGCAGGGCTACCCAAGAACTCACTGGCCTCATTGAAAGCCTGCCTCAACGCTGCCACCAGACTCCTAACTGGCTAAAAGAAATTCGACCACATCTCTCCCCACCTCAAAGTTCTGAACTGGCTTCCCCTAGAGGCCAGAATCCAATTTAAACTGGCATGCATCACTCACAAAGCTCTTTACTCCAATTCCCCTGCATTTCTCGCCCAAAAACTCGTGATATCCGGAGGAGTCAGAAATTCCCGATCTGCCAAAGACCTGTTGCTCCAACCAGCAGGCTTCCGGAAGAAAAAAACCTACAATCGGGCCTTCTCTGGGGCCGCTCCAAGAATTTGGAACTCTCTCCCACCCGCCATCAGAAGACTTCCGTCCTTGGCACACTTTAAAAAGGAGACCAAAACCTTCTTAATGGGCAAATCCCTCGTCTAACGATTACATTACAATCACCTCAGCGACATGTTCCACCCTCCACCTCGGCATTATCCACGGCTTCTACGGATGATACCTATTTCTGCACTCCTGGGCATTCCACCCAAGAGTTGAGACTGCGTGCCTTCTTTTATAAATGTTTCTACCTGTTCTCTTTTTATCCCATATGTAGCCGGGACCTTAGACTGCTTGCTTTTTTTCTTGTATAATCTATCCACCAATTTTACCCAATTGGTCCCTCCCTTCCTAACGCTTTGTATACCACCCTTAATCCTGTAAAGCGCTCTGATACCCTCAAGGGTCTGGTTCGTGCTCTATAAAACTATAAAATAAATAAATAAATAAATGTGGTACCTGTTAGTACTCGACCAACCTAATGGAAAGAAAGCATAACATCTGTCATAGAGTAAACAGGAATCGCAAAACTCTTGTGTTACCCTGTGCCAAAAACAAACAACATACAGTGGTGATAGGTAAGAAACAATTAAAACATCGGTGCCCTGAGTGTCACTCTCACAGACATCATATCGTGAAACACGGGCACCTGTGGTCAAATCACCACTAAAGTTGCAGAAAAGGATGGTAAACTCACCCAACTAGGGTTACTCAATTACATCATCAATCCCCGGCAGGATTCACACAAGGAACTTCCTTATGTACTGTCAGGGGTATGTGAAATCGAATGGAAAAGGAGAAAGTTCAAAGCGTAAGGCCGATGGAAACATGCCCTTATACTAGTTCATAAAGTCATTGTAATGATGATGATTTAAACAGGTGTATTTATTATTGCTCAGTGATCGGGGTGAACGTCAGTAACCTTCCCCATCACAGTCATTAATGGCAAACCTATATACTGAAAAACCTTTGCCGGCTATTTATCTGCTGATTCTAATTTCACCGGCCCCGTGGTCTAATGGCCAAATACTGATGCAGGATCCCAACGTGAATGTAGTTCAGGGTATCCTGATGACGAATCACATCAAAATCAAATCACACAGTTAGGGTCTCGCTAAATCTGTTGACTGCTGAATAGGAGTCAGCACCCCGTGGGTAGTGCTAAGCAGAGCCTTCTAAGTGAAGTATGCTGAAAGATAGCACCTCTTACCATCCCGGTATCATAATTATGATTCAGCGACTCGCTGTAAGTTAATAGACTGCACCTCTTGCCATCCCGGTATCATAATTATGACTCAGCGACTCGCTGTAAGTTAATAGATTACACCTATGCCCATCCCGGTATCATAATTATGACTCAGCGACTCGCTGTAAGTTAATAGATTACACCTATGCCCATCCCGGTATCATAATAATGACTCAGCGACTCGCTGTAAGTTAATAGATTACACCTACGCCCATCCCGGTATCATAATTATGACTCAGCGACTCGCTGTAAGTTAATAGATTACACCTACGCCCATCCCGGTATCATAATTATGACTCAGCGACTCGCTGTAAGTTAATAGATTGCACCTACGCCCATCCCGGTATCATAATTATGACTCAGCGACTCGCTGTAAGTTAATAGATTGCACCTACGCCCATCCCGGTATCATAATTATGACTCAGCGACTCGCTGTAAGTTAATAGATTGCACCTATGCCCATCCCGGTATCATAATCCTAACTTAGTGACTCACTATTTATTTATTTATTTTATTTATAAAGTTTTATATAGCGCTGGCTAGACCCGTGGGTATCAGAGCGCTTTACATACACAAAGGAAAAGAAAAGATTGCATAACATCGCAGGACATGAGGATGCATAAAGATAAAAGCAAAGACTTAATACTTCTGTATCCAGTGAGGGGAGAAGGACGCATGTGGCTGACACAGTCAGAAAACCACCATCCTTGAAGGTCAAAGTGAGTGGGAGTCCATTAGGTTAGTGATGCCTAGGATGGTTGCCTTGGTCGGTAAAGTATTGGTTGAGGAGAAACTCACTGAAGCACCGCTATTAATCAGGACGGCACACTAAAAGCATCTGTACAAGTTAAAGTTCAAAATGCTAAGCAGCCTCACGTCAAGACTAGGCGCTTATCACATCCCGCGCTAGAACTACGGGCTAGATAATGACTAAACTGCGCAAGTCTCAGAGGTTAAAACACTGCCCTCGAGCCTCTGCTGAGAGTCAAACATGCTCAGGGTCAAGGAGCGCTATTGCTCAAAGTACGCTACCGTTCAAAAGTGCTCTAGAGACTCCAAAAGCGAGAAAGGTGTCACAGAGTGAATACGAAAATGTGATTTATTCACCACTCACCCAACTGCACCAGGAACGTAACTGCCGGGAACTCTCCTGGCAACGCATCAACAACAACATTCCAGGAGCCGCAGGAAGGAATCTTTAGTTAAAGACGCATCACCACAGTCCAGGCCCATTTTTAAAATCGCAGTTTTACTTACAATTTTAGGATGGTTGTAAATACCCCCGATCTTGGACATAAATGGGGGGAGAGGCATACATTTACTTAGTGATTCCCGAAGCGCACTATTTCACAAATTGTAGGTCAGGGTTAAACACAGAGTCTCCTGGTTGCACAGTTTCCTAGTGCAGTAAACCACACGTGGGGTGGCAGAGATTGTGAGGGAGCAGCCGAGGGACTACGATCTCTGGATAAGGACCTGTATAGTGACCCTGTCGAGAAGTAACATTTGGTGTTTATTTATAGCTTCTTTAGGTAAAGTGGTAAAGCGGGGATTAGATGTTATGTCTTGTGGTGGTGCGCGCACACATCAGTGAATTGCCCACCTCGTTAAGTCCCCTTGCTCCAGGTGAACATCTTCCCCATGAATAGAACTCTTGGCACAAAACTTGAGAAGGTAAAACTTCAACTGGACTAATCTGGGACTGTATCCGTCCTGCGCGTCATCGCGGTCAGCCTGAACTTCTGACTTTGTCCCAGTCTAGTTCACTAGATAGCGACGGTTGCTGCTTTCTGTTTATAGGTGCTATTTTACAGTTGATTCTTTAAAACTTCATAGCTCTTCTACTGATTGGATTTTTGTTATTATGGCCTGGCTTTATTTATAAAATGTCACTCTATTTTTCTATCCTGGTGTAGGATATTTCTCGGTGGTGTTTTCACTGTTTAGAGTGTTGCACAAATACTTTGCACATTGCCTCTTTGTTAAGCCTGACTGCTCTGAGCCAAGCTACCAGAGGTTAAGCACAGGTGAATTTGGGGGTTTGCTTGTGAATTAACCTGACTAGGGTTGTGGTTATTGATTGACCAGGGCTTATACTACAGTCAATCAGTAACCCAATTGATAAAAGGTGGTAAGGTTATTTTTAGGGTTATGGGGTGGGTAAAGGTATAGGGTGGTAGGAGTGTTTTCGGGGTTTAGGGGTGTTTGCCACTCACTTCAGCTACTGTTGGGAAAGTTTTGGGGGCATTTGTCAAGCGGGGGCCAAGAAAAGGGGGGGACAAAATGCATTTCCACATGCAATTTCCACATCATTTGCTACATATATTGAGCATATTTATAAGTGCCTTCCCACCAATATTTTCATGTAAGAAGGTTGAGACCTTTTCTTTTAGCCGTGGAGCAAAAGCTGCTTGTTGTAGGGGACTACTGTCCCCACAACCAGTCCATGACACTACGAACTAGAGTAGTCAGTTTGCAGTAACGTGTCCCTGAACACCTACTAGCTCTTCCTTCTATGTTTGTGTTCTGAGCACCTCCTTCTCCCCTCGGACCCACCAAGGATGTTTGGTCTGTGTGTAAAGGCGCTTTCGTGTACTGGATTCATGTGAGGTGCAGAGCCCATTTCAGGTGTCTCCCTTGTCTCTACGTAGCCTCTAAAGTTGTGTGCTGTTCCATAACGTTAGTGACAATCTGCATTCTCTCCTCTCACTGCATGCCCCGCCGCTGCTTTTTAGAGTCACTCCTCGTATTGAAATTCTTTGTAAAGCAGATGACCCTTGTAGGGAGGATTATAATCTCTCTGACACCACTTGGTACGTAATATCCCATAACTGGCCCCCCAAAAAACAAACTGACTCTGCATGGTTTACTATATGGTAATACTTCCTTGAAATATTGCTCATTTTGCCCATGCTTCAGTCCATATGAAACTAGTCTTTGCCCTCCCACCCTCTTAACCTCAAAGTTCCCTGGATCCCGCCAGCTATTACATGCTCACCTGTCAAGAGAACTTACAGACAGAATAGAACTTTTCCTGCTGGTGGACACTGAAAACTTTCTGTTAGTAACTCCACTGGGTGCAATCCCATTGGTGCCTGTCCTGTGATATTGCATTGTTTGCATTAGATTCTCCTAGTGCCTGACCTGTGTTATTGTATTGTTTGTACCAATCCTAGTGCCTGGCCTGTGTTATTGCATTGTTTGCATCAGATTCTCCTAGTGCCTGGCCTGTGTTATTGCATTGTTTGCATCAGATTCTCCTAGTGCCTGGTCTGTGTTATTGCATTGTTTGCATCATATTCTCCTAGTGCTTGGCCTGTGTTATTGCATTGTTTGCGTCATATTCTCCTAGTACCTGGCCTGTTATTACATTGTTTGCTTCAGATTCTCCTACTGCCTAGCCTGTGTTATTGCATTGTTTGCATCAGATTCTCCTAGTGCCTGGCCTGTGTTATTGCATTGTTTGCATCAATCCTAGTGCCTGGCCTGTGTTATTGCATTGTTTGCATCAGATTCTCCTAGTGCCTGGTCTGTGTTATTGCATTGTTTGCATCAGATTCTCCTAGTGCCTGGTCTGTGTTATTGCATTGTTTGCATCAGATTCTCCTAGTGCCTGGTCTGTGTTATTGCATTGTTTGCATCATATTCTCCTAGTACCTGGCCTGTTATTGCATTGTTTACATCAGATTCTCCTAGTGCCTGGTCTGTGTTATTGCATTGTTTGCATCAATCCTAGTGCCTGGTCTGTGTTATTGCATTGTTTGCGTCAGATTCTCCTAGTGCCTGGCCTGTGTTATTGCATTGTTTGCATCAATCCTAGTGCCTGGTCTGTGTTATTGCATTGTTTGCGTCAGATTCTCCTAGTGCCTGGCCTGTGTTATTGCATTGTTTGCATCAATCCTAGTACCTGGTCTGTGTTATTGCATTGTTTGCGTCATATTCTCCTAGTACCTGGCCTGTTATTGCATTGTTTGCATCAGATTCTCCTAGTGCCTGGCCTGTGTTATTGCATTGTTTGCATCAATCCTAGTGCCTGGCCTGTGTTATTGCATTGTTTGCATCAGATTCTCCTAGTGCCTCGCCTGTGTTATTGCATTGTTTGCGTCAGATTCTCTTAGTGCATGGCCTGTGTTATTGCATTGTTTGCGTCAGATTCTCTTAGTGCCTGGCCTGTGTTATTGCATTGTTTGCGTCAGATTCTCCTAGTACCTGGCCTGTTATTGCATTGTTTGCATCAGATTCTCCTAGTGCCTGGTCTGTGTTATTGCATTGTTTGCATCAGATTCTCCTAGTACCTGGCCTGTTATTGCATTGTTTGCATCAGATTCTCCTAGTGCATCGCCTGTGTTATTGCATTGTTTGCATCAATCCTAGTGCCTGGTCTGTGTTATTGCATTGTTTGCATCAGATTCTCTTAGTGCCTGGCCTGTGTTATTGCATTGTTTGCGTCATATTCTCCTAGTACCTGGCCTGTTATTGCATTGTTTGCATCAGATTCTCCTAGTGCTTGGCCTGTGTTATTGCATTGTTTGCATCAATCCTAGTGCCTGGCCTGTGTTATTGCATTGTTTGCATCAGATTCTCCTAGTGCTTGGCCTGTGTTATTGCATTGTTTGCATAAATCCTAGTGCCTGGCCTGTGTTATTATATTGTTTGCCTCAGATTCTCCTAGTGCCTGGCCTGTGTTATTGCATTGTTTGCCTCAGATTCTCCTAGTGCCTGGCCTGTGTTATTGCATTGTTTGCCTCAGATTCTCCTAGTGCCTGGCCCGTGTTATTGCATTGTTTGCTTCAGATTCTCCTAGTGCCTGGCCTGTGTTATTGCATTGTTTGCCTCAGATTCTCCTAGTGCCTGGCCTGTGTTATTGCATTGTTTGCATCAGATTCTCCTAGTGCCTGGCCTGTGTTATTGCATTGTTTGCATCAGATTCTCCTAGTGCCTCGCCTGTGTTATTACATTGGTTGCATCAGATTCTCTTAGTGCCTGGCCTGTGTTATTGCATGGTTTGCGTCATATTCTCCTAGTACCTGGCCTGTGTTATTACATTGTTTGCATCAGATTCTTCTAGTGCCTGGACTGTGTTATTGCATTGTTTGCATCAATCCTAGTGCCTGGTCTGTGTTATTGCATTGTTTGCATCAGATTCTCTTAGTGCCTGGCCTGTGTTATTGCATTGGTTGCATCAGATTCTCCTAGTGCCTTGCCCGTGTTATTGCATTGTTTGCCTCAGATTCTCCTAGTGCCTGGCCTGTGTTATTGCATTGGTTGCATCAGATTCTCCTAGTGCTTGGCCTGTGTTATTGTATTGGTTGCATCAGATTCTCCTAGCGCCTGGCCTGTGTTATTGCATTGTTTGCTTCAATCCTAGTTCCTGGCCTGTGTTATTGTATTGTTTGCCTCAGATTCTCCTCGTGCCTGGCCCGTGTTATTGCATTGTTTGGCTCAGATTCTCCTCATGCCTGGCCTGTGTTATTGCATTGTTTGCCTCAGATTCTCCTCGTGCCTGGACTGTGTTATTGCATTGTTTGCCTCAGATTCTCCTCGTACCTGGCATGTGTTATTGCATTGTTTGCGTCAGATTCTCCTCGTGCCTGGCCTGTGTTATTGCATTGTTTGCCTCAGATTCTCCTAGCGCCTAGCCCGTGTTATTGCATTGTTTGCGCCAGATTCTTCTGGTGCCTGGCCTGTGTTATTGCATTGTTTGCATCAGATTCTCCTAGTGCCTGGCCTGTGTTATTGCATTGTTTGCGTCAGATTCTCCTAGTGCCTGGCCTGTGTTATTGCATTGGTTGCATTAGATTCTCCTAGTGCTTGGCCTGTGTTATTGCATTGGTTGCATCAGATTCTCCTATCGCCTGGCCTGTGTTATTGCATTCTTTGCTTCAATCCTAGTGCCTGGCCTGTGTTATTGTATTGTTTGCGTCAGATTCTTCTAGTGCCTGGCCCCTGTTATTGCATTTTTTGCCTCAGATTCTCCTCGTGCCTGGCCTGTGTTATTGCATTGTTTGCCTCAGATTCTCCTCGTGCCTGGCATGTGTTGTTGCATTGTTTGCGTCAGATTCTCCTCGTGCCTGGCCTGTGTTATTGCATTGTTTGCCTCAGATTCTCCTAGCGCCTAGCCCGTGTTATTGCATTGTTTGCGTCAGATTCTTCTGGTGCCTGGCCTGTGTTATATCATTGTTTGCATCAGATTCTCCTAGTGCCTGGCCTGTGTTATTGCATTGTTTGCTTCAGATTCTCCTAGTGCCTGGCCTGTGTTATTACATTGGTTGCCTCAGATTCTTCTAGCGCCTGGCCTGTGTTATTGCATTGGTTGCCTCAGATTCTTCTAGCGCCTGGCCTGTGTTATTGCATTGTTTGCGTCAGATTCTCCTAGTGCCTGGCCTGTGTTATTGCATTGTTTGCGTCAGATTCTCCTAGTGCCTGGCCTGTGTTATTGCATTGTTTGCGTCAGATTCTCTTAGTGCCTGTCCTGTGTTATTGCATTGTTTGCATCAGATTCTCCTAGTACCTGGCCTGTTATTGCATTGTTTGCATCAGATTCTCATAGTGCCTGGTCTGTGTTACTGCATTGTTTGCCTCAGATTCTCCTAGTGCCTGGCCTGTGTTATTGCATTGTTTGCCTCAGATTCTCCTAGTGCCTGGCCCGTGTTATTGCATTGTTTGCCTCAGATTCTCCTAGTGCCTGGCCTGTGTTATTGCATTGTTTGCCTCAGATTCTCCTAGTGCCTGGCCCGTGTTATTGCATTGTTTGCTTCAGATTCTCCTAGTGCCTGGCCTGTGTTATTGCATTGTTTGCATCAGATTCTCCTAGTGCCTGGCCTGTGTTATTGCATTGTTTGCCTCAGATTCTCCTAGTGCTTAGCCTGTGTTATTGCATTGTTTGCATCAGATTCTCCTAGTGCCTCGCCTGTGTTATTACATTGGTTGCATCAGATTCTCTTAGTGCCTGGCCTGTGTTATTGCATTGTTTCGTCATATTCTCCTAGTACCTGGCCTGTGTTATTACATTGTTTGCATCAGATTCTTCTAGTGCCTGGACTGTGTTATTGCATTGTTTGCATCAATCCTAGTGCCTGGTCTGTGTTATTGCATTGGTTGCATCAGATTCTCCTAGTGCCTTGCCCGTGTTATTGCATTGTTTGCCTCAGATTCTCCTAGTGCCTGGCCTGTGTTATTGCATTGGTTGCATCAGATTCTCCTAGTGCTTGGCCTGTGTTATTGTATTGGTTGCATCAGATTCTCCTAGCGCCTGGCCTGTGTTATTGCATTGTTTGCTTCAATCCTAGTTCCTGGCCTGTGTTATTGTATTGTTTGCCTCAGATTCTCCTCGTGCCTGGCCAGTGTTATTGCATTGTTTGGCTCAGATTCTCCTCATGCCTGGCCTGTGTTATTGCATTGTTTGGCTCAGATTCTCCTTGTGCCTGGCCTGTGTTATTGCATTGTTTGCCTCAGATTCTCCTCGTACCTGGCCTGTGTTATTGCATTGTTTGCGTCAGATTCTCCTCGTGCCTGGCCTGTGTTATTGCATTGTTTGCCTCAGATTCTCCTAGCGCCTAGCCCGTGTTATTGCATTGTTTGCGTCAGATTCTTCTGGTGCCTGGCCTGTGTTATTGCATTGTTTGCATCAGATTCTCCTAGTGCCTGGCCTGTGTTATTGCATTGTTTGCGTCAGATTCTCCTAGTGCCTGGCCTGTGTTATTGCATTAGTTGCATTAGATTCTCCTAGTGCTTGGCCTGTGTTATTGCATTGGTTGCATCAGATACTCCTAGCGCCTGGCCTGTGTTATTGCATTCTTTGCTTCAATCCTAGTGCCTGGCCTGTGTTATTGTATTGTTTGCGTCAGATTCTTCTAGTGCCTGGCCCCTGTTATTGCATTTTTTGCCTCAGATTCTCCTCGTGCCTGGCCTGTGTTATTGCATTGTTTGCCTCAGATTCTCCTCGTGCCTGGCATGTGTTATTGCATTGTTTGCGTCAGATTCTCCTCGTGCCTGGCCTGTGTTATTGCATTGTTTGCCTCAGATTCTCCTAGCGCCTAGCCCGTGTTATTGCATTGTTTGCGTCAGATTCTTCTGGTGCCTGGCCTGTGTTATATCATTGTTTGCATCAGATTCTCCTAGTGCCTGGCCTGTGTTATTGCATAGTTTGCTTCAGATTCTCCTAGTGCCTGGCCTGTGTTATTACATTGGTTGCCTCAGATTCTTCTAGCGCCTGGCCTGTGTTATTGCATTGGTTGCCTCAGATTCTTCTAGCGCCTGGCCTGTGTTATTGCATTGTTTGCGTCAGATACTCCTAGTGCCTGGCCTGTGTTATTGCATTGTTTGCGTCAGATTCTCCTAGTGCCTGGCCTGTGTTATTGCATTGTTTGCGTCAGATTCTCTTAGTGCCTGTCCTGTGTTATTGCATTGTTTGCATCAGATTCTCCTAGTACCTGGCCTGTTATTGCATTGTTTGCATCAGATTCTCATAGTGCCTGGTCTGTGTTATTGCATTGTTTGACTCAGATTCTCCTAGTGCCTGGCCTGTGTTATTGCATTGTTTGCCTCAGATTCTCCTAGTGCCTGGCCCGTGTTATTGCATTGTTTGCCTCAGATTCTCCTAGTGCCTGGCCTGTGTTATTGCATTGTTTGCCTCAGATTCTCCTAGTGCCTGCCCCGTGTTATTGCATTGTTTGCTTCAGATTCTCCTAGTGCCTGGCCTGTGTTATTGCATTGTTTGCATCAGATTCTCCTAGTGCCTGGCCTGTGTTATTGCATTGTTTGCCTCAGATTCTCCTAGTGCTTAGCCTGTGTTATTGCATTGTTTGCATCAGATTCTCCTAGTGCCTCGCCTGTGTTATTACATTGGTTGCATCAGATTCTCTTAGTGCCTGCCCTGTGTTATTGCATTGTTTCGTCATATTCTCCTAGTACCTGGCCTGTGTTATTACATTGTTTGCATCAGATTCTTCTAGTGCCTGAACTGTGTTATTGCATTGTGTGCATCAGATTCTCCTAGTACCTGGCCTGTGTTATTACATTGTTTGCATCAGATTCTTCTAGTGCCTGGCCTGTGTTATTGCATTGGTTGCATCAGATTCTCCTAGTGCCTTGCCCATGTTATTGCATTGTTTGCCTCAGATTCTCCTAGTGCCTGGCCTGTGTTATTGCATTGGTTGCATCAGATTCTCCTAGTGCTTGGCCTGTGTTATTGTATTGGTTGCATCAGATTCTCCTAGCGCCTGGCCTGTGTTATTGCATTGTTTGCTTCAATCCTAGTTCCTGGCCTGTGTTATTGTATTGTTTGCCTCAGATTCTCCTCGTGCCTGGCCCGTGTTATTGCATTGTTTGGCTCAGATTCTCCTCATGCCTGGCCTGTGTTATTGCATTGTTTGCCTCAGATTCTCCTCGTGCCTGGCCTGTGTTATTGCATTGTTTGCCTCAGATTCTCCTCGTACCTGGCATGTGTTATTGCATTGTTTGCGTCAGATTCTCCTCGTGCCTGGCCTGTGTTATTGCATTGTTTGCCTCAGATTCTCCTAGCGCCTAGCCCGTGTTATTGCATTGTTTGCGCCAGATTCTTCTGGTGCCTGGCCTGTGTTATTGCATTGTTTGCATCAGATTCTCCTAGTGCCTGGCCTGTGTTATTGCATTGTTTGCGTCAGATTCTCCTAGTGCCTGGCCTGTGTTATTGCATTGGTTGCATTAGATTCTCCTAGTGCTTGGCCTGTGTTATTGCATTGGTTGCATCAGATTCTCCTAGCGCCTGGCCTGTGTTATTGCATTCTTTGCTTCAATCCTAGTGCCTGGCCTGTGTTATTGTATTGTTTGCGTCAGATTCTTCTAGTGCCTGGCCCCTGTTATTGCATTTTTGCCTCTGATTCTCCTCGTGCCTGGCCTGTGTTATTGCATTGTTTGCCTCAGATTCTCCTCGTGCCTGGCATGTGTTGTTGCATTGTTTGCGTCAGATTCTCCTCGTGCCTGGCCTGTGTTATTGCATTGTTTGCCTCAGATTCTCCTAGCGCCTAGCCCGTGTTATTGCATTGTTTGCGTCAGATTCTTCTGGTGCCTGGCCTGTGTTATATCATTGTTTGCATCAGATTCTCCTAGTGCCTGGCCTGTGTTATTGCATTGTTTGCTTCAGATTCTCCTAGTGCCTGGCCTGTGTTATTACATTGGTTGCCTCAGATTCTTCTAGCGCCTGGCCTGTGTTATTGCATTGGTTGCCTCAGATTCTTCTAGCGCCTGGCCTGTGTTATTGCATTGTTTGCGTCAGATTCTCCTAGTGCCTGGCCTGTGTTATTGCATTGTTTGCGTCAGATTCTCCTAGTGCCTGGCCTGTGTTATTGCATTGTTTGCGTCAGATTCTCTTAGTGCCTGTCCTGTTTTATTGCATTGTTTGCATCAGATTCTCCTAGTACCTGGCCTGTTATTGCATTGTTTGCATCAGATTCTCATAGTGCCTGGTCTGTGTTATTGCATTGTTTGCCTCAGATTCTCCTAGTGCCTGGCCTGTGTTATTGCATTGTTTGCCTCAGATTCTCCTAGTGCCTGGCCCGTGTTATTGCATTGTTTGCCTCAGATTCTCCTAGTGCCTGGCCTGTGTTATTGCATTGTTTGCCTCAGATTCTCCTAGTGCCTGGCCCGTGTTATTGCATTGTTTGCTTCAGATTCTCCTAGTGCCTGGCCTGTGTTATTGCATTGTTTGCATCAGATTCTCCTAGTGCCTGGCCTGTGTTATTGCATTGTTTGCCTCAGATTCTCCTAGTGCTTAGCCTGTGTTATTGCATTGTTTGCATCAGATTCTCCTAGTGCCTCGCCTGTGTTATTACATTGGTTGCATCAGATTCTCTTAGTGCCTGGCCTGTGTTATTGCATTGTTTCGTCATATTCTCCTAGTACCTGGCCTGTGTTATTACATTGTTTGCATCAGATTCTTCTAGTGCCTGGACTGTGTTATTGCATTGTTTGCATCAATCCTAGTGCCTGGCCTGTGTTATTGCATTGGTTGCATCAGATTCTCCTAGTGCCTTGCCCGTGTTATTGCATTGTTTGCCTCAGATTCTCCTAGTGCCTGGCCTGTGTTATTGCATTGGTTGCATCAGATTCTCCTAGTGCTTGGCCTGTGTTATTGTATTGGTTGCATCAGATTCTCCTAGCGCCTGGCCTGTGTTATTGCATTGTTTGCTTCAATCCTAGTTCCTAGCCTGTGTTATTGTATTGTTTGCCTCAGATTCTCCTCGTGCCTGGCCCGTGTTATTGCATTGTTTGGCTCAGATTCTCCTCATGCCTGGCCTGTGTTATTGCATTGTTTGCCTCAGATTCTCCTTGTGCCTGGCCTGTGTTATTGCATTGTTTGCCTCAGATTCTCCTCGTACCTGGCATGTGTTATTGCATTGTTTGCATCAGATTCTCCTCGTGCCTGGCCTGTGTTATTGCATTGTTTGCCTCAGATTCTCCTAGCGCCTAGCCCGTGTTATTGCATTGTTTGCGCCAGATTCTTCTGGTGCCTGGCCTGTGTTATTGCATTGTTTGCATCAGATTCTCCTAGTGCCTGGCCTGTGTTATTGCATTGTTTGCGTCAGATTCTCCTAGTGCCTGGCCTGTGTTATTGCATTGGTTGCATTAGATTCTCCTAGTGCTTGGCCTGTGTTATTGCATTGGTTGCATCAGATTCTCCTAGCGCCTGGCCTGTGTTATTGCATTCTTTGCTTCAATCCTAGTGCCTGGCCTGTGTTATTGTATTGTTTGCGTCAGATTCTTCTAGTGCCTGGCCCCTGTTATTGCATTTTTTGCCTCTGATTCTCCTCGTGCCTGGCCTGTGTTATTGCATTGTTTGCCTCAGATTCTCCTCGTGCCTGGCATGTGTTGTTGCATTGTTTGCGTCAGATTCTCCTCGTGCCTGGCCTGTGTTATTGCATTGTTTGCCTCAGATTCTCCTAGCGCCTAGCCCGTGTTATTGCATTGTTTGCGTCAGATTCTTCTGGTGCCTGGCCTGTGTTATTGCATTGTTTGCTTCAGATTCTCCTAGTGCCTGGCCTGTGTTATTGCATTGTTTGCCTCAGATTCTCCTAGCGCCTGGCCTGTGTTATTGCATTGTTTGCATCAGATTCTCCTAGTACCCGGCCTGTTATTGCATTGTTTGCATCAGATTCTCCTAGTGCTTGGTCTGTGTTATTGCATTGTTTGCATCAGATTCTCTTAGTGCCTGGCCTGTGTTATTGCATTGTTTGCATCAGATTCTCCTAGTGCTTGGTCTGTGTTATTGCATTGTTTGCATCAGATTCTCTTAGTGCCTGGCCTGTGTTATTGCATTGTTTGCATCAGATTCTCCTAGTGCCTGGCCTGTGTTATTGCATTGTTTGCCTCAGATTCTCCTCGTGCCTGGCCTGTGTTATTGCATTGTTTGGCTCAGATTCTCCTAGTGCCTGGCCTGTGTTATTGCATTGTTTGCGTCAGATTCTCCTAGTGCCTGGCCTGTGTTATTGCATTGTTTGCCTCAGATTCTCCTCGTGCCTGGCCTGTGTTATTGCATTGTTTGGCTCAGATTCCCCTAGTGCTTGGCCTGTGTTATTGCATTGTTTGCATCAGATTCTCCTCGTGCCTGGCCTGTGTTATTGCATTGTTTGTGTCACGTTTTTCTAGTGCCCGGCCTGTGTTATTGCATTGTATGCGCTGCTTTTGGTATGTTATTATTCTAATAGTTGCAGCTTTTCTAACAAACATGGTACCTTTTATCCCAATCAAGTGCATCTGACTGCACGGACACTGCACTCTTCCTGCAGTCGCAATCTACGTCCTACTTATGTAGCAACAGACAGCACAACATGTCTGCCAGAGATGTCGTAGGGTCAGAAACAGTACATAGGTAAGTAGGTATGATGGAAAACAAACTGTTGAGTAGGATTTTAAACGAAGAAGCTGCTGTGATAGACGGCAAAACATCCATGTGGAAACATCAGCAGTAGGACAATGGTACATGGAATGATAATGGTAGATTTATTTACACGTCTGTGCAGTGCGTGTCACTTATTGTTCTTTTCTTCCCCTCTCATGAGATGGTTTTACAAGGCAACTCTGAGCTCACGGAGTGTGGAGCTTCCTCGAACCTCAGAGACGGGCCATTCCAAAGATGGTAACAGAGAAGGTTGAAAGATCTGAGTCTTGATGCTGGCAGATGGACTGGTGATCCCTGAGGGTGTGTAGTTGGTCTGTGTGTTGCCACGGCTATCCAGGGGGTGTAAGAAAATGTCAGCAATTTGTAGAGGGCCCTCTTTTGGGTGAGAACCACCCACCTTCATACAAAACGGACTTGAGAGTTTGTGGCTGCGCGGGATGAGTTACATTCTGAAAGCAAAATGGAGGACCTTGTCCAAAGGGGATTGATGTTACCAAGGTTTAATATCTTCGGCTACGACAGATAGAGAAAGTCCATGTACCTCGCGGTTCTTGAAAAGCTTCCTGCACTCTGCCGGTGCAGGCAGGATGTTTATTCTCTAGTTGGTATTTGCCAGGGGATGTTTAGATACAGTGGTTGAATTAAACCTTGGAGCAGCACTTGTAGCGTTGACTTTTGGAGTCTCGTAGCATGTGCTGGATGCGGTAGAACTGTCTTAATGTTCTACGGAGCTCAGAAAATCCAGACTCTCCTTCATCTCAGAGCTCGAACTCTGTGGCATGACCAGTAGAACTGCAACAAAGAAGATGACCGAGAGCAGTTCTACCTCTCCCGACCTTTGAACGGATCATTGAGGAAAGAAGCCCTTGTCTGGAAGGAAGATCTGCACATGGCGCAGCTGACTGAAGTCCTGCCTGGAAGGAAGATCTGCACAAAGCGCAGCTGACAGAAGTCCTGCCTGGAAGGAAGATATGCACAAGGCACCGCTGACAGACGTCCTGCCTGGAAGGAAGTTCTGCACAAGGCACAGCTGACAGAATTCCTGCCTCGGAGGGAGATCTGCAGAAGGCACCGCTGACAGACGTCCTCCTGGAGCTGACAGAAGTCCTGCCTGGAAGGAAGATCTGCACAAGGCACAGCTGACCGAAGTCCTGCCTGGAAGGAAGATCTGCACAAGGCACAGCTGACAGAAGTCCTGCCTGGAAGGAAGATCTGCACGAGGCACAGCTGACAGAAGCCCTGCCTAGAAGGAAGATCTGCACAAGGCACAGCTGACAGACGTCCTGCCTGGCGGTGACCTCAAAGCAGTGAGAGACCCACAAACCACAACATCCTTCAAGCCCAGCTAGCCACACTGGACACAATGTACACCAAAGGCCTGATTTAGATTTCAGCGGATGGTTTATTCCATCACAAATGTGACAGGTATCCTGCCTGCCCCATTAAAAATGCATTACATTCTGTGGCAATTATAATAAGCAGATAGGAAATCTGTCACGTTTTGATTAGGCCTTGGTGTAGTTCGCAGAGTTTTACTCAGTGGAACTCCACCAAGTGCAAGAGAAACTCTGCCGCACTCCGCGGACTTCCGCAAGTGGCAGAGCTTTTATTTGCAAAGTTTTATATAGCACTGGCTAGACCCGAAGGTATCAGAGCGCTATACATTAGGATCAGTGAGTTACAGGTTCCATAATTACATAGACATTGTATTCTTTATTGTTTGATTACTTAAAATCTTACAATGAGACATTATACATATAATATATAATACAATATAAAACAACTAAAACAAAAATTAAAATGCGGCATCAATTACATAGACAAGTATAGACATAGGAGAAAAGAAAAAAAAACATGAGATTACACAATAATGTGAGAATTATTAGCGCATACACACGTCTTATGCGGAGTGAAGAGGTAGATGGGGAATGGTAAATGGGGGTAGGGAATGCAGGTAGGAAAACACAACGGGAGGCGAGGAAAACGATGTCCGATGTCTGGCTGGGTAGGTGCCGGCCGAGGGGTGAACCAGACCCAAACTCCTCTATAGCTGCATATGACAGCTCTACCGGGCATCAGCCAGAGTTTGTTAATTTGCGCTGCTCGCACTGATTTTTAGTGCCAGGAGTTTGTCCCGGAGTGTAAAATCAGCACGAACGGCACTATGCATTGCGCCAGAGGTCGCTGCTGCTTTCTGCCGCTCGAATTGACATTCTAATCGAGTGGCAGCTACATCAACGAGAATGGCAGATTTCTACACTCGAGTGGTCGCAATCGGCCGCGACCTACCACATTGAGAAATCTCACCAGGAGGAGGTCTAGCGCGTTATTTTTTCTCACAAGCGCTCGCCACCTTACTGTTGGCGAACTGCGTGAGAAAAAAAACTCCCTTCTGCATCACTTCGTGGAGTTTTTTGGAACTCCGCACAGAGTGTGGAGTGAGCAAAACTTTGCGAGCTCCGCCGGCAGAGCGGAATTCTTCACCCACCCCTAGTTTTGAGGCAATAATCTGTTGGACAAACTCTAAACTAGGCCCTATGTCTGCAATAAGTGTTGTAGAAGAAGATAGAACCATGGCCTTGTGACTATCAGGCCGTTATCTGACTTCTGATGAACCCCACAGAGTGAGTGCGCAGCCAGAGGGCAGTAGGGGGGCCGAAGTACAGGAAATTAGGTAAACTTGAATATGAGAAATATGGAAAGGTAGAAATGCCGCATCACCTGTGGATAACTGACACCTCCTCCCCCTCTAACAAATGTCCATCCAGTCACAAAGTGGCATCCTGGGCCCCAAACAGACAACATCATGCCAGATGCCATGTAATGGTGGAAAAGGGGGAAAAAGAGTAATATGCACACATCTGCTGTGGGGATATGTCAGGTACATTATTGGTTGTGATGGATTCTCTATAAGGACTAAATGACTGATATCGTTGAATATTAAATGATATGAATCAACGTTTGTTTGCCTTATCTGCGCTTATAATGTAAAGGATGGGCCTTACAGCGAACCCCTCGCTCTCTTTTACACAAAAGCCCCAGAAGGAGCTGCATCTTACAGAACTTTATCTACTTTAGGAAGAACTAAAGACTTCCTTTTTAAAGTTGTCTTTCAGGGCCTGAACCGGGCGCTGTAAGCTGCACTAGTTTCAGGGAGATGGACAGATGTTATGGCGATAGGAAACCCCCCTCAAATCACAATAATGTTCCAATCTTCCAGGTTAGAAGAAACCAGAAATGCTTGAACCAAGGGAGCTGTTGAAAGTGTCAAAGGTGACTTATGAACAGCAAGGTAAAGACAGGAGTTGGTATTTGAGATGATCTTAAGTGAATAGGAAAGAAACGAGAAGAAGTGTGTGAATGGAGTTACTTTTGTTGTGTACTTCGTAAAGAGTTACTGGAAATTTTGCAGCCCAGCCTGATCCATCTCTTTTTCTAAAATCTCTTGTTGTTTAAATGAAATCTTGACCATATGCGTCTATCTTAAGCTATACCTCTAGCACTTGGGTGCTCCGTGAGCGCCCTTACTTTGCTGAGTTAGTTTGTGAACGCTGGAAATAACGTAAAAGTAATGTGAAGTAGCACATAGCACTGCTTCGCATTACTTTGCGCCATGGGGGCCTGCCAAGGGGGGTGCATGGGCGTTCCCGTGCATCCACCCAAGGTTTCTCACACTAAACCCAATTTACCAAATACAGTAGATTGGGTTTAGCGTGAGAAAACTGCACCCTTTTAAGCTAGGCGCAAGGAAGGAGAAATGCTTTAATTTCTCCTTCCTTTTCTGACTTTGCATGTGTGCTGTGTTTCCCTCGTGTCTAGGCATAGTATTGTGTACAGGAAAGGTGTCCTTCCTGTACAAAACCTATGCTGGACTCACACACACACCCTAGCGCTCTGGTGCTAAGGTGTGTGCATGGCGCAGGGCCGCTGTAATCAGCGCCGGCGCAAGGGAAAGGGAAGGAGAGAGCCATATCTTTGAAAATATGGTGCTCTCCTGCTCCCTCCCTGTCGCACAACGCATCGCAGCCTCGCGGGGGGGGGCTGCGCTGCATTGCGTGGAGATTTTGTGAATCTCCCCCGAAATGTCTTTTACAACCAGTTAAACATTGTGAATTCTCATTCCATTATGTTTCAATTTAGTAATTTTAAATATCTTTACATCCAACAGAAAACAAGCCTTGAATGTATGAAATGACCATCAATAATGAAGCGAATGCTGTAAATCTTCAATAATAGCAGAAATAATGAGCTGCAGTATTCAGGAAAACATCAGCGCAGTCGGCGACAGAGGAACCTGCACACAAACTGGCAGATCCCGGATGAAGCATCAAGGGCAGTTCAGTGATTGTAAGACTCTGAGCTGTGCACCTCCACGCCACGAGACGAAGAAATGACCTTAGGAAAATTAAGGCAACAACAAACCGCCTCCTGTATAAACAAGTGTCCAACACTAGCTTTGATCATGGGATCGGTATGATGTGATTACCACAGTGCTCTGTTTTCTAATATGATGACAAGCCATCATTCCGTGCTCTAGGTGAATTGTGAACTCTTTCTGGCCAAACCACAGTAACCAGAGAAGAGCACAACAGAGCGGAGCCAGACAACTGACGGGTAATGGAAAGAGGAGTTCTTGTATCTACAATACAACAGACTGTCCCAATTTGCACCGGCCAGAAGGAAGATACATCTTTACCCGCAAGCATGCATAGCCATGATCCAATCTAAAGGCACAATCACCTACAAAGACACCTTCTACGTATTAGGAGTGTGGCAAATATTTGGTGGCTATTGCATTTTATTGTTAAAACAGAAATCAAACGTGCAAAATACTGCACACATATAAAGTGTGTGAGAAAAACACAAGTGCTTTATCAGCCATGTTGACCCATCAGGAAATACAGTCATGGGATGTAGACAAATATATACCCGACCCAAAGACACTAACCAAGAAAGAAGAATCATACACATGCAGCAAGAGCTTTAGTTTGTCATCACTACTCAAGCTTCATCAGCACACGTACACAGGACAAAAACCATTCAAGTGCAGTGAGTGTGTCAAGAGCTTTAGTAGGTTATCAGAACTACAAAGACACCAGCGAACACACACGGGGGAAAAGCCATTCAAGTGCAGTGAATGTGGGAAGAGCTGTAGTCACTTTTCAAACCTTCAAACACATCAGCGAATACACACAGGGGAAAAACCATTCAAGTGCAGTGAATGTGCAAAGTGCTTTAGTAGGTTATCAGAACTACAAAGACACCAGCGAACACACACAGGGGAAAAGCCATTCAAGTGCAGTGAATGTGGGAAGAGCTGTAGTCACTTATCAAACCTTCAAACACATCAGCGAATACACACAGGGGAAAAACCATTCAAGTGCAGTGAATGTGCAAAGTGCTTTAGTCAGTTATCACACCTTCAAAGACATAATCAAACACACCCAGGGGAAAAGCCATTCAACTGCAGTGAATGTGTGCAGAGCTTTAGTCGGTTATCAGACCTAAAAAGTCATCAGCGAACACACACGGGGGAAAAACCATTCAAGTGCAGTGAATGTGTGAAGAGCTTTAGTGCGTTATCAAGCCTTCAAAGACATCAGCGAACACACACAGGGGGAAAGCCATTCAAGTGCAGTGAATGTGTGAAGAGCTTTAGTCAGTTATCAGAACTACAAAGACACCAGCGAACACACACAGGGGAAAAACCATTCAAGTGCAGTGAATGTGTGAAGAGCTTTAGTCGATTATCACACCTTCAAAGTCATCAGCGAACACACACGGGCGAAAAACCATTCAAGTGCAGTGAATGTGCAAAGTGCTTTAGTCAGTTATCAGACCTAAAAAGTCATCAGCGAACACACACGGGGGAAAAACCCTATCATTGTAGTGAATGTGACAGTAGTTTTCGTAGCTCTTCAGCATTAAGGAATCATCAGCGAACTCACACAGGAGAAAAACCATTTAAGTGCAATGAATGTGGGAAGAGCTTTAGTCGGTTATCAAACCTCCAAACACATCAGCGAACACACACAGGAGAAAAACCCTATCATTGCAGTGAATGTGACAATAGTTTTCGCTTCTCTTCAGTATTAAGGAATCATCAGCGAACACACACAGGAGAAAAACCATTCAAGTGCAGTGAATGTGCAAAGTGCTTCAGTAAGTCATCACACCTACAAAATCATCTGCGAACCCACACAGGAGAAAAGCCATTTAAATGCAGTGAATGTGGGAAGAGCTTTGGTCAATTAGAAAATCTACAAATACATCATCGAACACACACAGGGGAAAAACCATACCATTGCAATGAATGTGAAAGCATTTTTAGTCGTTACTCAACATTAAGGATTCATCAGCGAACACACACAGGGGAATAGCCATTCAACTGCAGTGAATGTGCAAAGTGCTTTAGTCACTTATCAAACCTCCAAACACATCAGCGAATACACAAGGGGGAAAAACCATTCAAGTGCAGTGAATGTGGGAAGAGCTGTAGTCGATTATCAGAGCTACAAAGTCATCAGCGAACACACACGGGGAAAACATAGAAGGGCACTAAAAGTGTGAAGGGCTTTTGTCAATTCTCGATCCCACACAGCCCTCAGCAAATACACTCCTTAATTTAACTCACATGGAAATAATCCTAGAGATGCAGAGACACCGGAAAGAACTTAAGAACATCAAAAATAATATTGACCCATCTGAGGACATAGACAAGAGCAGAACAGTGCAGTTATTGTGAGAGGAATGAATTACGGAAAAAGATAAAATTCAAATTATGTGGGATATTGAAATCCCAGATGATAGAAGACCGGACTAGCAGTAAAGAAGAAAAACAGATAACAGTATTTGCAGAATTATAAAAGTGTTTGTGTCCAGTGATTGTTCACTTCCATACACATAGCAAAGCGACATCATGTACCAGGATACACAGTGGGAGGCGAGCACAATGTGGATTAAAAGAAACATTCTTGATTTTTATTTGGTGAAGAAGAGATACAAAGAAAACATTCAATCGCACCTGATCACACTACCTGTAAAAGCAACACTGAACAATACTGGGACTAACAACGATACTTTCAGATAACTTGTCGGATTAGTGATAAAACCTATAAACCCAACACACCCAGAGTGGACGTGTTGTCAGGGCTCTGGAGATGGGAAGCTTCATTGGTAAAATGTATGTATTACTATTGACAAATGCCACTGCAGTATATGTAATGAACTAAAGCGAAGCACAGGTGATCAAGAAATAACCTATTTTCAGATATAAAAGAGCATGGACCTTGTTTTTAAGTAACGTTTGCTGCATCTTTTACACTCTGTTTTCGGTTGATGGATCGGCTCGTGCCTCGGGCCTTATAACTAAGTGTGACCCGTGGCTCCTCTCCGACTTGGCTCTCCCTATTAATTTTGTGACTTGTCAAACTCTTCTTTTTACCAGAATTGAGCCACTGTAAGCCGCAGACTCTGTTTGAAGAATGTGGTGAAATAGTGAAATCCCACATCAGAAGCATACATGTGCTAGGACAATCCGTTGCACTCCCAGCAACTCGTCTTCCACACTGATTGTCCCTTGGTCTCAAATGTTCTGAAGGATTTGTCGTATGAATGCCAGAAGTGGCAGTGACATTCATGAAGCTAAAGCTAACAGGAGTGTGTGGGAGATAGAGAGGGGGAGAGATAAAGAGAGCGAGAGAGACAAAGAAAGGGGGAGAAAAAGAAAGAAACGGAAGGAGGGGGAACGGCAGGTGATTTGTATTCACCTAAAAATAGAAGAAGCAGCCGAAAACATGTCAATGTGTGACATCACCAGAGAAACGGGCTGAATACCTGTGAATTTATATATTTATTTTTAATACCTATAGACCCATGTCATGCCAATAAACAGGGCAAAAGTAAGGAAAATAGTGAAGGAGCCCATTATCATATGCAAATCACAGTGACGTCACATGTAGTGATGTCACAAGAAGTGATGTCAGGCCCTTATAATAATTTTTACGTGAAAGGTTGACGGCCTGTTTTAAAAACAAAAAACAAGAAACATAAAATAATGTAAAAACAAGTTTTTGGTTTCAGTTTTTATACATCGTGTGTTTTTCCCACTATCAGTTTGTAACTAAACTCGGAAATGACTGAAAGTGTAAATATTTTTAAACATATATGTGGAACTTGGAAATTACATTTTTAAACAGTTTTCAGCGAATAAATAAAATGTGCTTTTAATTTGCGTTTGTTTCCTGACGTTGTTCTTTATCCAGCCCCTAAGCCCCAAAGTGTTTCACATTTACAGTGTATTAAGCAATAGAAGGGCTAATTTTGTCTAGTTCTCTGTTCCTCTCGCGCCACTCACACAAATAAATAAAGGGGACGCTGCTAGTGGGACGGATAGTTACAAACACTCTGAGGCCTGTGTCTGCAGATGCAAGAAATAAAGTAACAATTCCCAGTCGCAGGCTAAGGAGCTAGGTGGAACTGAGTCCCTTTTCTAGATAATAGTGGGGGGACCCCATCAAACTGTGTCGACCCCCGACTTGTGCCGTGCTGATAAAGCAATAGTGAATTTGAGTAATTTACGATGAATTGAAATGAGAGAAAGAGAAGAAGAGAGCGAGGTGCAGGATATATTAAAGAAAATGAAAAAAGAGACACAAGGCTTTACCTTGTTCTGTGTACAAGCATTTTACGTAAACAAGTTGTGCTGTGCGTTGTGAACAGGCTGTCACCATCCTTTGTATGTAAATGAGCTTCTGTAACCAGACACCCCTGGCTCCCATCTCTTCTAGTGTGGATGATAATGTGAGAACTGTGAGGTAATCGCAAAGAAGGGCTATATTGAGAAATAATTGGCTTCCAGGTCTCACAGCTGTGGATATGTAGTTCTATATTAGTTTTTTTAATTTACTTTAATTTGCAGCAATTCTCCAGGTTACTTTTTCTCAGTATATCGCTTTATATCGCTCTTTACTCTCCATCAGTTAAACGTGAGGTTTGACGTAGGATTTGTTGTTAGTGTCCCTAGACCATGTCACAATCCCTTTGTCCTCGATTTGTCGGCATGTGTTTTGTCCACACCTTGGTCTAGGATGGGCCTTCTCAAGGTAGAAGGCGCGGTAATAGGAATAATAAATCAGACATATATGAAATTGTATTTAAACAAATGTGTGCCTTTCAGTTATCAGGCACCACCAGACTCACATCTACACATGTAATTGAGCACCAGACTAAAGTCACTCCTCCCTATATAAATATGTGGCATCAGTAATCGGGCTGATGGTTCCGCTGATGCGCACAGCAAATAAAGTTTCTGGGATTGTGCGCATTGGCCTAAATTTTAATTGCTGAAGTTTCACGCAGTTTCGCTGATGCGCACAGCTTATAAGGTTTGTGGATATTGCGCACTGTAAGCAGATCACTGAAGTTCACCCTTAAGTAGTAACTAGGTCAAAACATAGTACGTACATCATGCAAAATGTCACTGCCCCTCCCTTCTTGTTGACATCTCCAGGAGTTCCTCCTCTCTCATGGCTGAAGTGGAAGAAGGTTTTCACACATTATGCTCGTGTCTGTGGTACCTCCTTAAGAGCAGAGAGGAAAGCCTCATTGTTAATGCATTGTTTAGGCTCTGAGGCACAAGAATTCTTTGAACACCTTCCTGAACTCTCTGATAGTGACTCTGCCACTCTTAATGAATACGAGATCTGCATCAAAAAGTTGGACTTGCACTACCTCCCCAAAGTGAGTACTGTCCTTGTACGATATCACTTCGGGAGAAGGATGCAAAGGCAGGATGAGTCGGTCGAACAGTACATAACTACCTTGCGCAAATTGGCTTCCACGTGCAATTTTGGTGCAGCTTTAGAGGAGCGCTTAAGAGATCAGTTCATAGTGGGATGCGCCCTCGACAAAACGAGAGACGCCCTGTGGCAAAAAGACACACCATCGCTTCAAGAAGTGCTCACCATAGCCAAAAGTCACAAGTGTAGGAGAGTAGGATCTGCTTCTTATAGTTACCCCCACTTTTTGCTGATGTTTCACTGTTTTCGACTTAGTCTGGCTGGGATCCTGCTATTCAGGACTCCAGCCTAGCTGCTTTCTCTTATAAACTGATTGCATGTACTTTAGGTACACTCCAGAGTGGATTATGGGGTACCCTTATAAGTCCCTAGTATATGGTATACTATGTACCTAGGGCATAGGTACCCCAGAGGCCTCCCAGGGGCTGCAGCATGTACTGTGCCACCCCTGAGAGGCCACTCAAATTGACACCACAGGTCTGCTATTGCAACCTGTGTAAGGTGGTGCATGCACCCCTTACTTAGATATAGGTTCACTATATCTACCTTATCACTGCACATATAAACCTATCAGTCACCCCTATGGCAGGCCTTATCAATCCTGAAGGCAGGGTGCTGGGTTTTATGTGAAAGGGTGCCCATGCATGAGCAGGGCCCCTCTGCAGCCTTTGAAATCTATTCTCCGGGGTTGTTCTGTGATGCAGGCATACCATATACTCTTAAGTGCATTATAACCTTGCGGTAAATGCTAACTTTAAAACGGCTGCACAGAAAACTGTCGTGTTTGGTGTCAAACACCTTGGAATCATACCTCCACACCAGTAACTGGTGTGGGAGGTATGATTCCACCCTCCTAGAGTGAGAAATATGACTACACCGGTACACCGGTACCAGCTTTCTCGACCCTGGCATCACAAGATGGATGCTGCGAGCCACAGACACGAGTCTGCCCTCCTGCTGCTGGATGAAATTCAGGCAGGGGAAGGCTGGACAATAGGTTTCCTGTCACAGGGAGGTGTAACCACCTCCCAGACAGGCTTTAGTGTATTGGGGCTGGGTGGGTGCACTCTGAGAGTGCTTTGATGTATGCACTGGAGGCACATTTGGTGTCCCTGTGCATAGTCCAGCTCAAACCGGTTGCAGGGGCTATCAGCCCCTGCTCTGGCGCGAAACTGGACAAAGGACATGGGTGTAGCCACCCCTCTGTCCTGACCCTCCCATAGGTGGGTCCCCAGAGTTTGTCCCACCCCTTCCTTGGGTATAAAGTAGGAACCCCTGGCTACAGGACTTTAGATTTACCTGGGCGAACCTCTGCTACAGAAACCAAGTACTTTGACTATCTACACTGCGTTGGATGACTGAAGAATGTCCCTTGGAGTAAAGGAGTTACTCCCCTGCTAAGCAGGCACCAAAGACGCATCTGACCGGTTTGCAACTCTGAAGCTCCTGAGGACTCCGAAGACTTTTGCAATACAAGAGGTGGATTTCCAAGTGTCCCCGAGGTTGACTAGTGTGCTCATCAAACCTGAGACCCGTATCCCTCGTGGGGACCATGCAACCTGAATCCCTGGGCACAGTGTCTATTTACAGAAGCATCTGCTTTCCGGCAACCCCTGAAGCTGTGCTTTGGGCTACTTGTAGTCCAGACCCCGAACAGTGATTCCACTGAAGATTACCGGCCTACACTCCATGAGTGTTCCGTGGGCTGGTATTTTGTGATTCCTCACGAGGTCCCTTCGCGATCCTTGGTCCGTTGGCCTATGGGTCCCTGTGAAGGCAACTTTAACACTCTGTGGGCTTACCTGGTTGATCCAGACGTGCCCTGACTCTCCATCGCTTGGGAGTCCCCAGGACCTTGCTGGTCCTCACCGAAGCATCTTTTCTCTGACCGTGTGGGTTGCAGTTGCCAAGGCTTGTTGGTGTTCAATCCAGACACTGACCACCCAGCACTCGACATCCTTCATGGGACAGCTCGCCTGCGGACTTTGGTCATCCTCGACGTCTCCTGGTCCCCGTGGCTGCAGAGTCAAGCTTCACCTCTTCTCACCTGAAGCACCCGACATCGGTGGGCATTCGTCTACCGAGCCCCTGGTCACTGGCAAGTGACGCAGGCTCTGTCCCCTCTGCTTTCAGGTTCTTCTCAGCTTCAATCCAGGCTTGGATCACACCGGACACTTTTCCTCTTCACGCAGCAGCACTTTGCAGCATCACGCCATTGATAACGACGAAGATTCCCGACACCATTTGACACCTATGCACCCGGCTTCCATGGGTTAGGTAACACGAGTACTCCGGTGCTCACATGGGTACTGGCCTTAGAACATTCTAAGTTTGAAAGGGTTTGATCCAAGTCCTCTCCTAAGTGTCCTTAATCTTTAAAATTCCAATCACGACTTTCCCATAGGATTGTACGGAGCTCGCGGCTGTGTTCTCACACTGCACGCGTCCCCCGTGGGTCCCCTGTGTCACTACCTTGGGTGGCTCCTTGGGGTCCCAGTGATTCTACGTGCTCTAGGCACTGTGTCTAGTCAAGTCGTGGTATTTATACCACTTTCTTGGTATATGGTTTGGTCTCCCCCTGGGGCCCACTGTGTATTGTGCTATTTACTGTCGTTCTAGTGATTTAACATTGTGTGCTTTGTTCTCTAATCTCATAAAGTGGTTAGTAGAGAGTGTTTAGTAATAAATACATATATTTTATATATATACCTTGTGTGTTTCTCCTTTCATTTGGTCATTCAGGAGGTTATAGACTGGTAAAACAAGCTGCTTTACATTCCTTCGAGACTTAGCCTAAAGGCTGCTCTCCACAGCTACCACTAGGATAGCTTTCAATAAAGGTTGTCTTTAACCAAATCATCAATAAGGGTTGTTTGGACTGGTACAAGGTGCCCACTATAACTAGTGGTCAGCATATACCAGGCCAACTTCTCACAACGAGCATTCAAAAGCGTGTGTTGGTATTATACGCAAAGACAGTTCAGGTGATAAAAAGGAGAACATTGATGTCAAGGTGGTGGTGGATAGATTAGTTAAACCCAAATCGAGCACCACTTCTAAGCCCTTTAACACGGGAAGTGCTTAAGGTGTGGCAACCCTGGCCATATGGCCAACTTTAAAGACTGCCCAGGCTGGAAGGCCATGTGCAATACTTGTGAGAGAAAAGGTCACGTCTCAAAGAGCTGCAGAACGGGCAACGAGCATAAAAAAGTCAGGGAAGTTGATCTTTATGAAGAAGATTTGGAAGGAATCAATATTCTCCCAGTCACAGGGAATGCTAGTGATGGCCCTCAGGAGCTAGTTTTGATCAATGATCCTCCCGTGAGCATGTTCTTCGACTCTGGGGCCAAGGTAATGCTAGTCCCCAAAACATTTTATGAGCGTAATCTGCTGGGCAAAGTCACCCTGTTGAAGCCAGACATTAGACCAAAAGGTTAAGGTGGGGTGACTATTAAGTTGCTGGGTTATTTCTGGGGCACAATTGACTTCAAGGGAGAGTCATCACTGGTAAAATCTATGTCTCGATGAAGTGGGACTCGCTCATAAGTTGGTTCAATCAACGTGATCTACAT
The DNA here is from genome assembly GCA_963921515.1 of Calotriton arnoldi. NCBI lineage: Eukaryota > Metazoa > Chordata > Amphibia > Caudata > Salamandridae > Calotriton > Calotriton arnoldi. The sequence goes on along the minus strand of CAWUFW010013577.1, from coordinate 292,703 downwards.
ATCTGCCTTGATCCAAATGAGATCTGTTTGCCTAAAAGAATTACCACCAGTTAGGGTTGTTAGTAATGCTAATCGAGACTGGATCAAGAAATTCCCTGAGGTCTTTGCTGGTGAACTGGGTTTGTCTCAAAAATTATGTACATCAGATAAAGGTCAAATCTAACGCTGTTCCAAAAACAGCTAAGGTCAGGAATGCACCTCTGTTAGTAAGGGAGAGCATGAAAGTTGAATTAGACAATCTCTTAGCCAAGTGCATCATTCAAGAAGTTAAAGCAACGGAGTGGGTCTCTCCTGTTGTTATGGCCCGCAAGCCAATGGGGAGGCCAGGCTCTGTGTCGGCTCGAGGGAGCTCAACAAAGCAGTTATTGTTGATCATTACCCTTTACCCAACATAGCTAAAATGCTGTGTTCTCTTGAGGGGGCAAGGCATTTCTCTTCCTTGGACTTGACCTCCACCTATCACCAGGCCAGGCTTCACTCCTCTTCAGAACATTCAGAACATTCACTCCTCTTCCCAGGACCTTACCTCCTTTGTAACACCCTTTGGTACCTTTAGATTTCTAAGAATGCCTTTCGGACTGATTTCTGCGGCCTCAGTTTTTCAGAGGGCGATGGAGGGCATTCTTGGAGGACTTCAGGGTGTCAAGGTGTACCCAGATGTTGTGCTCATATTTGGTGTGGATCTTGAGGACAATAATGGGAGGCTGAGGTCAGTATTGAAGAAGTTACGCGATGCTTACCTCACCCTTAGGGCTGACAAGTGCAAATTTGATGTCAAAGAAATAGAGTACCTAGGGCATTTTGTGTCATCAAATCCAAAGAGTCATTCATAAACACCCTTTGTAATTTGTGCACCCCTTTAAACAAAGAAGAGTTTGTAAAGTTTCTGGGCATGGCTGAATTTTATCACAAGTTCGTTCTGAACTTTGCAGGGAAAACCTCTTGTTTGAGGTCTCTCCTCCAGAAGGGAAGCACATTTGTTTGGTCCAAGGGCTGTGAGGAACAGATGATGTTGAGTGGTTTGGAGGTGAAGAACTGGAGGAAGGAATTCATGTGTGTGTGATTAGTGAAGGGTTGATTTCTGAGAGTGAGTGGAGGGAACATCACATGAACGATTTAGACTTGCAGAAAGTCCTAACCATGGTCACAGGTGGTTGGTGTGAGAATAAGGACTGTGAAGAGGTCCTCAAAGGCTTTTGGCGAGTTAGGGAAGATCTGGCGGTGGGGGATGGTCTCCCCGTGCGTGGTCGTAAGTTGGTTCCACCCCTTGCACTAAGGGATAAGCTAGTAAAGAGTACTCACGCCTCGCACATGAGTATTGCCATGACAAAGGAAAGGATCAGGGAATCATATTGGTGGCCTGCCATGGATGTACATGTAGAGGGGTTGGTGCGTGAATGCGCTGAATGTGCATGTTGTGACACGATATTGAAGTGCAGGACACAACCCATGGTTATTAGGGAACAGGCTACTGGTCCGTGGACGGACATTTCTATAGGTATTTTGGGACCTGTGAAGTTGAAGACTCGGGATCGCTATTTGATCATGTGTATTGATATGTTTTCCCATTGGCCTGATATGAAGGTGGTTAATTCCGTTGATTCTGGTGTAGTGATTGAGTTTCTAGAAGAGTTATTTGAACGTGAGGGTTTCCCGTTAACACTCTTGTCAGACAATGGTGTTCAGTTCACGTCCTTAGTCATGGAAGAGTTTCTGAGTTCCAGGGGGGTCAAGCATAAGAAGGCGTCCCTGTACCATCCACAAAGCAATGGTGTGGAGGAAAGGTTTGTCAAGGTTCTTAAAGAGACTCTGCAACAAGCTGTTGCCCGTGGTGAAAGTTGGGAGTTGGCCATGAGGAAGAAGGTCAGCGAGTATAGGTTCACTTCTATTTCGTCCACTGGTGAAACTCCCTTTCGTTTATTTAAAGGAAGGGTCCCCAACATGGCAGTCCCTTCGTTGTGGGTAACGACTAAAAGAACCTCAGTGGATGAAAAGGTGGGCAGTATTGAGGACTGGAAAGAGAGAAAGAGGTGATGAAAAAAAGAAAGATCTTGTATGATAAAAGGAGGGCTGTGAAGAGAACAGTGGTCGACGTGGGAGACTGGGTCAAGATTAAGTCTCCCAGGAAAGGCGTAGGCAGATCCAAATTCAGTCTTCCGTTTAAGGTTATCAAGGTTTTCAAAAATGCAATAAAGACCAGTGACCATAGAATTTGGAATCTAAGTCGAGTGGCGAAGTGCCAGGCTAGTGCTAGTTTTGATACTAGCACCGCAACTGGTGGGCCTGATTCGGGCTCTGAGGTGGAAGAGGCTGTTGCACGAGAAAGGCGCTCTATGCCACTTAGCTTGAAATGTAATCCCCGACGTTTGCACGATTGTGTTTCCTAAAGTGAGTGCTTTCCCATTTCCCATGCACCCCAGTTTTCTCTTTGCCTATAAAATCGCTTTGTTGAGTTCTTCAAAGATCGTAACTGCATTCTCTATTATGTTCTTTGTATTCTTTGCATTCATAGTTAAGTTTCCTTTTATTTTCTTTAAGTTTAGAATGTGTAAGGGGGAGAAGGTGTGCCGTCCTGTGTCATGATATTCTGTAATGTGGGGATGGTTGCTAGGCTGTGGGCTGGAATAGAGACATTTGTCAGTTGGTCTTAGCTTGATGATGGATGGGGTCTCTGTAGCTGTGATACTTAAATAAACCTTTCTTGACCCCCCCCCCGTATGATCTACTCTGCTTTCTGGGGGGACACACTTCTACAGAAGTCCATGTTAAATCTAGCAGCGCCCAACCCACTGAGCATTCCTGCAGGTGTGGTACTTGATGGCAAAGGTTTATTGTCAGCGGTTTATGCCATAACGCCTAAAACATTGATATTTACAGCACATAATAAAACAATCACAATTCTTGTTCACTTAAAACAACTTAAGCACAGTTCATATAAATACTACACTTTGCGCATAATCCATGATCTGACGTAAAGTGCGTACACCACTATTAAAACCAATCAATTAGATAGAGCGGTCATTAGATCTTACAAAGCGTACCAGCTAACAAGCGCGTACCTAGGTGCAGATACCGGCGTCTCCGTCTGCTTGTTGCCTACTCAGAGCAAGTAAACCTGCTAGGAAGCCTGACCGCTGTCTTATAAACAAGGGAAATAAAAGAAGAGCAGAGGCCTGCTGCGCAGACGTTACCTAGTGTGTTAAAAAAACGAGGATTGACCACATAATTATAGTTTTGCTGACAGCCCGATGGAAATTAACCCTCAGATATGGGCCAATAGACGGCCAACACCTAAGCGAGCATTTTATAAAGTGCAGGTGCAAGTAGAAATGTGCAACAACACCTCTCGATGCTCTGTCCAGTCAATAAGGGGCTCCAGGTCGTCCATTGTGCCCTAGTGCCTTGAATGCGGGAGTCGAGCCACGCTCCATTTTATGAGGGCAAATATATCAAAGGACGAGCACAGCCTCGAGAGACAAACAGAAAATGGCAAAACCATCACTACAGTTGGTTATGGTTTGAACCCACTTCCTTCGCTGCTGTCTATAGCAGGTCTGCATATACAAAGCAACTGCCTGGAAAATCTCCATACGATCAGTTCTATAACATAAGAAAAGTGCTGCGCTGCAGCATCTCAGATTATGTTTTAGAAAAAGTGGACATAGGTAGTACTTTCGAATTATCAGTAACATATCACACAGCAGCATAACACACATAAATGTCTCAAGGCCCCCTTATGTACGGGGACACATGTCAGATCCGCCTCCAGGGGCTTTACCTATGATTTAGTAAAGGCCCGCACCTGAAGAGTTCCTAATCTGAACATGAGATATAAAGCCCTTTTCTCAGGAGGGAACAGCAAGTCCAAGAACGGTCCCCAGCGCGGTTCACATTTTACTTTCAGGTAATTAGTCGGAAGGATGCCTCTCCTGGCTTCTTGCTTGCTCCACATGAATGCCCAATATTTCTTTGTAACCAGTTCTAGGGTTGCCTTATTCATCAGTTCCGGGTTATTCTATTGCTCTACTCAACTAGTGCATGTTAGAATGTTCGTAACATACTTGAACCAGGGTAAACTATTGTAATTCCTGGATCATCGTAGTTCCTGCGGGACCATTCTATATGAGGCATGAGCTGGAGTCGACCACACTCGCACCCGGTGTCTTACGGGGTGAGATCCTCCGGTGAACCCCAGCTCAGCTCTTAATACTGTCATTGGGGTACCAGGACCCAGGTTCAGTATACGTCACAAGAAGATGTTTCCCAGTTTAAGAAGAGCCTCAACTTTCGTAAAATCTCACAGTTAGCACCATAAGAGCAGGCCACCCGTGCATTTGTCTTGCATGTGTCAGTGCTAGTTTTATTGGTCTCTTGCTGCTTGAGTTAGCAAAATGTAGAATTGTGGCGTCAAGTTTGTTTCCAACTTTGCCAGATGAGCTTTCTAATATAAATGGTCATCCATTCGTATGCCGAGGTATGCGGGGAGTTTCCAGGGACACGCACTTCATACAGATCATGAACAACCTCAGAGCCTGGTCGATTCTACTTTGGCCTTTTCTGAATCCGGCCTGAAGGTTACAGAGATTATTGTTCTCCTCTGTCCAGGTCTCGAGTCGTGACTGTAAGAGTTTCCCAAAGATTTTCCAGATGTTGTCTAGTAGGGAAATTAGCCGATAGTTGGAGGGGTCATCTCTCTCCCCCCTCCATGGGTGTTGCTGTGGGTGTTCCCCTGCCACACCCAAGGAATCTGATGCATTCCAAGATTTACGAGGAGGTGAGGCCTGTCCAGAGGGTGCAGAGGAGGTGAGGCCTGTCCAGGGGTGCAGAGGAGATGAGGCCTCTTCATGGGGTGCAGAGGAGGTGAGGCCTGTCCAGGGGTGCAGAGAAGGTGAGGCCTGTCCAGAGGGTGCAGAGGAGGTGAGGCCTGTCCAGGGGGATGCAGAGGAGGTGAGGCATGCACAGGGGGTGCAGAGCAGGTGAGGCCTGTTCAGGGGGTGCAGAGGAGGTGAGACATGTCCTGTCGAGGGGGGTACAGAGCAGGTGAGGCCTGCCCAGGGCTACAGAGAAGGTGAGGCATGTTCTGTCCAGGGGGTTAAGAGGAGGTGAGGCCTGTCCAGGGGTGCAGAGGAGGTGAGGCGTGTCCAGATGTGCAAAGGAGGTAAGGCCTGTCCACGGGGTGCAGAGGAGGTGAGGCCTGTCCAGGGGTGCAGAGGAGGAGAGGCCTGTCCAGAGGGTGCAGAGGAGGTGAGGCCTGGCCAGGGGTGCAGAGGAGGTGAGGCCTGTCCAGGGGTGCAGAGGAGGTGAGGCCTCTTCATGGGGTGCAGAGGAGGTGAGGCCTGTCCAGGGGTGCAGAGGAGGTGAGGCCTGTCCAGGGGTGCAGAGGAGGTGAGGTCTGTCCAGAGGGTGCAGAGGAAGTGAGGCCTGTCCAGAGGGGTGCAGAGGAGGTGAGGCCTATCCAGGGGTGCTGAGAGGTGAGGCCTGTCCAGCGGGTGCAGAGGAGGTGAGGCCTGTCCAGCGGGTGCAGAGGAGGTGAGGCCAGTCCAGGGGGCATAGGAGGTGAGGCCTGTCCAGGGATACAGAGGAGGTGAGGCCTGTCAAAGGGTGCAGAGGAGGTGAGGCCTGTCCAAGGGGATGCAGAGAAGTGAGGCTTGTCCAGGAGGTGCAGAGTAGGTGAGGGCTGTTCAGAGGGTGCAGAGGAGGTGAGGCCTGTCCATGGGTGTAGAGGAGGTGAGGCCTGTCCAGGGGGTGCAGAGGAGGTGAGGCCTGTCCAGAGGGTGCAGAGGAGGTGAGGCCTGTCCAGAGGGTGCAGAGGAGGTGAGACCTGTCCAGGGGTGCAGAGGAGGTGAGGCATGTCCAGGGGTGCAGAGGAGGTGAGGCCTCTTCATGGGGTGCAGAGGAGGTGAGGCCTGTCAATCAATCAATCAATCATTTGTAGAGCACGCTACTCACCCGTGAGGGTCTCAAGGTGCTGAGGGGGGGAGCTGCTACTGTTCGAACAACCAGGTCTTGAGAAGTCTCCTGAAGGTCAGCAGGTCCTGGGTCTGTCGCAGGTGGATGGGGAGGGTGTTCCATGTCTTGGCGAGGTGAGAGAAGTATCTGCCTCCGGTTGTCGTTCGGTGGATGCGTGGAACGGTGGCGAGGGGGAGGTCAGCGGAGCGGAGCTGGCGGTTGGGAGTGTAGAAGGTGAGTCGTTTGTTGAGGTATGCTGGTCCGGTGTCGTGGAGTGCTTTGTGAGTGTGGGTGAGGAGCTTGAGGGTGATCTTCTTGTTGACGAGGAGCCAGTGCAGGTCCCTCAGGTGGGCGGTGATGTGACTGTGGCGGGGGATGTCGAGGATGAGGCGTGCAGAGGCGTTCTGTATGCGTTGAAGTCTCTTCTGGAGTTTAGCTGTGGTTCCTGCGTAGAGGGCATTGCCGTAGTCCAGCCTGCTGGTGACGAGGGCCTGGGTGACCGTCCTTCTGGTTCCGGTGGGGATCCATCTGTAGATCTTGCGAAGCATGCGGAGGGTGTTGAAGCAGGAGGAGGAGACGGCATTGACTTCCTGTGTCATTGACAGAGATGAGTCCAGGATGAACCCCAGGTTGCGTGCGTGGTTGGTGGGTGTCGGCACAGCTCCCAGCGAGGCCGGCCACCATGAGTCATCCCAGGCGGAGGGGGTGGAGCCGAGGATGAGGACCTCCGTCTTGTCCGAGTTCAGTTTCAGTCGACTGCTCTTCATCCATTCGGCGACGGCCTTCATTCCTTCGTGGAAGTTGGTTTTGGCAGTGGCGGGGTCTTTGGTGAGGGAGAGGATCAGCTGGGTGTTGTCGGCGTATGAGATGATGTTGAGGTTGTGTGATCGGGCGATGTTGGCGAGCGGTGTCATGTAGACGTTGAAGAGGGTCGGGCTGAGGGATGATCCTTGGGGTACGCCGCCGGTGATGTTGGTGGCTTCGGATTGGAATGGAGGGAGGCGGACTCTCTGGGTTCTGTTGGTGAGGAAGGAGGTGATCCAGTCCTGGGCTTTGTCGCGGATTCCTGCGTTGTAGAGGTGTGTGCGTAGAGTATGGTGGCAGACGGTGTCGAAGGTGGCCCAGAGGTCTAGGAGGATGAGGGCCACGGTTTCACCATTGTCTAGCAGGATCCTGATGTCGTTGGTGGCGGCGATGAGGGCGGTTACTGCGGAATCCGGATTGGGATCAGTCCAAGGTGTTGTTCTCTTCGAGGAAGCGGGTCAGTTGTCTGTTGACGATCTTCTCGTTGACTTTCACCGGGAACGGGAGCAGGGAGATGAGCCATAAGTTCTTGAGGTCCTTTGGGTCTGCCTTGGGTTTTTTGAGTAGGGCGTTGATCTCTGCGTGTTTCCAGCTTTCCGGGAAGGTGGCGGTCTCAAATGAGTTGTTGAAGATCTTTCGGAGTTGGGGTGCGAAGATGGAGCTTGCTTTGTTTAAGATGTGGTGGGGGCAGGGGTCTGACGGTGATCCGGAGTGGATGGTGTTCATGGTTTTGATGGTGTCTTCGTCGTTGACGTGGTTCCAGGAGATCAGGAGGCCGGTGTGACTGGGGGGCGGTGAGTCTAGAGTGTCGGCAGCTGTCGGGTGGGGCTGGATGTTGAAGCTGTCGTGGATGTCTATGATCTTGCGGTGGAAGAAGGTGGCTAGAGAGTCGCCGAGGTCTTGTGATGATAGGATGTCATTGGAGCTGGAGCTGGGGTTGGCGAGTTCCTTCACGATGTTGAAGAGCTCTTTGCTGTTGTGTGCGTTGTTGTTGATGCGTTCCTTGTAGGAGGTCCTTTTGGCGGTTCGAATGAGTTGGTGGTGCCTTCGGCTGGCGTTCTTGAGGGCTGTATGGTTGTCCGGTGATTGCTCGTGGCGCCATTTCTTCTCTAGTCTTCAGCAGGTCTGTTTGGATACCTGGAGGTCAGCGGTGAACCAGATGGCCCTTCTGTCGGTGCGTCTGTTTGAGGGTTTCTTGATCGGGGCGAGAGTGTTGGCGCAGTCGTCGATCCATTGCCTGAGGTTGCGGGCGGCTGTGTCGGTGTTGGTGTGGTCGGTTAGTGGGTCTTGGGCGAGGGTGGTGATTAGCTGGTCTTCGGTGACCTTGTTCCAGCTGCGATGGGGGATTCTTTGCTGGTGGTTGTGTGCGGTGGTTTTCTCGAAGGAGAAGTGGATGCAGCGGTGGTCGGTCCAGTGGAGTTCGGTGGTGTGGCTGAAGGTGACGTGGCTGCTGGCGGAGAAAATGGGGTCGAGGTGTGTCCGGCGGAGTGGGTAGGTATTGTGACGAGCTGTTTGAGACCGAGGTTGGCGAGGTTGTCCAGCAGTGTGGTGGAGTTGCTGTCGTCGGCGTTCTCGAGGTGGAAGTTCAGGTCTCCGAGGAGGATGTAGTCTGTGGAGGCCAAGACGTGCGAACTGACGATGTCTGTGATTGAGTCGCTGAACTGTGGCCGGTGCCCGGGGGGTCTGTACACGAGGGTTCCTCTGAGGGTGGTGTTGGGATCGATGTGGATCTGGAAGTGCAGGTGTTCGGCGGTGCTGAGGGTGTCTTCGGTGTTGGTCGAGATTCTGAGGGTATTTCTGTGGACGATGGCGATTCCTCCTCCCGGTCTGTTGGTGCGGTCCCTGCGGGTGATCCTGTAGCCTTGTGAGGCCTGTCCAGGGGTGCAGAGGAGGTGAGGCCTGTCCAGGGGTGCCGAGGAGGTGAGGTCTGTCCATAGGGTGCAGAGGAGGTGAGGCCTGTTCAGGGGGATGCAGAGGAGGTGAGGCGTGCACAGGGGGTGCAGAGGAGGTGAGGCCTGTTCAGGGGGTGCAGAGGAGGTGAGGCATGTCCTGTCGAGGGGGGTACAGAGCAGGTGAGGCCTGTCCAGGGTTACAGAGGAGGTGAGGGATGTCCTGTCCAGGGGTTAAGAGCAGGTGAGTCCTGTCCAGGGTGCAGAGGAGATAAGGCCTGTCCAGGGGTGCAGAGGAAGTGAGGCCTGTCCAGGGGTGCAGAGGAGGTGAGGTCTGTCCAGAGGGTGCAGAGGAAGTGAGGCCTGTCCAGAGGGGTGCAGAGGAGGTGAGGCCTGTCCAGGGTTGCTGAGGAGGTGAGGCCTGTCCAGCGGGTGCAGAGGAGGTGAGGCCTGTCCAGCGGGTGCAGAGGAGATGAGGCCAGTCCAGGGGGCATAGGAGGTGAGGCCTGTCCAGGGATACAGAGGAGGTGAGGCCTGTCAAAGGGTGCAGAGGAGGTGAGGCATGTCCCAAGGGGATGCAGAGAAGTGAGGCTTGTCCAGGAGGTGCAGAGGAGGTGAGGGCTGTTCAGAGGGTGCAGAGGAGGTGAGGCCTGTCCATGGGTGTAGAGGAGGTGAGGCCTGTCCAGGGGGTGCAGAGGAGGTGAGGCCTGTCCAGGGGGTGCAGAGGAGGTGAGGCCAGTCCAGCGGGATGCAGAGAAGGTGAGGCCTGTCAAGGGGGTGCAGCACTGGCGTAACGAAACTCGAGGGAGCCTCCCTGCAAGGCATGTGGAGGGGCCCCCTCAGGGCTCAATCAAGATCTCTACAGCCAGAGTGCTGTGCTGAGGGGGCCCCTGGAGCTTGGGGGCCCCCTGCACCGCGTGGGCTGAGGGGGCCTGTGTTACACCCCTGGTGTGCAGAGGAGGTGGGGCCGGTCCAGGGGGATGCAGAGGAGTTGAGGCCTGTCCAGGGGGTGCAGAGGAGGTGAGGCCTGTCCAGGGGGTGCAGAGGAGGTGAGGCCTATCCTTTGCTGGGATTAAACCTGCCCTGTAGGGGTAGGAGGTGAGGCCTGTCTGGGGGGAGGGGTGCAAAAGAGGCGAGTCCTGTCTTGTCCTGGTGGGGTGATGCAAAGGAGATGAGGCCTGTCCAGGGGGGTGCAGAGGAGGTGAGGACTGCCCAGGGGGTACAGAGGAGGTGAGGCCTGTCAAGGGGATGCAGAGGAGGTGGGGCCGGTCCAGGGGGGTGCAGAAGAGTTGAGGCCAGGTCCCGTCTCCCATCCTGGTCCTCACCATACTCCGGCTAACGTCCTGGTACTCAACAGGCTCCGGCTCACATCCTGGTCCTCACAAGGCCCTGGCTTATGTCCTGGTCCTTGTAGGAGAGTAGGATCTGCTTCTCATGGGTACCCCCACTTTTTGCTGATGCTTCACTGTTTTTCGACTTTAGTCTGGCTGGAGCCCTGCTAATCAGAACCCCAGCCTAGCTGCTTCCTCTCTAAAATGGTTTCCATGTGCCTTAGGCACATCTCTGATTGGAATCTGGAGTGCCCTTATAAGTCCCTAGTATATGGTATACTATGTACCCAGGGCATAGGTACCTCAGAGGCCTACCAGGGGCTGCAGCATGTATTGTGCCACCCCTGGAAGGCCATCCAAAATGACACCACAGGTCTGCTACTGCAGCCTGGGTAAGGTGGTGCATGCACCCCTTACTGTGATATAGGCTACCTATATCACTACCATTGCACACACATATAAATCTATAGGTCACTCCTATGGCAGGCCTTTACAATCCTAAAGGCAGAGTGCTTTGTTTTTATGTGAGAGGGTGCCCCTGCATGAGCAGAGCCCCTCTGCAGCGTTCGGAGTCCCTCCTCTGATGCTGTTTGTGGTACAGCCTGACCATATACTCTTAAGTGCAATATATCCTCGCGGTACAATGCTAACTTTGGACTGGCTGCACCAAAAGATGTCGTATTTGGTGTCAAACATCTTGCAATACTACCCACCGCCAATCCTGGCGGCGGGGGTAGCATTCCACCCTTCTTGAGGGAGAGACATGTACACACCGGGCTACCCGGTAACTTCTTTCCACAAAATGGATGCCGCTGCCACAGGCACGGGTCTGGCCTCCTGCTGCTGACTGAAACTCCGGCAGGGGAGGCCTGGACAATAGGTTTCCTGTCACAGGGAGGTGTAACCACCTCCCCAGACAGGATAGTGTGTATTGGGGCTGGGCGGGAGCACTCCCTGGTGCTTTGAAGTCCTGCAATGGGGGCACACTTGGTGTCCCTGTGCATATGCCAGTTCAAACCGGTTGCAGGGGCTACCTGCCCCTGCTCTGGCGCGAAACTGGACAAAGGGAATGGGTGTAACCACCCCTCTTCCCTGACCCTCCCATAGGTGGGTCCCCAGAGTATGTTCAACCCCCTACCTTAGTATAAGTATGGGACCCCAGTCCTTAGGACTTTAGATATCCCTGGATGAAACTCTGTAACTGAATCCTGGAACTTCGACGCTCTACTCAAGATTAGAGGACTGAAGAATCTCCTTTGGGGTCAAGGAGTGACTCCCCTGCTTGGCAGGCAACAAAGAAGCAATTGTCCAGTCTGCATCGCCGAAGCTCCTGCCGGACGCCGAAGTCTTTGCATCACCAGAGGTGGATTTCCAGACTTCCCCGAGGCTGCCCTGAGTCCCCAGCAAAGCTGAGGCCTGTAGCTCTCGTGAGTAATGTGGAACCGTGACCCCTGGACAACGAGCACATTTGCAAGTGCATCCTCTTCCTGGTCTCTCACAAAGTTGTGCTTTGGGCTCCTAGTAGCCCCCACCTCCAGCACCGACTGCATCGAAGATCACTGGCCTCCACTCCACGAGTGTCCTGCAAGCCAGCTCCAAGTGTGTCCACTTGAGGCTCCGTTGTGGTCGCTAGTCCATTGGCTAGTGGGCCCTCCCGAAGGCAACTCTTCTTCTGCTTGGGCTTCCCTAGTTGCTCCAGACGTGCCCTGACTTACCCTTGCTGGGTGAGTCCCCCAGAACTTGCTGGTCTGCAACATCGTCCTTTCTTTGTTTCTTCAAGACTTGCCATTGCCAAGGCTTGTTGGGTCCAATCCAGATGCCGATACCGCAGCAATCGACAGACGTTGTGGTACAGCTGGAAACCAGCTCCTGGTTGTCATCGACACCTCCTGGACCTCGTGGCTGAAGAGTCAAGACGACCGTCAACCTACCTGAAGCACCCGACATCGGTGGGCATCTGCTCATCGCCTTCCTGGTCCCTGGCTATTGACCCAGACTCTGTCCCCTCTGCTTTCAGGTTCTTCAGATCTTCGATCCACCTTTGGATCCACCCGAACACTTTCGACTTGGTCGCCAGCAGCACTTTGTAGCAGATCGCCATTGAAAACGACGACGAAACCCGACCCCGAAAGACACCTATGGACCCGGCTCCCCTGGGTGAGGTAACTCGAGTACTCCAGTGCTCCCGTGGGTATAGACTCTAGAACCACCTAGTTCTAAAAGGGTTTGCTCTAAGTCCTCCTCTACGTGTCCCTTTTCTTTAAAATTGTAACCGCGACATTCCCCATAGAAGTCAACAGCGGCTCGCGGCTGTGTTCTTACACTGCACGGGTCCCCCGTGGGTCCCCTGTGTCACTACCTTGGGTGGTTCCTTGAGGGCCAAGTACTTCTACAGGCTCTAGGCCTTGTGTCTAGCTCAGTCGTGGTTCTTATACCACTTTATTGGTATATGGTTTGGTACGCCCCTAGGGCTCAAACGTGTATTTGTGCTATTACTGTAGATATTCGACTTGTAACTTATGTACTTCGAATTCTAGCCTCATAAAGAGACTAGAGGGGTGTGTTTAAGACTAAATACATATATTTTAAATATATACCTGGTGTGGTCCTCTTTCATTTGGTCACTCAAGAGATTATAGACTGGTAAAACAAGCTGCTTTACATTCCTCCAAGACTTAGCCTGAAGGCTGCCCTCCATAGCTACCACTAGGATAGCTTTCAATAAAGGTTGTCTTTAACCTATCTCCAATAAGGGGTTGTTTGGACTGGTGCAAGGTGCCCACTATAATTAGTGGACAGCATATACCAGGCCAACTTCTCACATTGGTGTGCAGCGTGTGGGATTCCAGCTTGCTATTGTTTTACCAGATAATCTCAATTGAATTGATCAACTGAAAACAACTAAGGGTACCTTAGGTACATATAATTCAAGCTTAGGATTCAGTAAATTCTACTGAACTTAGAGTTGTGTGTTAAGGGATAGCACACCCTTTCTACAACTCAAGAGAGTTTAGTAGGCCACACTAGAGTAGGTAGTGCATACACCACACCACACTAGTATTGTCTTCACTACCAGGAACCAGTGAGCTCCTGCCATCCAGATATGACAACCTCTCATTCTTGGAATTAAGAGAGATGTGCAAAGTTAGGAAGTTGAAGACAGGCAAAAGTGCCAACACACAACGTCTCCTGGAGATGCTTCTGCTAGATGATCTTAGAAGACCCATAAGGTCTGAAAGGGTAGGCAGAGAGGGTGGGGCAGAAGATGAGGGAGGGGCCAGGGATGAAAATGCCCAGGACCTGACCTCTGAAACTGGCCAGGGGGATGACAATGATCCTGACCTGGAAAGTGCAGCTACTCCTGAGGAAGAGGAGGAGGCCCAGAAGGACCTCCCCTTTGTCCCCCTAGGAAGAGTTGAGAATGTGCCCAGAAGGACTAGATCTCCTTCTCAGGAGTCTAACCACTCTTAAACCTCAGTAGGGACCTCTGTCTCCTCCCATGGGAGGGAATCCTCTCATGAGAGGAGAAAAAGACTGATTCAGTATGAGCAAGCCCAGCTTGAGCTCAGAAAACAGCAGTTGGCTATAGACAGGGAGTCCCTAGATCTCTATAGACAGAGAAAAAAGATGGGACTAGAGTCCCATGGTGACAGCAATTTCCCCAGAGATAGGGAAAGGTCTTATGACCATAGAAACCTGAGCAAGATTGTCCCTCCCTACCAGAGTGGGGATGACATCCACAAATGGATAACTGCACTGGAGAGGGCCTGTAAAGTACAGAGGGTCCCTCAGGAGCAGTGGGCAGCAATCTTGTGGCTCTCCTTTGCAGACAAAGGTAGAGATAAGCTCCTCACTGTTAGAGAAGAGGATGCTGACAATTACAAAGTCTTGAAGAGTACTCTGATTGATGGGTTTGGCCTAACAACTGAACAATACAGGTTAAAGTTCAGAGATACCCAAATAGCATAGACTCAAGACTGGGTGGACTATGTGGATTGTTCTGCTAAGGCTCTGGAAGGTTGGTTGATGGGCAGTAAGGTATGTGACTTCACAGGATTATACAATCTTATCATGAGGGAGCAGATTCTTAATAACTGTCAAAATCAGCTGTTGCATCAGTACCTGGTGGACTCTGATCTGACCTCTCCCCAAGAATTGGGAAAGAAGGCAGACAAATGGGTCAGAACCAGGGTGAGGCAGAAGGTACAGAACCAAGGTAGTGACCCTAAGAAGCAAGATTCTAAAAACTCTGATAAGGGTGGGGAGAAGGGTAAAGACCAGAAGTCTTCACAAGGCCCCCAAAAATCTTCTTCAGGTGGGGATTCACAGTCTAACAAGGGAAAAGGCCAAAAGAAACCATGGTGCAAAGTCTGTAAGCAAAAGACACACTGGACCAGTGATTGCACCAAGTCCAAAGACTCTATTCCAGCCCCCACCAATGCCCCTAAGGCACCTGTTCCCCCTAGTGCAGTTACAATTGGTGGTGGGAGTACACAGGCCAAGGGTTTAGTAGGGTTGACCCTGGGTAATGAGGTGAGCTCTGGCCTAGTCAGAGAACTCACTCAGGCTGTCCTACTCTGTGATGGAAGGATGGATGTGACCTCCTCTATGAGTCCCAGTAATCTGGGCAAGTACAGGCAACAGCCATTAATCAATGGAAAAGAGGCTTAGGCATTTAGGGACACAGGGGCGAGTGTCACTATGGTGACACAAGACCTTGTGGATCCTGGGCAGATTATACTTGGTGAGATGTACCAAGTGACCAATGCTAGCAATGTCAGAACAGACCATACTCTGGCAGTTGTTAACTTCTCCTGGGGAGGGGTAACTGGCCTTAAGAAGGTTGTGGTGAGTGCAAACCTACCAGCAGAATGCTTGCTTGACAATGATCTTGAAACTTCTGCTTGGGCAGAAGTCGAGCTCAGGACCCATGCAGAAATGCTGGGAATCCCTGCAGATGTGTTTGCTGTGACCAGGTCACAGAGCAAAATGTCTAACACTGAACAGGCCTTGGATCCTGGAAAAATGGACCAAGTGCCATCCAAGAGGAGGAGTAGTAGGGTTAAGGCAGTGCCTTCCCCCTTGGCTCAGAAGGAAGATCAGTCTCTTGAGGGGTATGATCTCAGTCCTGAAGAAGGAACTGTCCCAGAGGAGCTTGAACCTGACCAGGTTGAGTTATTGGGGACAGGGGGCCCTTCCAGGGCAGATCTGAGCCAGGAGCAGCAGAGCTGCCCCTCTCTTGAACCCCTCAGACAGCAAGCTTCTGCTGAGGCTGCTGGGAATGCTAGTGGTCCCCATAAAGTGTATTGGGATGATGGACTCTTGTACTCAGAGTGTAGAGACCCCAAGCCTGGTGCCACCAGGAGGATGGTTATACCTCTGAAGTTCAGGGGCTTCCTATTGACCCTATCCCATGACATTCCTCTAGCAGGTCACCTGGGCCAGAACAAGACTTGGGACAGACTTGTCCCTCACTTTCACTGGCCCCACATGTCTGAAGACACCAAGGAGTTTTGTCGCGCCTGTGTAACCTGCCAAGCCAGTGGGAAGGCAGATGGCACCACAAAGGCCCCCCTGATACCACTACCTGTGGTGGGGGTACCCTTTGAAAGAGTGGGGATTGATATTGTTGATCCCATGGATCCCAAACAGCATCTGGGCACAGGTTTATCCTAGTGGTGGTGGACCATGCCACTAGGTACCCAGAGGCTATTCCCCTTAGGACCACTACAGCACCTGTAGTGGCAAGAGCCCTCCTGGGAATTTTCTCAAGAGTGGGCTTCCTAAGGAGGTTGTATCAGACAGGGGTACAAACTTTATGTCTGGATACTTAAAGGCAATGTGGAAGGAGTGTGGAGTGACTTACAAGTTCACCACACCCTATCACCCACAATGCAATGGTTTAGTTGAGAGATTCAACAAAACCTTAAAGCGCATGATTAAAGGGCTCCCAGAAAAGCTCAGGCAAAGATGGGACATTCTCTTGCCCTGCCTTTTGTTTGCATACAGGGAGGTGCCTCAAAAGGAGGTTGGCTACAGCCCTTTTGAACTTTTGTTTGGTCACCCTGTCAGGGGTCCATTGTGCTTGGTGAAGGAAGGATGGGAGTTACCTCTCAAGCCCCCAAAGCAAGACATAGTGGACTATGTACTTGGTCTCCGCTCCCGGATGGCTGAGTACATGAAAAAGGCAACTAAAAACCTTGAGGCTAGCCAGGAACTGCAAAAAGCCTGGCATGACCAAAAGGCTGTACTGACTGTTTACCAGCCAGGACAGAAGGTGTGGGTGCTGGAGCCAGTGGCCCCAGCAGCTCTCCAAGACAAGTGGAGTGGACCCCATACCATTGTTGAACAGAAGGGTAAGGTTACCTATTTAGTAGACCTAGGAACACCCAGGAGTCCCCACAGGGTTCTCCATGTCAACAGATTGAAACCATATGTGGACAGGGCCGACATGGGCTTGCTCATGGCTACTGATGAGGGACAGGAGGAAGACAGTGACCCACTCCCTGATCTGCTCTCACAGAACCCGGATGATGGGTCAGTGGATGGTGTAGCCTTGGCAGGCAGCCTCACTGCTCAGCAGCAAACTGATTGCAGACAGGTGCTCAATCAGTACAGACATATGTTCTCTCTGACTCCAAGTCAGACCACCTGGTGCACTCATGAAGTGGACACTGGGGACAGTCTGCCTATTAAAAATAAGATTTATAGGCAACCTGACCATGTCAGGGACTGTATCAGGACAGAAGTCCAGAAAATGTTGGATTTGGGAGTTATTGAACCCTCCGATAGCCCTTGGGCTAGTCCAGTGATCCTTGTGCCAAAACCTCACACCAATGGTGGGAAAAGAGAGATGAGGTTTTGTGTGGACTACAGGGGTCTCAATGCAGTCACTAGGACTGATGCCAATCCAATACCAGTTACAGAGTTTCGTCCAGCGATATCTAAAGTCCTAAGGACTGGGGTCCCATACTTATACAAAGTTAGGGGGTTGGACATACTCTGGGGACCCACCTATGGGAGGGTCAGGGAAGAGGGGTGGTTACACCCATTTTCCTTTGTCTAGTTTTGCACCAGAGCAGGGGCAGGTAGCCCCTGCAACTGGTTTGAACTGGCATATGCACAGGGACACCAAATGTGCCCCCAGTGCAGGACTTCAAAGCTCCCGCCCAGCCCCAATACAGACTATCCTGTCTGGAGAGGTGGTTACACCTCCCTTCGACAGGAAACCTATTGTCCAGGCCTCCCCTGCCGGAGTTTCAGTCAGCAGCAGGAGGCCAGACTCGTGTCTGTGGCAGCGGCATCCATTTTGTGATGCCAGGGCACTGAAAAGAAGTTACCGGGTAGCCCGGTGTGTACATGTCTCTCCCTCTAGAAGGGTGGAATGCTACCCCCGCTGCCAGGATTGGCGGGGGGGGGGTAGTATTCCAAGATGTTTGACACCAAACACAACATGTTTTGGTGCAGCCAGTCCAAAGTTAGCATTGTACCGCGAGGATATAATGCACTAAAGAGTATATGGTCAGGCTGTACCAAAAACAGCATCAGAGGAGGGATTCCGAACGCTGCAGAGGGGCTCTGCTCAGTCAGGGGCACCCTCTCACACAAAAACCAAGCACTCTGCCTTCAGGATTGTTAAGGCCTGCCATAGGAGTGACTTATAGGTTTATATGTGTGTGCAATTGTAGTGATATAGGTAGCCTATATCACAGTAAGGGTGCATGCACCACCTTACCCAGGCTGCAGTAGCAGACCTGTGGTGTCATTTGGCTGGCCTTCCAGGGGTGGCATAATACATGCTTCAGCCCCTGGCAGGCCCTGGGGTACCTATGCCCTGGATACATAGTATACCATATACTAGGGACTTATAAGGGCACTCCAAATTCCAATCAAAGATGTACCTAAGGTACATGGAAACCATTTTAGAGAGGAAGCAGCTAGGCTGGGGTTCTGATTAGCAGGACCCCAGCCAGACTAAAGTCGAAAAACAGTGAAGCATCAGCAAAAAGTGGGGGTACCCATGTGAAGCAGATCCTACTCTCCTAGACAAACCCCCCCCCCCAAACGCAGGGACATTAAACTAACCTTGACCAGTTGAGTCTTCATGTTCTAAGTGGAAATATCTAGAGAGTCCATCTGCATTGGCATGGTTACTCCCAGGTCTATGTTCCACTGTAAAGTCCATTCCCTGTAGGGAAATGGACCACCTAAGCACTTTGGGGTTTTCACCCTTCATTTGTTTTAGCCATAGGAGGGGCTTGTGGTCTGTTTGAATAAGGAAGTGAGTACCAAACAAGTATGGCCTCAACTTCTTCAGAGCCCAAACCACAGCAAAGGCCTCCCTCTCTATGGCTGACCAACGTTTCTCTCTAGGGGTCAGCCTTCTGCTAATAAAAGCTACTGGCTGATCCTGAACTTCTTCATTCAATCGTGACAGTACAGCCCCTACCCCCAAATCAGATGCATCTGTTTGGACAATGAACTTCTTGGAGTAATCAGGACTCTGGAGAATGGGAGCAGTGCACATGGCCTGCTTCAGGTCATCAAATGCCTTTTGACAGCTAGCTGTCCACTGAACCTTTTGGGCATTTTCTTGGAAGTTAAGTCATTCAGGGGTGTCACTATTGATCCATACCCCTTGACAAATCTCCTATAGTACCCAGTCAGGCCTAAGAAGGCTCTCACCTGAGTCTGGGTAGTTGGAGCAACCCAGTCCATGATGGTCTGGATTTTGCTCTGCAGTGGTTGAACCTGGCCTCCACCCACAAGGTGGCCCAGGTACACAACCTGACTCTGCCCTATCTGGCACTTGGTGGCCTTGATAGTGAGGTCTGCCTTTTGCAGGGCCTCCAAAACATTGCTGAGGTGGACCAGGTGACCCTCCCAGGTGGAGCTAAAGACAGCAATATCATCTAGATATGCTGCACTATAGGCCTCCAGACCTGTAAGGACTGTATTCACCAACCTCTGAAAAGTGGCAGGTGCATTCTTCAGACCAAAGGGCATTACCACAAATTGATAATGTCCACTAGGGGTTGAGAATGCTGTTTTTGGCTTTGCATCATCAGCTAGTCTGATCTGCCAGTAGCCAGCTGTCAGGTCAAATGTGCTTAGATACTTGGCTGAGGCCAAAGTGTCTATTAGCTCATCTGCCCTGGGTATTGGATGGGCATCAGTCCTAGTGACTGCATTGAGACCCCTGTAGTCCACACAAAACCTCATCTCTCTTTTCCCACCACTGGTGTGAAGTTTTGGCACAGGACCACTGGACTAGCCCAAGGGCTATCTGAGGGTTCAATAACTCCCAAATCCAACATTTTCTGGACTTCTGTCCTGATACAGTCCCTGACATGGTCAGGTTGCCTATAAATCTTATTTTTAATAGGCAGACTGTCCCCAGTGTCCACTTCATGAGTGCACCAGGTGGTCTGACTTGGAGTCAGAGAGAACATATGTCTGTACTCATTGAGCACTTGTCTGCAATCGGTTGCTGCTGAGCAGTGAGGCTGCCTGCCAAGGCTACACCATCCACTGACCCATCATCAGGGTTCTGTGAGAACAGGTCAGGGAGTGGGTCACTCTCTTCCTCCTGTCCCTCATCAGTAGCCATGAGCAAGCCCATGTCTGCCCTGTCCACATATGGTTTCAATCTGTTGACATGGAGAACCCTGTGTGGACTCCTGGGTGTTCCTAGGTCTACTAAATAGGTAACCTCACCCTTCTGTTCAACAATGGTATGGGGTCCATTCCACTTGTCTTGGAGAGCTGCTGGGGCCACTGGCTTCAGCACCCACACCTTCTGTCCTGGCTGGTAAACAGTCAGTACAGCCTTTGGTCATGCCAGGCTTTTGCAGTTCCTGGCTAGCCTCAAGGTTTTTAGTTGCCTTTTTCATGTACTCAGCCATCCGGGAGCGGAGACCAAGTACATAGTCCACTATGTCCTGCTTTGGGGGCTTGAGAGGTAACTCTCATCCTTCCTTCACCAAGCACAATGGACCCCTGACAGGATGACCAAACAAAAGTTCAAAAGGGCTGTAGCCAACCCCCTTTTGAGGCACCTCCCTGTATGCAAACAAAAGGCAGGGCAAGAGTATGTCCCATTGAGAGAAGTTGGCCTGGTATATGCTGTTCACTAATTAAAGTGGACACCTTGCATCAGTACAATTCGACTCTTATGGTAGATAGGTTTAAGACAACCTTTAAAGAAAGCTATCCTAGTGGTAGCTGTGGAGAGCAGCCTTCAGGCTAAGTCTTGAAGGAATGTAAAGCAGCTTGTTTTACCACACAATCTCTTGAATCACCAAATGAAAAGACACCACACAGGTATATATTAAGCCTGGGCGTAGTTTGCGTAGTAGCACTTCACGTAGCTACGTGAAGTACAGCTTCAACTACACGTAGCTATGCAAATTGCGTAGTGCTGCGTAGCTGTGTGCTTGACTGCACTGTACAATAATTACCAAAAGCATCTTGTACAGTGCAAATTGAGATAAAATAAATATCTCTGTCTTTATATGCTAAAAATGCATATAGTCATTTCACTAAAGTGAAATCAAAAAGTTAACAAGCAGTGAGAGAGGTGATGATTTTGGTATCCTCGCTAACTTAGGGAGAGAACCAAGCAGATGTCTTGAAAACAAAAAGCACATCTTATTGAACGATTCGGTGGTGGTCCCATCCTCTTAGGACCACCCCAAGCACAGTTATTGGCAAAAATACAATCCCAACCAAAGGCCCTGCAAAGCATTATGGGACGAGAAGATTAGCAGTGGGCAGTGAATATTATAGTATCCAAATATCAAAATAATTCTACAAAGAGCTGCAGTTCCACTAGTCGTTACTAGGTGTCCCTCACGAGTCAAATGCAAAAGCTTCATGAAAGGTTTTCAATACTTTTGCATTTGACTCGTGAGGGACATCTTGTAACGACTAGTGGAACTGCAGCTTGATGTATTAATAATTTCAATGCTTTTGCATTTGACTCGTGAGGGACACCTAGTAACGACTAGTTGAACTGCAGCTCTTTGTAGAATTATTTTGATATTGAACACTATAATATTCACTGCCCACTGCTTATCTCGTCCCATAATGCTTTGCAGGGCCTTTGGTTGGGATTGTATTTTTGCCCATAACTGTGCTTGGGGTGGTCCTAGGAGGAAGGGACCACCATTGAATCGTTCACATGATATGCTTTTTGTGTTCAAGGCATCTGCTTGGTCCTCCCCTAGGTTAGGGGGACTCCAAAATCATCACCTCTCTCATTGCTTGATATTTTATTGTCAAAATTCATTTTTGTGAATTGGTTATATGCTTTTTAGCATCGAAAATTGCTTTATCAAAGCATTTGAAGGAGTTTATTATATTACTGCTACGCTACGTTGATTAGCACAGTTATTCACTCTGCTACGTGCAATTTGCGTAGTAGCACAAACTTTGCATGCTTCGTGTGCGTAGCAAAGTATTATGCCCAGGGTTAGTATATATATCAAATATATATGTATTTATTACTAACCAACTCTCTACTAATCTCTTTATGAGATTAGAAGTCAAGGACATATGCACAAATCAACGTTTCACAATAAGTTAAGCACAAATATGGCTGGGGCCTTTGGGGCGTACCAGACCATATACTGAAAAAGAGACTTAGAAACAACGACTTGCAAGGAGACAAGGCCTAGGGCTTTCAGAAGTGCTGGGGCCTCACGAAACCACCCAAGGCAGGTAAGTAAAGGACCCACGGGGACGCGTGCAGTGTGGATACACAGGCGCGGATCGCCGTTGACTTCAATGGGGCAAGTCACGGTTGGAAATTAAGAGTTTTAGGATACTTCGGGAGAACCTACAAGCAAGTCACTTACAGGGTAAGTAGTTCTAGGGCCCACACCCATAGGAGCACCGTAGTGCTGGAGTTACCTCACCCAGGGAAGCCGGGTGCATAGGTGTCCTTTGGTGTCGGGTCGCGGCGTCGTTTTCAATGGCGAACAAAGAAGACTTGCTGCTTGTGATGTCCAAGGAAGTGTCCGGTGGTATGCAAGCCTGGATTCAGAAGATGGAAGACCTGAAAGCAGAGGGGACAGTGTTCAAAGTCACTTGGCAGTGACTCTGGGCAAGGAAGATGGATGCCCACCGTCGTCGCAAGATTCAGGTCATTCTTGGGTGCCTTGACTCTTCAGCCACGAGGTCCAGGAGGCGTTGACGACAACTAGGAGCTGGATTCTGCGTGTCCCATGATGTCTGCAGCTTACTGCGTTGTCGGCAAATCGATTGGAGCCAACAAGCCTTGGTAACAGCAAGTCTCATGGAAAGTGTGAAAAGGCAATGGCGCAGACCAGCAAGGTCTGAGGGACTCACCCAGCAAGGGTAAGTCAGGACAGTACTAGAGCAACCAGGGGAGCCCTTTGGTTTCTTAGGAAAGTCTTTAGGGGACCCACAAGCCGGCTGGCAAGGGATCGTGAAGATGCCTCGGGAGGATTCGCTCAACAGGGGCCCACGGTCACTCGAGATGGTATAGGCCTCTGATCTTCGGATGGATTCCTGCTGGAGGCTGGTACCACTCGTGGTCCAAAGCACAGGTTCTTAGAACATTGTGAAGGGGTTGCACTTGACAATAGTGCACGATACACAGGGGTCATGGTTCCTCGTCACTCGTGGGGTCCACTGGCCTCAGCTTCGCTGGGGACTCACGATGGCCTTTGAGAAGTCAGGAAATCTACTTCTGGGGCTGCATGGACTTCGGACTCTGGCGGGAGTGGCGTAGTTTGCGACCGTCGTTTGTAGTTTTTGGTGCCTGCCAAGCAGGGGAGTCACTCCTTGACTCCAAGGGAGATTCTTCAGTCTTCCAAAGGTAGTGGAACATCGAAGGTCCAGGATTCTTCTTCAGAGCGTCATCCAGGGATATCTAACTTTCAAGTTCAAGGGTTCCCTATCTTATACTGTAAAGATGGGAGGGACTAGCTCTATGACCCCACCTATGGGAGGGTCAGGGGAGTGGGTGGCTACACCCGCTTCCCTTCGTCCAGTTTCATGCCAGAGCAGGGGCAGGTAGCCCCTGAGCCGGTTTGAACTGGCATATGCACAGAGGAGCCTTCTGCTCCTCCAGTGCAGGACTTCAAAGCACTCTAAGAGTGCACCCACCCAGCCTCTAATACACTAAACCCTGTCTAGGAGGTGGTTACACCTCCCTGTGACAGGATGCCTATTGTTGGGCTTCCTCCACTGCGAGTTTCGGTCATCAGCAGGAGGGCAGCCCAGTGTCTGTGACTGGTGGCATCCATTTTGTGATGCCAGGGCTCTGCAGGATTCTACCGCGTTTCCACAGTAGGTACATGTCTATCCCTCTAGAAGGGTGGAATGCTAACTCCGCCGCCAGGACTGGCGGGGGGTAGTATTCCAAGATGTTTGACACCAAACACGACATGTTTTGATACAGCCATTCCAAAGTTAGCATTTTACCGCGAGGATATAATGCACTAAAGAGTATATGGTTTAACCGCATCCACAAACAGCACCAGAGAAGGGACTCTGAGAGCTGCAGAGGGGCCCTGCTCAGGCAGAGGCAGCCCCTCACATGGAAGCCAAGCACCCTGCCCTCAGGATTGATAGGGCCTGCCTTAGGGGTGACTGATAGGTTTACATGTGTGTGTTGGAGAGATATAGGAAACCTATATCTCAGTGAGGAGTGCTAGCACCACCTCACCCAGGCTGCAGTAGCAGGCCTGTGGTGTCAGATTTAGTCTGCTTCCCAGGGGTGGCATAATACATGCTGCAGCCCCTGGTAGGCCTGTGAAGTGCCTATGCCCTTGGTACCTAAGGTACCATATACTAGGGACTCATAAGGTACCACAGTATCCAATCACTAGTGCACCTAGAGTGCACTCAAAGTCATTTAGAGAGAACAGAGGCTGGGGGCCCTGATTGGCAGGGACCCAGCCAGACTATAGCCAGAAACCATTGTATACATCAGAAAAAAGTGGGGGCAACATAAGAGGCAGATCCTACTCTCCTACACAACCCCCCCCAAACGCAGGGACACTAAACTAACCTCGACCAGTTGAGTCTTCGTGTTCTAAGTGGAAATACCTTGAGAGTCCATCTGCATTGCCATGTTGGGTCCCAAGTCTATGTTCCACTGTATAGTCCATCCCCTGTAGGGAAATGGACCACCTCAAAAGTTTTGGGTTTTCACCTTTCATCTGTTTAAGCCATTGGAGGGGCTTGTGGTCAGTCTGAACTATGAAGTGAGTGCCAAACAAGTATGGCCTCAGCTTCTTCAGGGCCCATACCACAGCAAAGGCCTCCCTCTCTATAGCTGACCAACGTTTCTCTCTAGGGGTCAGCCTTCTGCTAATGAAAGCTACTGGCTGGTCTTGACCTTCATCATTCAGTTGAGACAGTACAGCTCCCACACCCAGCTCAGAAGCATCTGTTTGGACAATGAACTTTTGGTGTAGTCTGGACTCTGTAAGATGGGGGCAGTGCACATGGCCTGCTTTAGGTCTTCAGACGCCTTTTGACAGCTAGCTGTCCACTGAACCTTTTTGGCATTTTCTTTGAGGTCAGATCATTCAAGGGGGTCACTATAGATCCATATCCCTTGACAAACCTCCTATAGTACCCAGTCAGGCCTAAGAAGGCTCTCACCTGTGTCTGGGTGGTTGGAGCAACCCATTCCATTATGGTTTGGATTTTGCTCTGTAAAGGCTGAACCTAGCCTCCACCTACAAGGTGGCCCAGGTACACAACCTGACTCTGCCCTATCTGGCACTTGGTGGCCTTGATAGTGAGGCCTGCTTTCTGCAGGGCCTCCAAAACATTTCTGAGGTGGACCAGGTGATCCTGCCAGGAGGAACTAAAGACAGCAATATCATCTAGATAAGCTGAGCAATAAGTTTCCATCCCTGCCAGAACTTTATTCACCAACCTCTGAAAAGTGGCAGGTGCATTTTTCAATCCAAAGGGCATCACCACAAAGTGATAGTGCCCACTAGGGGTCGAAAATGCTGTTTTGGCTTTTGCACCATCAGCTAATCTGATCTGCCAGTAGCCAGCTGTTAGGTCAAATGTGCTTAGATACTTGGCTGAGGCCAAAGTGTCAATCAGCTCATCTGCCCTGGGTATGGGATAGGCATCAGTCCTAGTGACTGCATTGAGGCCTCTGTAGTCTACACAAAATCTAATTTCTTTCTTACCACCCTGGGTATGAGGCTTGGGTACCAGGACTACTGGGCTAGCCCAAGGGCTATCTGAAGCCTCAATTACACCTAACTCCAGCATTTTCTGGACTTCAGTCCTGATACAATCCCTGACATGGTCAGGTTGCCTGTAGATTTTACTCTTGACAGGCAGACTGTCTCCAGTGTCCACCTCATGGGTGCACCAGGTAGTCTGACTAGGGGTCAGGCTAAACATATGTCTATACTGTTGCAGAACTTGTCTGCACTCAGTTTGCTGATGGTCAGTGAGGCTGCTTGCCAAAGCAACACCATCTACTGACCCATCATCAGGGTTCTGAGAGAGCAGGTCCGGGAGAGGGTCACTCTCCTCCTCCTGGTCCTCATCAGTTGCCATGAGCAAGCCCATGTCAGCCCTGTCAACATATGGTTTTAATCTGTTGACATGGAGCACCCTCAGGGGGCTCCTGGGAGTTCCAAGATTCACCAGATAGGTGACTTCTCCCTTCTGTTCAACTATTGTATGGGGGCCACTCCATTTGTCCTGGAGGGCTGCTGGGGCCACAGGCTCCAACACCCACACTTTCTGTCCTGGCTGGTACACAGTCAGCACAGCCTTTGGTCATGCCAAGCTTTTTGCAATTCTTGGTTGGCCTCCAGGTTTTTGGTTGCCTTTTTCATGTATTCGGCCATCCGGGAGCGGAGACCAAGTACCTAGTCCATCACATCCTGTTTGGGGGGTTTGAGAGGTAACTCCCAGCCCCTTTAACCAAACACAATGGACCTCTTACAGGGTGCCCAAACAGAAGCTCAAATGGGCTGTAACCAACCCCCTTCTGTGGAACTTCTCTGTATGCAAATAACAGGCAAGGAAGAAGAAGGTCCCATTTCCGCCTAAGCTTCTCTGGGAGTCCTTTAATCATTCCCTTCAGGGTTTTGTTGAAACGTTCAACCAACCCATTGCATTGTGGGTGATAGGGGGTGGTGAACTAATAAGTTACTCCACACTCCTTCCACATTGCTTTCAGATATCCTGACATGAAGTTTGTATCTCTGTCAGATATGACCTCCTTTGGGAAACCCACTCTGGAGAAAACTCCAATGAGGGCTCTTGCCACCACAGGGGCTGTGGTGGTCCTCAGGGGTATTGCTTCTGGGTACCTGGTGGCATGATCCACTACCACCAGGATAAACCTGTGCCCAGATGCAGTTTGAGGGTCAAGGGGACCAACAATGTCAATCCTTACCCTTTCAAAGGGTACCCCCACCACAGGTAGTGGTATCAGGGGGGCCTTTGTTGTGCCACCTGCCTTCCCACTGGCTTGGCAGGTTTCACAGGAGCGACAAAACTCCTTGGTGTCTTCAGACTTGTGGGACCAGTGAAAGTGAGGGACAATTCTGTCCCAAGTCTTGTTCTGGCCCAGGTGACCTGCTAGAGGAATGTCATGGGCTAGGGTCAGTAGGAAGCCCCTGATCTTCAGAGGTATAACCAACCTCCTGGTGGCACCAGGCTTCGGGCCTCTACACTCTGAGTACAAGAGTCCATCATCCGAATACACTTTATGGGGACCACTAGCATTCCCAGCAGCCTCAGCAGCAGCTTGCTGTCTGAGGGGTTCAAGAGAGGGGCAGCTCTGCTGCTCCTGGCTCAGATCTGACCTGGAAGGGCCCCCTGTCACCAAGAACTCAACCTGATCAGGTTCAAGCTCCTCTGGGACAGTTCCTTCTTCAGGACTGAGATCATCCCCCTCAAGAGACTGATCTTCCTTCTGAGCCAAGGGGGAAGGCACTGCCTTAACCCTACTAATCCTCCTCTTGGAGGGCACTTGGTCCATTGTTCCAGGATCCAAGGCCTGTTCAGTGTTAGACATTTTGCTCTGTGACCTGGTCACAGCAAACACATCTGCAGGGATCCCCAGCATTTATGCATGGGTCCTGAGCTCCACTTCTGCCCAAGCTGAAGTTTCAAGATCATTGCCAATCAAGCATTCAACTGGTAGGTTTGCACTCACCACAACCTTCTTAAGGCCAGTTACCCCTCCCCAGGAGAAGTTAACAACTGCCAGAGTATGGTCCGTTCTGACACTGCTAGCATTGGTCACTTGGTACATCTCACCAAGTATAATCTGCCCAGGATCCACAAGAACTTGTGTCACCATAGTGACACTTGCCCCTGTGTCCCTGAATGCCAAAGCCTCTTTTCCATTAATCAAGGGCTGTTGCCTGTACTTGCCCAGATTACTGGGACTCACAGAGGAGGTCACATCCATGCCTCCATCACAGACTATGACAGCCTGAGTGAGTTCTCTGACTAGGCCAGAGCTCATCTCATTACCCAGGGTCAACCCTACTAAACCCTTAGCTTGTGTACTCCCACCACCAATTATAACTGCACTAGGGGGAACAGGTGCCTTAGGGGCATAGGTGGGGGCTGGAATAGAGTCTTTGGACTTGGTGCAATCACTGGTCTAGTGTGTCTTTTGCTTACAGACTTTGCACCATGGTTTCTTTTGGCCTTTTCCCTTGTTAGACTGTGAATCCCCACCTGAAGAAGATTTTTGGGAGCCTTGTGAAGACTTCTGGTCTTTACCCTTCTCCCCACCCTTATCAGAGTTTTTAGAATTTTGCTTCTTAGGGTCACCACCTTGGTTCTGTACCTTCTGCCTCACACTGGTTCTGACCCATTTGTCTGCCTTCTTTCCCAATTCTTGGGGAGAGGTCAGATCAGAGTCCTCCAGGTACTGATGCAACAGCTGATTTTGACAGTTATTAAGAATCTGCTCCCTCATAATAAGATTGTACAATCCTGTGAAGTCACATACCTTACTGCCCATCAACCAACCTTCCAGAGCCTTAGCAGAACAATCAACAAAGTCCACCCAGTCTTGAGTCTGTGCTTTTTGGGTATCTCTGAACTTTAACCTGTATTGTTCAGTTGTTAGGCCAAACCCATCAATCAGAGCACTCTTCAAGACTTTGTAATTGTCAGCATCCTCTTCTCTAACAGTGAGGAGCTTATCTCTACCTTTGTCTGCAAAGGAGAGCCACAATATTGCTGCCCACTGCTCCTGAGGGACCCTCTGTACTTTACATGCCCTCTCCAGTGCAGTTATCCATTTGTGGATGTCATCCCCACTCTGGTAGGGAGGGACAACCTTGCTCAGGTTTCTATGGTCATAAGACCTTTCCCTATCTCTGGGGAAATTGCTGCCACCATGGGACTCTAGTCCCATCTTTTTTCTCTGTCTAAAGAGATCTAGGGACTCCCTGTCTATAGCCAACTGCTGTTTTCTGAGCTCAAGCTGGGCTTGTTCATACGGAAGCAGTCTCTTTCTCCTCTCATGAGAGGATTCCCTCCTATGAGAAGAAACAGAGGTCCCTACTGAGGTGTCAGAGTGGTTAGACTCCTGAGAAGGAGATCTAGACCTTCTGGGCACACTCACAACTCTTCCTGGGGGGACAAAGGTGAGGTCACCCTGGGCCTCCTCCTCATCCTCAGGAGTAGCTACATTGTCCAGGTCAGGATCATTGTCATCCCCCTGGCCAGTTTCAGAGGTCAGGTCCTGGGCATTTTCATCCCTGGCCCCTCCCTCATCTTCTGCCCCACCCTCTCTGCCTACCCTTGCAGACCCTAGGGGTCTTCTAAGATCATCTAGCAGAAGCATCTCCAGGAGACGTTGGGTGTTGGCACTTCTGCCTGTCTTCAACTTCCTAACTTTGCACAACTCTCTTAATTCCAAGAATGAGAGGTTGTCGTATCTGGATAGCAGGAGCTCACTGGTTCCTGGCAATGTAGACATTACTAGTGTGGTGTGGTGTATGCACTCCCTACTCTAGTGTTGCCTACTAAACTCTCTTGAGTTGTAGAAAGGGTGTGCTATCCCTTAACACACAACTCTAAGTTCAGTAGAATTTACTGAATCCTAAGCTTGAATTATATGTACCTAAGGTACCCTTAGTTGTTTTCAGTTGATCAATTCAATTGAGATTATCTGGTAATACAATAGCAAGCTGGAATCCCACACGCTGCACACCAATGTGAGAAGTTGGCCTGGTATATGCTGTCCACTAATTATAGTGGGCACCTTGCACCAGTCCAAACAACCCCTTATTGGAGATAGGTTAAAGACAACCTTTATTGAAAGCAATCCTAGTGGTAGCTATGGAGATCAGCCTTCAGGATAAGTCTTGAAGGAATGTAAAGCAGCTTGTTTTACCAGTCTATAATCTCTTGAGTGACTAAATGAAAGAGGACCACACCAGGTATATATTTAAAATATATGTATTTAGTCTTAAACACACCCCCTAGTCTCTTTATGAGGCTAGAGTTCGAAAGTACATAAGTTACAAGTCGAATATCAACAGTAATAGCACAAATACACGTTTGAGCCCTAGGGGCGTACCAAACCATATACCAATAAAGTGGTATAAGAACCACGACTGAGCTAGACACAAGGCCTAGAGCCTGTAGAAATGCTTGGACCACAAGGAACCACCCAAGGTAGTGACACAGGGGACCCACGGGGGACGCGTGCATTGTGAGAACACAGCCGCGAGCCGCCGTTGACTTCTATGGGGAATATCGCGGTTAGAGTTTTAAAGAAAAAGGGCACTTGGAGGAGGACTTGGAGCAAACCCCTTTAGAACTAGGTCGTTCTAGAGTCAATACCCACGGGAGCACCAGAGTATTCGAGTTACCTCACCCAGGGGAGACGGGTGCATAGGTGTCTTTCAGGGTCAGGTTTCGTCGTCGTTTTCAATGGCGATCTGCTGCAAAGTGCTGCTGGCGGCCAAGTCGAAAGTGTCCGGGTGGATCCAAGGGTGGATCGAAGATCTGAAGAACCTGAAAGCAGAGGGGACAGAGTCTGGGTCACTAGCCAGTGACCAGGAAGGTGATGAGCAGATGCCCACCGATGTTGGGTGCTTCAGGTAGGTTGATGGTCATCTTGACTCTTCAGCCACGAGGTCCAGGAGGCGTCGACGACAACCAGGAGCTGGATTCGACCTCTCCCACAACGTCTGTCGATTGCTGGCGTATTGGCGACCGGATTGGACCCAACAAGCCTTGGCAACGGCAAGTCACGTGGAAACAAAGAAAGGACATTGATGCAGACCAGCAAGGTCTGGGGGACTTGCCCAGCAAGGGTAAGTCAGGGCACCTCTCGATCAACCAGGAAAGCCCAAGCAGAAGAAGAGTTGCCTTCGGGAGGGCCCACAAGCCAACGGACTAGCGACCGCAAAGGAGCCTTGAGTGGATGCACTTGGAGCTGACTCACAGGACACTCGTGGAGTGGAGGCCAGAGATCTTTGGTGCAGTTGGTGCTGGAGGCAAGGGCTACTCGATGCCCAAAGCACAACTTTGTGGGAGACCAGGAAGAGGATGCACTTGCAAAAGTTCTCGGTGTCCAGGGGTCACGGTCCCACATTACCCACGACAGCTACAGGCCTCAGCTTTGCTGGGGACTCAGGGCAGCCTCGGGGAAGTCTGGAAATCCACCTCTGGTGATACAAAGACTTCGGCGTCCGGCGGGAGCTTCAGCGATGCAGACCGGACAATTGCTTCTTAGGTGCCTGCCAAGCAGGGGAGTCACTCCTTGACCCCAAGGGAGATTCTTCAGTCTTCTAATCTTAAAGTAGAGCATCGAAGGTCCAGGATTCGGCTTCAGAGTTTCGTCCAGGGTAATCTAAAGTCCTAAGGACTGGGGTCCCATACTTATACAAAGTTAGGGGGTTGGACATACTCTGGGGACCCACCTATGGGAGGGTCAGGGAAGAGGGGTGGTTACACCCATTCCCTTTGTCCAGTTTCGCGCCAGAGCAGGGGCAGGTAGCCGGTTTGAACTGGGCTATGCACAGGGACACCAAATGTGCCCCCAATGCAGGACTTCAAAGCACCAGACAGTGCTCCCGCCCAGCCCCAATACACACTTTCCTGTCTAGGGAGGTGGTTACACCTCCCTGTGACAGGAAACCTATTGTCCAGGCCTCCCCTGCCGGAGTTTCAGTCAGCAGCAGGAGGCCAGACCCGTGTCTGTGGCAGCGGCATCCATTTTGTGATGCCAGGGCTCTGGAAAGAAGTTACCGGTGTGTACATGTCTCTCCCTCTAGAAGGGTGGAATGCTACCCCCGCCGCCAGGACACCAAACACAACATGTTTTGGTGCAGCCAGTCCAAAGTTAGCTGCTCGAATGATTTGTCCATTTTTTTAATCAAATGCCAGTTTTGTCTGATAATCTTTTTGAATTGGTTAGTCTTTGAACAAAATGTGGAGACGCATACCATGCATTCTAACTTGTCATTTGCTGGTCTATTTTCCAGAAGGGTCTCTCTCGGAGTCCACCAAGCATGTTTCATTGTATTTTTCAGCAATTTGTTTGGGTATCCGCGTTCCTTTAATTTGTGCACAAGAATTTCTGCATTCGTGAAATAATCACTTTTACCTGAGCAATTCCGTCGTATCCGGGAATTTGGCCCTAAGGCAAATTGTCACGTAAACTGCGTGGATGATGACTAGTATAATGTAGGGCATTGTTCCTAACCGTTGATTTGGTAAAGAATGTAGCTCATAATGGTACATGGAATGATAATGGTAGATTTATTTACACGTCTGTGCAGTGCGTGTCACTTATCGTTCTTTTCTTCCACTCTCATGAGATGGTTTTACAAGGCAACTCTGAGCTCACTGAGTGTGGAGCTTCCTTGAACCTCAGAGACGGGCCATTCCAAAGATGGTAACAGAGAAGGTTGAAAGATCTGAGTCTTGATGCTGGCAGATGGACTGGTGATCCCTGAGGGGGTGTAGTTGGTCTGTGTGTTGCCACGGCTGTCCAGGGGGTGTAAGAAAATGTCAGCAATTGATGGAGGGCCCTCTTTTGGGTGAGAACCACCCACCTTCATACAAAACGGACTTGAGGGTTTGTGCCTGCGCAGGATGAGTTACATTCTGATAGCAAAATGGAGGACCTTGTCCAAAGGGGATTGATGTTACCAAGGTTTAACATCTTCGGCTACGACAGATAGAGAAAGTCCATGTACCTCGCGGTTCTTGAAAAGCTTCCTGCACTCTGCTGGTGCAGGCAGGATGTTTATTCTCTAGTTGGCATTTGCCAGGGGATGTTCAGATACAGTCGTTGAATTAAACCTTGGAGCAGCACTTGTAGCGTTGACTCTTGGAGTCTCGTAGCATGTGCTGGATGTGGTAGGACTGTCTTAATGTTCTACCGAGCTCAGAAAATCCAGACTCTCCTTCATCTCAGAGCTCGAACTCTGTGGCATGACCAGTAGAACTGCAATAAAGAAGATGACCTAGACCAGTTCTACCTCTCCCGACCTTTGAACTGATCATTGAGGAAAGAAGCCCTTGTCTGGAAGGAAGATCTGCACAAGGCACAGCTGACTGAAGTCCTGCCTGGAAGGAAGATCCGCACAAGGCGCAGCTGACAGAAGTCCTGCCTGGAAGGAAGATCCGCACAAGGTGCAGCTGACAGAAGTCCTGCCTGGAAAAAAGATCTGCACAAGGCACAGCTGACTGAAGCCCCTGCCTGGAAGGAAGATCCGCACAAGGCACAGCTGACAGAAGTCCTGCCTGGAAGGCAAGATCTGCACAAGGCGCAGCTGACAGAAGCCCCGCATGGAAGGAAAATCTGCACAAGGCACAGCTGACTGTAGTCGCTGCCTGGAAAGAAGATCTGCACAAGGCACAGCTGACAGAGGTCCTGCCTGGAAGGAAGATTTACACAAGGCGCAGCTGACAGAAGTCCTGCCTGGAAGGAAGATCCGCACAAGGCGCAGCTGATTGAAGTCCTGCCTGGAAGGAAGATCTGCACAAGGCGCAGCTGACAGAAGTCCTGCCTGGAAGGAAGATCTGCACAAGGCGCCGCTGACAGACATCCTCCATGGAAGGAAGATCTGCACAAGGCGCAGCTGACAGAACTCCTGCCTCGGAGGAAGATCTGCACAAGGCACCGCTGACAGACGTCCTCCTGGAGCTGACAGAAGTCATGCCTGGAAGGAAGATCTGCACAAGGCACAGCTGACACAAGCCCTGCCTGGAAGGAAGATCTGCACAAGGCACAGCTGACTGAAGCCCCTGCCTGGAAGGAAGATCTGCACAAGGAACAGCTGACAGAAGCCCTCCCTGGAAGGAAGATCTGCACAAGGCACAGCTGACAGAAGCCGCAGCCTGAAAGGAAGATCTGCACAAGGCGCAGCTGACATAAGTCCTGCCTGGAAGGAAGATCTGCACAACGCACAGCTGACAGAAGTCCTGCCTGGAAGGAAGATCTGCACAACAAGGCACAGCTGACAGAAGCCCTCCCTGGAAGGAAGATCTGCACAAGGCACAGCTGACAGAAGCCGCAACCTGAAAGGAAGATCTGCACAAGGCGCAGCTGACATAAGTCCTGCCTGGAAGGAAGATCTGCACAACAAGGCACAGCTGACAGAAGTCCTGCCTAGAAAGGAAGATCTGCACAAGGCACAGCTGACAGAAGTCCTGCCTGGAAGGAAGATCTGCACAAGGCACAGCTGACAGAAGACCTGCCTGGAAGGAAGATCTGCACGAGGCACAGCTGACAGAAGCCCTGCCTGGAAGGAAGATCTGCACAAGGCACAGCTGACAGACGTCCTGCCTGGCGGTGACCTCAAAGCAGTGAGAGACCCACAAACCACAAGATCCTTCAAGCCCAGCTAGCCACACTGGACACAATGTACACCAAAGGCCTGATTTAGATTTCAGCGGATGGTTTATTCCATCACAAATGTGACAGGTATCCTGCCTGCCCCATTAAAAATGCATTACATCCTGTGGCAATTATAATAAGCAGACAGGAAATCTGTCAC
Source organism: Calotriton arnoldi (assembly GCA_963921515.1). Classification (NCBI taxonomy): domain Eukaryota; kingdom Metazoa; phylum Chordata; class Amphibia; order Caudata; family Salamandridae; genus Calotriton; species Calotriton arnoldi. The sequence continues at coordinate 258,719 of CAWUFW010013577.1, read as the reverse complement.
GTTTTGATTAGGCCTTGGTGTAGTTCACAGAGTTTTACTCAGCGGAACTCCACTAAGTGCCAGGGAAACTCTGCCGCACTCTGCGGACTTCCGCAAGTGGCAGAGTTTTTTATTTGCAAAGTTTTATATAGCGCTGGCTAGACCCGAAGGTATCAGAGCGCTTTACATTAGGATCAGTGAGTTACAGGTTCCATAATTACATAGACATTGAATTCTTTATTGTTTGATTACTTAAAATCTTACAATGAGACATTATACATATAATATATAATACAATATAAAACAACTAAAACAAAAATTAAAATGCGGCATTTAATTACATAAACAAGTATAGACATAGGAGAAAAGAAAAAAAAACATGAGATTACACAATAATGTGAGAATTATTAGCGCGTACACACGTCTTATGCGGAGTGAAGAGGTAGAGGGGGAATGGTAAACGGGGGTAGGGAATGCAGGTAGGAAAACACAACGGGAGGTGAGGAAAACGATGTCCGATGTCTGGCTGGGTAGGTGCCGGCTGAGGGGTAAACCAGAGCCAAACTCCTCTATAGCTGCTTATGACAGCTCTACCGGGCATCAGCCAGAGTTTGTTAATTTGCGCTGCTCGCACTGATTTTTAGTGCCAGGAGTTTGTCCCGGACTGTAAAATCAGCATGAACGGCACTACGCATTGCGCCAGAGGGCGCTGCTGCTTTCTGCCGCTCGAATTGACAATCTAATCGAGTGGCAGCTACAGCAACGAGAATGGCAGATTTCTACACTCAAGTGGTCGCAACCTGCCGCGACCTCCCACATTGAGAAATCTCACCAGGAGGAGTTCTAGCGCGTTATTTTTTCTCACAAGCGCTCACCACCTTACTGTTGTCGAACCGCTTGAGAAAAAAAAACTCCCTTCTGCATCACTTCGTGGAGTTTTTTGGAACTCTGCACAGAGTGTGGAGTGAGCAAAACTTCACGAGCTCCGCCGGCAGAGCGGAATTCTTCACCCACCCCTAGTTTTGCGGCAATAATCTGTTGGACAAACTCTAAACCAGGCCCTATGTCTGCAATAAGTGTTGTAGAAGAAGTGAGATCCATGGCTTTGTGACTATCAGGCCGTTATCTGACTTCTGATGAACCCCACAGAGTGAGTGCGCAGCCAGAGGGCAGTAGGGGGGCCGGAGGACAGGAAATGAGGTTAACTTGAATATGAGAAATATGGAAAGGTAGAAATGCTGCATCACCTGTGGATAACTGACACCTCCTCCCGCTCTGCCAAATGCCCATCCAGTCACAAAGTGGCATCCTGGGCCCCAAACAGACAACATCATGCCAGATGCCATGTAATGCTGGAAAAGGGGGAAAAAGGAGTAATATGCACACATCTGCTGCGGGGATATGTCAGGTAAATTATTGGTTGTGATGGATTCTCTATAAGTACTAAATGACTGATATCGTTGAATATTAAATTATATCAATCAACGTTTGTTTGCCTTATCTGCGCTTATAATGTAAAGGACGGGCCTTACAGCGAACCCCTCGCTCTGTTTTACACAAAAGCCCCAGAAGGAGCTGCATCTTACAGAACTTTGTCTACTTTAGGAAGAACTAAAGACTTGCTTTTTAAAGTTGTCTTTCAGGGCCTGAACTGGGCTCTGTAAGCTGCACTAGTTTCAGGGAGATGGACAGATGCTATGGCGATAGGAAACCCCCCTCAACTCACAATAATGTTCCAATCTTCCAGGTTAGAAGAAACCAGAAATGCTTGAACCAAGGGAGCTGTTGAAAGTGTCAAAGGTGACTTATGAACAGCAAGGTAAAGACAGGAGTTGGTATTTGAGATGATCTTAAGTGAATAGGAAAGGAATGAGAAGAAGTGTGTGAATGGAGTTACTTTTGTTGTATACTTCGTAAAGAGTTACTGGAAATTTTGCAGCCCAGACTGATCCATCTCTTTTTCTGAAATCTATTATTGTTTAAATGAAATCTTGACCATATGCGTCTCTCTTAAGCTATACCTCTAGCACTTGGGTGCTCCGTGAGCGCCCTTACTTTGCTGAGTTAGTTTGTGAACGCTGGTAAATCACCTCCTTTTCAGACATTAATAAGATGTCACGTGATCAACAGAACTTTTAGTTAAATATCTGTGTATGATGAAATATTCCTTGCTAAGTTTCAAAGGCGGTAAAGAAGAAGGGGGAGATTTACTAAGATTTTGCGCCGTGTTTGCGTCACAGAAGTGGTACAAAACAGCGCAAAATCTTTTTTTCCTAATTTACTTTCCAGCGCTAAACTAGCGCTGGAAAGAACGTAAAAGTAATGTGAAGCAGCACATAGCACTGCTTCGCATTACTTTGCGCCATGGGGGCCTGCCAAGGATGGTGCATGGGCGTTCCCGTGCAACCACCCAAGGTTTCTCACGCTGAACCCAATTTACCAAATACAGTAGATTGGGTTTAGCGTGAGAAAACTGTGCCCTTTTAAACTAGGCGCAAGGAAGGAGAAATGCTTTCATTTCTCCTTCCTTTTCTGACTTTGCATGCGTGCTGCACTGTGCAACACGCATACAAAGTGGAAAAAGCTTTCCCTCGTGTCTAGGCATAGTATTTTGTACAGGAAGGGTGTCCTTCCTGTACAAAACCTATGCTGGACTCACACACACACCCTAGCGCTCTGGTGCTAAGGTGTGTGCATGGCGCAGGGCAGCTGTAATCAGTGCCGGCGCAAGGGAAAGGGAAGGAGAGAGCCATAACTTTGAAAATATGGTGCTCTCCTGCTCCCTCCCTGTCGCGCAACGCAGCGCAACCTTGCGGGGGTGGGGCTGCGCTGCATTGCGTGGAGATTTGGTAAATGTCCCCGATATGTCTTTTACAACCAGTTAAACATTGTGAATTCTCATTCCATTATGTTTCAATTTAGTAATATTAAATATCTTTACATCCAACAGAAAACAAGCCTCGAATGTATGAAATGACCATCAATAATGAAGCTAATGCTGTAAATCTTCAATAATAGCAGAAATAATGAGCTACAGTATTCAGGAAAACATCAGCGCAGTCGGCGACAGAGGAACCTGCACATAAACTGACAGATCCCAGATGAAGCATCGAGGGCAGTTCAGTGATTGTAAGAGTCTGAGCTGTGCACCTCCACGCCACAAGACGAAGAAATGACCTTAGGAAAATTAAGGCAACAACAACAACAAACCGCCTCCTGTATAAACAAGTGTCCAACACCAGCTTTGATCATAGGATCGGTATGATGTGATTACCGCAGTGCTCTGTTTTCTAAAATGATGACAAGCCATCATTCCGTGCTCTAGGTGAATTGTAAACTCTTTCTGGCCAAACCACAGTAACCAGAGAAGAGCACAACAGAGCGGAGCCAGACAACTGACGGGTAATGGGAAGAGGAGTTCTTGTATCTACAATACAACAGACTGTCCCAATTTGCACCGGCCAGAAGGAAGATACATCTTTACCCGCAAGCGTTCATAGCCATAATCCAATCTAAAGGCACAATCGCCTACAAAGACACCTTCTACGTTTTAGGAGTGTGGCAAATATTTGGTGGCTATTGCATTTTATTGTTAAAACAGAAATCAAACATGCAAAATACTGCACACATATAAAGTGTGTGAGAAAAACTCAAGTGCTTTATCAGCCATGTTGGCCCATCAGGAAATGCAGTCATGGGATGTAGACAAATATATACCCGACCCACAGACACTAACCAAGAAAGAAGAATCATACACATGCAGCAAGAGCTTTAGTTTGTCATCACTACTCAAGCTTCATCAGCGAACGTACACAGGACAAAAACCATTCAAGTGCAGTGAATGTGTCAAGAGCTTTAGTAGTTTATCAGAACTAGAAAGACACCAGCGAACACATACAGGGGAAAAGCCATACCATTGCAATGAATGTGTGAAGCGCTTTAGTCACCTGTCAAAACTACAAAGACATAATCGAACACACACAGGGGAAAAACCATTCAAGTGCAGTGAATGTGTGCAGAGCTTTAGTCAGTTATCAGACCTAAAAAGTCATCAGCGAACACAGACGTGGGAAAAACCCTATCATTGTAGTGAATGTGACAGTAGTTTTCGTGACTCTTCAGCATTAAGGAATCATCAGTGAACTCACACAGGAGAAAAACCATTCAAGTGCAATGAATGTGGGAAAAGCTTTAGTCGATTATCAAACCTCCAAACACATCTGCGTACACACACGGGGGAAAAACCATTCAAGTGCAATGAATGTGGGAAGAGCTTTAGTCGATTATCAGAACTAAAAAGTCATCAGCGAACACACACTGGGGAAAAACCATTCAAGTGCAGTGAATGTGCAAAGTGCTTTAGTCAGTTATCACCCCTTCAAAGACATAATCGAACACACACGGGGAAAAACCATTCAAGTGCAGTGAATGTGCAAAGTGCTTTAGTCGATTATCACACCTTCAAAGTCATCAGCGAACACACACGGGGGGAAAGCCATTCAAGTGCAGTGAATGTGTGAAGAGCTTTAGTCGATTATCAGATCTACAAAGTCATCACCGAACACACACAGGGGAAAAACCCTATCATTGTAGTGAATGTGACAGTAGTTTTAGTTACTCTTCAGCATTAAGGAATCATCAGCGAACTCACACAGGAGAAAAACCATTCAAGTGCAGTGAATGTGCAAAGTGCTTCAGTCAGTCATCACACCTACGAAATCATTTGCAAACCCACACAGGAGAAAAGCCATTTAAATGCAGTGAATGTGGGAAGAGCTTTAGTCAATTAGAAAATCTACAAATACATCATCGAACACACACAGGGGAAAAACCATTCAAGTGCAGTGAATGTGCAAAGTGCTTTAGTCAGTTATCAGACCTAAAAAGTCATCAGCGAGCACACACGGGGGAAAAACCATTCAAGTGCAGTGAATGTGGGAAGAGCTTTAGTCAGTTATCAGACCTAAAAAGTCATCAGCGAGCACACACGGGGGAAAAACCATTCAAGTGCAGTGAATGTGGGAAGAGCTTTAGTCGATTATCAGAGCTACAAAGACATCAGCGAACACACACAGGAGAAAAACCATTCAAGTGCAGTGAATGTGGGAAGAGCTTTAGTCGATTATCAAAACTAAAAAGTCATCAGCGAACACACACGGGGGAAAAACCATTCAAGTGCAGTGAATGTGCAAAGTGCTTTAGTCAGTTATCACAACTTCAAAGACATAATCGAACACAAACAGGGGAAAAACCATTCAAGTGCAGTGAATGTGCAAAAAGCTTTAGTCTATTATCACACCTTCAACGTCATCAGCGAACACACACGGGGGGAAAGCCATTCAAGTGCAGTGAATGTGTGAAGAGCTTTAGTCGATTATCACACCTTCAAAGTCATCAGCGAACACACATGGGGGAAAAACCCTATCATTGTACTGAATGTGACAGTAGTTTTAGTTACTCTTCAGCATTAAGGTATCATCAGCGAACTCACACAGGAGAAAAACCATTCAAGTGCAATGAATGTGGGAAGAGCTTTAGTCAGTTATCACACCTTCAAAGACATCAGCGAACACACACAGGAGAAAAACCATTCAAGAGCAATGAATGTGGGAAGAGCTTTAGTCAGTTATCACACCTCCAAACACATCAGCGAACACACACAGGAGAAAAACCATTCAAGTGCAGTGAATGTGCAAAGTGCTTCAGTAAGTCATCACACCTACGAAATCATTTGCAAACCCACACAGGAGAAAATCCATTTAAATGCAGTGAATGTGGGAAGAGCTTTAGTCAATTAAAAAATCTACAAATAAATCATCGAACACACACAGGGGAAAAACCATACCATTGCAATGAATGTGAAAGCATTTTTAGTCGTTACTCAACATTAAGGATTCATCAGCGAACACACACAGGGGAATAGCCATTCAAGTGCAGTGAATGTGCAAAGTGCTTTAGTCACTTATCAAACCTCCAAACACATCAGCGAATACACACAGGGGAAAAACCCTATCATTGTAGTGAGTGTGACAGTAGTTTTCATTTCTATTCAGCATTAAGGTATCATCAGCAAACTCACACAGGAGAAAAACCATTCAAGTGCAATGAATGTGGGAAGAGCTTTAGTAAATTATCAGAGCTACAAAGTCATCAGCGAACACACACGGGGGAAAACATAGAAGGGCACTAAAAGTGTGAAGGGCTTTTGTCAATTCTCGATCCCACACAGCCCTCAGTGAATACACTCCTTCATTTAACTCACATGGAAATAATCCTAGAGATACAGAGACTTCGGAAAGAACTTAAGAACATCAAAAATAATATTGACCCATCTGAGGACATAGACAAGAGCAGAACAGTGCAGTTATTGTGAGAGGAATGAATTACGGAAAAAGATAAAATTCAAATTATGTGGGACTTTGAAATACCAGATGATAGAAGACCGGACTAGCAGTAAAGAAGAAAAACAGATAACATTATTTGCTGAATTATAAAAGTGTTTGTGTCCAGTGATTGTTCACTTCCATACACATAGCAAAGCGACATCATGTACCAGGATACACAGTGGGAGGCGAGCACAATGTGGATTAAAAGAAACATTCTTGATTTTTATTTGGTGAAGAAGAGATACAAAGAAAAACATTCAATTGCACCTGATCACACTACCTGTAAAAGCAACACCGAACAATACTGGGACTAACAACGATACTTTCAGATAACTTGTCGGATTAGTGATAAAACCTATAAACCCAACACACCCAGAGTGGACACGTTGTCAGGTCTCTTGAGATGGGAAACTTCATTGGTAAAATGTATGTATTGCTATTAACGAATGCCACTGCAGTATATGTAATGAACTAAAGCGAAGCACAGGTGATCAAGAAATAACCTATTTTCAGATATAAAAGAGCATGTACCTTGTTTTTAAGTAACGTTTGCTGCATCTTTTACACTCTGTTTTCGGTTGATGGATCGGCTCGTGCCTCGGGCCTTATAACTAAGTGTGACCCATGGCTCCTCTCCGACTTGGCTCTCCCTATTAATTTTGTGACTTGCCAAACTCTTCTTTTTACCAGAATTGAGCCACTGTAAGCAGCAGACTCTGTTTGAAGAATGTGGTGAAATAGCGAAATCCCACATCAGAAGCATACATGTGCTAGGACAATCCGTTGCACTCCCAGCAACTCGTCTTCCACACTGATTGTCCCTTGGTCTCAAATGTTCTGAAGGATTTGTCGTATGAATGCCAGAAGTGGCAGTGACATTCATGAAGCTAAAGCTAACAGGAGTGTGTGGGAGATAGAGAGGGGGAGAGATAAAGAGAGCGAGAGAGACAAAGGGGGAGAAAAAGAAAGAAATGGAAGGAGGGGGAACGGCAGGTGATTTGTATTCACCTAAAAATAGAAGAAGCAGCCGAATACATGTCAATGTGTGACATCACCAGAGAAACGGGATGAATACCTGTGAATTTATATATTTATTTTTAATACCTATAGACCCATGTCATGCCAATAAACAGGGCAAAAGTAAGGAAAATAGTGAAGGAGCCCATTATCATATGCAAATCACAATGACGTCACATGTAGTGACGTCACAAGAAGTGATGTCAGGCCCTTATAATAATTTTCATGTGAAAGGTCGACGGCCTGTTTTAAATCAAAAAACAAGAAACATAAAATAATGTAAAAAGAAGTTTTTGGTTTCAGTTTTTATACATCATGTGTTTTTCCCACTATCAGTTTGTAACTAAACTCGGAAATGACTAAAAGTGTAAATATTTTTAAACAGATATGTGGAACTTGGAAATTAAATTTTTAAACAGTTTTCAGCGAATAAATAAAATGTGCTTTTAATTTGCGTTTGATTCCTGACGTTCTTTATCCAGCCCCTAAGCCCCAAAGTGTTTCACATTTACAGTGTATTAAGCAATAGAAGGGCTGATTTTGTCAAGTTCTCTGTTCCTCTCGCGCCACTCACACAAATAAATAAAGGGGACGCTGCTAGTGGGACGGATAGTTACAAACACTCTGGGCCTGTGTCTGCAGATGCAAGAAACAAAGAAACAATTCCCAGTCACAGCCTAAGGAGCTAGGTGGAACTGCGTTCCTTTTCTAGGTAATAGTGGGGGGACCCCATCAAACTGTGTTAACCCCCGACTTGTGCTGTGCTGATAAAGCAATAGTGAATTTGAGTAATTTACGATGAATTGAAATGAGAGAAAGAGAAGAAGAGAGCGAGGTGCAGGATATATTAAAGAAAATGAAAAAAGAGACACAAGGCTTTACCTTGTTCTGTGTACAAGCATTTTACGTAGACAAGTTGTGCTGTGCGTTGTGAACAGGCTGTCACCCCCTTTGTATGTAAATGAGCTTCTGTAACCAGACACCCCAGGCTCCCATCCCTTCTAGTGTGGATGATAATGTGAGCACTGCAAGGTAATCGCAAAGAAGGGCTATATTGAGAAATAATCGGCTTCCAGGTCACACAGCTGTGGTTATGTAGTTCTTTATTAGTTTTTTTAATTTACTTTAATTTGCAGCAATTCTCCAGGTTACTTTTTCTCAGTATATCGCTTTATATCGCTCTTTGCTCTCCATCAGTTAAACGTGAGGTTTGATGTAGGATTTGTTGTCAGTGTCCCTAGACCATGTCCCAATCCCTTTGTGCTCGATTTGTCGGCATGTGTTTTGTCCACACACTGGTCTAGGATGGGCCTTCTCAAGGTAGAAGGCGCGGTAATAGGAATAATAAACAGACATATATGAAATTGTATGTAAACAAATATGTGCCTTTCAGTTATCAGGCACCACCAGACTCACATCTACACATGTAATTGAGCACCAGACTAAAGTGACTCCTCCCTATATAAATATGTGGCATCAGTAATCGGGCTGATGGTTCCACTGATGCGCACAGCAAATAAAGTTTCTGGGATTGCACGCATTGGCCTAAATTTTAATAGCTGAAGTTTCACGCAGTTTCGCTGATGCGCACAGCTTATAAGGTTTGTGGACATGGCGCACTGTAAGCAGATCACTGAAGTTCACCCTTAAGTAGTAACTAGGTCAAAACATAGTACGTACATCATGCAAAATGTTACTGCACCTCCCTTCTTTTTGACATCTCCAGGAGTTTCTCCTCTCTCGTGGCTGAAGTGGAAGAAGGTTTTCACACATTATGCTTGTGTCTGTGGTACTTCCTTAAGCACAGAGAGGAAAGCCTCATTGTTAATGCATTGTTTGCGCTCTGAGGGACAAGAATTCTTTGAACACCTTCCTGAACTCTCTGATAGTGACTCTGCCACTCTTAATGAATACGAGATCTGCATCAAAAAGTTGGGCTTGCACTACCTCCCCAAAGTGAGTACTGTCCTTGAACGATATCACTTCGGGAGAAGAATGCAAAGGCAGGATGAATCGGTTGAACAGTAAATAACTACCTTGCGCAAATTGGCTTCCACGTGCAATTTTGGTGCAGCTTTAGAGGAGCGCTTAAGAGATCAGTTTATGTTGGGATGCGCCCTCGACAAAACGAGAGACGCCCTGTGGCAAAAAGACACGCCATCGCTTCAAGAAGTGCTGACCATAGCCAAAAGTCACGAGCATTCAAAAGCGTGTGTTGATATTATACGCAAAGACAGTTCAGGTGATAAAAGGAGAACATTGATGTCAAGGTGGTGGTGGATAGATTTGTTAAACCCAAATCGGGCACCACTTCAAAGCCCTTTAACACAAATAATTTTCAGGGGAAGTGCTTCAGGTGTGGCAACCCTGGCCATATGGCCAACTTTAAAGACTGCCCAGGCTGGAAGGCCATGTGCAAAACTTGTGAGAGAAAAGGTTGAGTCTCAAAGAGCTGCAGAACGGGCAACGAGCATAAAAAAGTCAGGGAAGTTGATCTTTATGAAGAAGATTTGGAAGGAATCAATATTCTCCCAGTCACAGGGAATGCTAGTGATGGCCCTCAGGAGCTAGTTTTGATTAATGATGCTCCCATGAGCATGTTCTTCGACTCTGGGGCCAAGGTAACGCTAGTCCCCAAAACATTTTATGAGCGTAATCTGCTGGGCAAAGTCACCCTGTTAAAGCCAGACATTAGACCAAAAGGTTAAGGTGGAGTGACTATTGAGTTGCCTGGCTATTTCTGGGGCACAATTAACTTCAAAGGGAGAGTCATTGCTTGTAAAATCTATGTCTCGATGAAGGGGGATTCGCTCATAAGTTGGTTCCATCAACGTGATCTACATATCTTCCTTGATCCCGATGAGAATCCCTCGGTCTGCCTAAAAGAATTACCACAAGTTAGGGTTGTTAGTAATGCTAATCGAGACTGGATCAAGGAATTCCCTGAGGTCTTTGCTGGTGAACTGGGTTTGTCTCAAAAACTATGTACATCGGATAAAGGTAAAATCTAACACTGTTCCAAAAACAGCTAAGGTCAGGAATGCACCTCTGTTAGTAAGGGAGAGCATGAAAGTTGAATTAGACAATCTCTTAGCCAAGTGCATCATTCAAGAAGTTGAAGCAACGGAGTGGGTCTCTCCTGTTGTTATGGCCCGCAAAACCAATGGGGAGGCCAGGCTCTGTGTCGGCTTGAGGGAGCTCAACAAAGCAGTTATTGTTGATCATTACCCTTTACCCAACATAACTAAAATGCTGTGTTCTCTTGAAGGGGCAAGGCATTTTTCTTCCTTGGACTTGACCCCCGCCTATCACCAGGCCAGGCTTCACTCCTCTTCAGAACGTTCAGAACATTCACTCCTCTTCCCAGGACCTTACCTCCTTTGTAACACCCTTTGGTACCTTTAGATTTCTAAGAATGCCTTTCAGACTGATTTCTGCAGCCTCAGTTTTCCAGAGGGCGATGGAGGGCATTCTTGGAGGCCTTCAGGGTGTCAAGGTGTACCCAGATGATGTGCTCTTCTTTGATGTGGATCTTGAGGAGGAGGATGGGAGTCTGGGGTCAGTATTGAAGAAGTTACGCGATGCTTACCTCACCCTTAGGGCTGACAAGTGCAAATTTGATGTCAAAGAAATAGCTAGGGCATTTTGTGTCCGCTGCAGGCATCAAATCCAAAGAGTCATTGGTAACTACCCTTTGTAATTTGTGCACCCCTTTAAACAAAGAAGAGTTTGTAAAGTTTCTGGGCATGGCTGAATTTTTTCACAAGTTTGTTCCGAACTTTGCAGGGAAAACCTCTTGTTTGAGGTCTCTCCTCCAGAAGGGAAGCACATTTATTTGGTCCAAGGGCTGTGAGGAAGAGTGTGAGTGCATTAAGAAACATCTGAATGAAGCACCTTGTCTAGGAAGTTTTGACCTTACAAAGGTATCTTATCTCATGACTGATGCCAGCTCGAAGGGGTTAGGAGCAGTTCTTTTGCAGAAGGTTGATGGGGAGGTTAAAACGATTATTTTCGTCTCTAGGCCCTTTGAGGGGTGCTGAATGCAACTATTCTGTTGTGGAGGAAGAAGCTCTGGGTGTTTTCTGAGCAGTGCGCAAGCTGAGAAAGGTTTTGTGGGGGAAAAGGTTCAGAATTCTTACTGACCACAAACCTCTTAGGGTGGTCTTCTCCAAGAAAGGCATTGACTTTGTCTCCCATAGGATACGGAAGTGGGTTGTGGCGCTACAAGAATTTGACATCTCATACTTACCTGGTTCCAATAATATCCTGGCAGACTGTCTGTCAAGACGGGGGTGAGGAGCGTGAAACGACAGATGATGTTGAGTGGTTTGGAGGTGAAGAACTGGAGGAAGGAATTAATGTGTGTGTGATTAGTGAAGGCTTGATTTTCGAGAGTGAGTGGAGGAAATATCACATGAACGATTTAGACTTGCAGAAAGTCCTAACCATGGTCACTGGTGGTTGCTGTGAGAAGAAGGACTGTGAAGAGGTTCGCAAAGGCTTTTGGCAAGTTAGGGAAGATCTGGCAGTTGGGATGGTCTCCTCATGTGTGGTCGTAAGTTGGTTGCACCCCTTGCACTAAGGGATAAGCTAGTAAAGAGTGCTCACGCCTCCCACATGGGCATTTCCAAGACAAAGGAAAGGATCAGGGAAGCATATTGGTGGCCTGCCATGGATGTACATGTAGAGAGGTTGGTGCGTGAATGTGCTGAATGTGCATGTTGTGACACGATATTGAAGTGCAGGACGCAACCCATGGTTATTAGGGAACAGGCTACTGGTCCGTGGATGGACATTTCTATAGATATTTTGGGACCTGTGAAGTTGAAGACTCAGGATTGCTATTTTATCGTGTGTATTGATATGTTTTCCCATTGGCCTGATATCAAGGTGGTTAATTCCATTGAGTCTGGTGTAGTGATTGAGTTTCTAGAAGAGTTTTTTTAACGTGAGGGTTTCCCAACAACACTCTTGTCAGACAATGGTGTTCAGTTCACGTCCTTAGTCATGGAAGAGTTTCTGAGTTCCAGGGGGTCAAGCATAAGAAGGCGTCCCTGTACCATCCACAAAGCATTGGTGTGGTGGAAAGGTTTGTCAAGGTTCTTAAAGAGACTCTGCAACAAGCTGTTGCCTGTGGTGAAAGTTGGGAGTTGGCCATGAGGAAGAAGGTCAGCGAGCATAGGTTCACTTCTTGTTCGTCCACTGGTGAAACTACCTTTTGTTTATTTAAAGGAAGGGTCCCCAACATGGGGGTCACTCCGTTGTGGGTAACGACCAAAAGAACCTTAGTGGATGAAAAGGTGGGCAGTATTAAGGGCTGGAAAGAGAGAAAGAGGTGATGAAAAAAAGAAAGATCTCGTATGATAAAAGGAGGGCTGTGAAGAGAACATTGGTCAATGTGGGAGACTGGGTCAAGATTAGGTCTCCCAGGAAAGGTGGAGGCAGATCCAAATTCAGTCTTCCGTTTAAGGTTATCAAGGTTTTCAAAAATGCAATAAAGACCTGTGACCATAGAATTTGGAATTTAAGTCGCGTGGTGAAGTGTCAGGCTAGTGCTAGTTTTGATACTAGCATCGCAACTGGTGGTCCTGATTCAGGCTCTGAGGTGGAAGTGCCTGTTGCACGAGAAAGGGGCTCTATGCCACTTCGCTTGAAATTTATTCCCCAATGTTTGCACGATTGTGTTTCTCAAAGTGAGCGCTTTCCCATTTGCCATGCACCCCAGTTTTCTCCTTGCCTATAAAATCGCTTTGTTGAGTTTTTCAAAGATCGTAACTGCATTCTCTATTATGTTCTTTGTATCCTTTGCATTCATAGTTAAGTTTCCTTTTATTTTCTTTAAGTTTAGAATGTGTAAGGGGGGAGAAGGTGTGACGTCCTGTGTCATGATACTCTCGAATGTGGGGATGGTTGCTAGGCCGTGGGCTGGAATGGAGACATTTGTCAGTCGGTCTTAGCTTGATGATGGATGGGGTCTCTAGCTGTGATACTTAAACAAACCTTTCTTGACTCACACCATATGATCTACTGTGCTTTCTGGGGGGACACACTTCTACAGAAGTCCATGTTAAATCTAGCAGCGCACAACCCACTGAGCATTCCTGCAGGTGTGGTACTTGATGGCAAAGGTTTATTGTCAGCGGTTTATGCCATAACGCCTAAAACATTGATATTTACAGCACATAATAAAACAATCACAATTCTTGTTCATTTAATACAACTTAAGCACAGTTCATATAAATACTACACTTTGCGCATAATCCATGATTTGACGTAAAGTGCAAGTGGAAACGGATGACGTACATCACTGTTAAAACCAATCAATTAGATAGAGCGGTCATTAGATCTTACAAAGCGTACCAGCTAACAAGCGTGTACCTAGGTGCAGATACCGGCGTCTCTGTCTGCTTGTTGCCTACTCAGAGACAGTAAACCCGCTAGGAAGCCTGACCGCTGTCTTATAAACAAGAGAAATAAAAGAAGAGCAGAGGCCTGCTGCGCAGACGTTACCTAGTGTGTTAAACAAAATGAGGAGTTGACCAAATAATTACAGTTTTGCTGACAGCCCGATGGAAATTAACCCTCAGATATGGGCCAATAGACGGCCAACACCTTAGCGAGCATTTTATAAAGTGCAGGTGCAAGTAGAAATGTGCAACAACACCTCTCGATGTTCTGTCCAGTCAATAAGGGTCTCCAGGTGTAAAGTATGTCAGAACGAGAGTACCACGCACCTTAATTACTTGGGCTTCCACAGGAGCAGAAGAACTTTTCTCCAACTCCCACGCTCCACTGCCAGCGAACACCTGATTCACTTTCAGTAAAGTAGGGGAAAGGGGAATGGGAATGACAAGAGAGACTCCACTGCTGTGCCTCTTCCTCACAGGTATCTCAGTGAGGGACTGCTCGGCATCTGTGAACACAAATAACAACTTTAATACTTTCCTTGCCCAACTCGATTCCTACACTAAAGCTATTGACTAAACGCTCCCCTAAATCATTACCTGACTTTCTGCAGTGGTTAGCCTCTCTCTGTTAGCAATATTGTATTGAGGTTTTGAGTATTATACTGTCTTATGATCTTCCTTGTCTTCTTCTCATTTCAGCTGGCTGGTGGCAAGCTTGTTGGTAAGTATTATATATATATATTACTACATACAACTCAGTTGAAATTGTACTTATGGAAAAGAGATAACTCTACTGAATCAGTTCTTGCAGGAGTTCAATTTGTGGATTCCTTATCTTATCTGTAGTCTATTGTTGCCTTAGAAGAAAGACTTAGTTTGTTCAAAAGCACTGGTAAATGTTCAAACTGTCTTATGGCAGCGCGCCTCACTGCTACTGTAACGTGCTGAATATGGACACCAGAATTGCACCACTAAAAGCCTCTCCCTTCTATCTGCGAAGCCTGACTGCGCCTTGCAAAAGTCCAGAAAATGACGTAGCGCTGACAGGCAGATTTATCCTGGAGCTGCAGCACTGAAGAGCACGGTGTCAACTAGTAATTGAATGCAGGACTTACTTGTCTCTTCCTTCAAATAGTAAGCCCTCTTGAACTGCCAAGATGAAGCGCCGACTGGAGACCAAACTTTTCTCTTACAAATTCTCTCAGGAAAGAGAATTCAAAGCTGCTCCCGAATGCTCCTTGTAAACTGCGAGAAATGTCAGGCGGAAAGCGCAATGAGACGCTATTGCCCTGATGAAATTTCTGTCACTGTGAACGCGCAGCACAGGAACGCTGCCTTCTCCTCGTGGACGACGTTTGAAGTGCGCCGCGCACAAGGCACGGACGTGCGATATGCTGAACACTCCAGAAACTCTTTAACCACTAGAACTCAGCACTAAGAAGGGAGAACTACAGGCGGCCGCCATCTTGGGAGGGAACATTAACGGAGCCTAAAACCTCTTGTGTACAGTCTTCAATGGGGCAAATCGGCGAAGCCGATTCCAATGAAAATTCAGCGTTTTCTTCCTTCTGCTACCTGAATGGAAGTAACTTAAAGGATAGTATTGTCCAGCCTTGACAGTACCCCCCACCAAAACCTCTCCTCCTCCCTCTTTAGGTTTGTTGGGGTGAGTCTTGTGAAAGTCACAAACCTATCTTAGGGCATGGACATTAAAACTGGGTTCCCAGGATCGATCCTCCGGACCAAATCCTTTCCAATCAACTAGATAGAAAACCTTTCCTTTCTTCCACTTAGAATCAATAATTCTTTTTACTTCAAACTCTTCACCTGACTGACGCTGGATTGGTGCTGGGGGATGATCTTTTCTCAAACCCATGGGATTTCTTTTGACCAAAGACACATGAAACCCAGGATGAATCCCCAAACTGATGGGGAGTCTGATCTTTACACTACCTGGAATTATCATTTTGTCCACAAAATAAGGGCCCACAAATCTAGGCTGAAACTTTCGATTTCCTTTTAAGCGCATATCCCGAGTGGAAATCCAGACCTGATCTCCAGGTTCAAAAACTGGGTTTCCCCTCCTTTTCTTGTCAGCCTGTTTCTTATAAGACTCTTTTGCCTTCATTAAATTTTGGGTTGCTAATCGATAGGCCCTCTGCAATTCTTGTACCACCTCCTCCACTGCCGGGACTTCACTCTCTGTCTTACCTACGAATGTATTTGGATACCTACCCGAATTCAGAAAGAAGGGGAAATAGCCGGTGGATGCGTGTACTGCGTGATTATAGGCAAATTCCGCCGCCCAAATCAAATCTGCCCAATCTCCTTCTTGGTCCATCAAGTACAGGCGCAAATATTGCTCCCGTTCTTGGTTGACTCTTTCTGTCTGTCCGTCAGTCTCCGGGTGGAAACTGGTAGACAAACGAGAGTCGACTCCCAGTCTTCCCAGGAATGCCCTCCAGAATCGTGAAATGAATTGGGTCCCCGGTCTGAGATAACCACCTTGGGAATACCTTGAGATTTTACTATGTGTTGAGTAAATAAGGTACGAGTTGAGTGGAGTTAGGGATTGATCTTAATGGAACAAAGTGAGCCATCTTAGAAAAATCGTCTACCACCACCCAGATAGTGGAGAATCCCTGACTGGAAGGAAGGTGAACAATGAAATCCATGGAAACTGTATGCCAAGGGGATGGAGCCACGGGCATAGGCATGAGCAAACCTTGCGAGGCCTGCCTTAACACTTTTCCTTTCACACACTGTTCACAAGATGCCACATACTGTCTCACCTGAGCTTCAAGATTGGGCCACCAAAATTCGCGTCTTATCAGGTTTATGGTTTTCTTCACTCCTTTGTGTCCAACCAATTGATCATCATGGCAGTGCTGTACCACCTTCTTGCGCAATTCCTCACTAGGAACGTAAAGATTTCCTTGATGATACGGTTTGCCATTCTTAATCTCTCTCTCCGAACCTTCCTTAACCCACTCCTGCAATCCTTCTTCAGAAAGTGAATTCTGGATCTCCTCTTCTAGTTCGACATACAAAATGGAACCTATTATCTTTTCTTCAGGAATGATGTGACCTTCACTGCTGTTTTCTTTGAGATCGCTCGTGTTCAGACGAGACAAGATGTCTGCCTTTCCGTTGGCGGCTCCAGGTTTATAAATCAGCACAAAATTGTAATCTGCAAAGAAAAGGGACCATCTCAGTTGTCATGGGGTAAGGGTTCGAGCTGACTTCAAAAACTGCAAATTTCTGTGGTCGGTAAACACCGTGATTTCATGCTTAGCCCCAAGCAAATAATGCCGCCATTCTTGGAAGGCATCCTTCACTGCCAGCAACTCCTTATCAGCAATGGAGTAGTTTATTTCGGCTGCAGTTAATTTCCGGGACTGATATGCAACGGGATGGAGTTGTCCGGTGTTCTTGTGTCTTTGCGACAGAATACCTCCAATGGCTTGGTTAGATGCATCAGTTTCTACAAAGAAAGGTTCTTCCATGTTAGGATGTAACAGAATTGGTGCTGTGGTAAAGAGCATCCTCCGTTTCTGAACTCCACAAAAACTTCTCTTTCTTCTTCAGGAGACGAGTGAGGGGGCTAACCTTTTCGGAATTTTTTTTAATAAAGCGTCTATAAAAATTGGCAAATCCAATGAAGCTTTGGATTTCTTTGACGCTGCGTGGCGAGGGCCAATCCTGAATTGCTTTAACCTTGGCATCATCCATTTCCACTCCCTCCGGGGAGAAGATGAAACCCAAAAATTAAACTCGGGTGGAATGGAACACACACTTCTCCAATTTTACAAAAAGCTGATGGTCTAACAGCTTCCTTAGAATGGCTCTCACGTGCTGGATGTGATCCTCCATGTTCGCAGAAAAAATCAGGATATAATCGATGTAGACTGTAGGAGAGTAGGATCTGCTTCTTATGGTTACCCCCACTTTTTTGCTGATGTATCACTGTTTTCGACTTAGACTGACTGGGATCCTGCTATTCAGGACCCCAGTCTAGCTGCTTTCTCCTCTAAATTGATTGCATGTTCTTTAGGTACACTCCAGATTGGATACTGGGGTACCCTTATCAGTCCCTAGTATATGGTACACCATGTACCCAGGGCATAGGTACCCCAGAGGCCTCCCAGGGCCTGCAGCATGTATTATGCCACCCCTGAGAGGCCATTCAAAATGACACCACAGATCTGCTACTGCAGCCTGTGTAATGTGGTGCATGCACCCCTTACTTAGATATAGGTTACCTATATCTATTCTAAATCACTGCACATATAAACCTATCAGTCACCCCTATGGCAGGCCTTATCAATCCTGAAGACAGGATGCCTGGTTTTATGTGAGAGGATGCCCCTGCATGAGCAGAGCCCCTCTGCAGCCTTCAGAACCTATTTTCCGGGGTTGTCTGTGATGCAGCCAACCATATATATTTAAGTGCATTATAACCTCACTGTAAATGCTAACTTTAAAACGGATGCTTAGAAACATGTCGTGTTTGGTGTCAAACACCTTGGAATCATAGGGGAGGTATGATTCCACCCTTCTAGAGGGACTTATGTGAAACACTGGTACACCCGGTACCAGCTTTCTCGACCTGGGCATCACAAAATGGATGCTGCCAGCCACAGACACAAGCCTGCCCTCCTGCTGCTGAGCCAAGCTCGAGCAGAGGAAGGCCTAACAATAGGTTTCCTGTCACAGGGAGGTGTGACCACCTCCCAGACAGGCTTTAGTGTATTGGGGCTGGGTGGGTGCACTCTGAGAGTGCCAGAAAGTCTACATTGGGGGCACATTTGGTGTCCCTGTGCATAGTCCAGCTCAAACCGGTTGCAGGAGCCATTTGCTCCTGCTCTGGCATGAAACTGGACAAAGGACATGGGTGTAGCCACCCCTCTGTCCTGACCCTCCCATAGGTGGGTAACCAGAGTTTGTCCAACCCCTTCCTTGGGTATAAAGTAGGAACCCTGACTACAGGACTTTAGATTTTACCTGGACTAAACTCTTCAAGCAGAAACCACGTACTTCGACGGTCTACACTTCGCTGGACGACAGAAGAATCTTCCTTGGAGTAAAGGAGTTACTCCCCTGCAGCAGCAGGCACCTTAACGCATCTGACTGGTTTGCATCTCCTGAGCTCCTGAGGACTCCGAAGATTTCTGCATCACAGGAGGTTGGTTTCCGAGCGTCTCTGAGGTCGATCTCCTCTCTGAGCAATCCTGAAACCAGTATCCTTCGTGGGGACCGTGCAACCCGAACCCCTGTGCACCGTGTACTTTTGCAGCAGCATATGCTTTTTGGCGATCCCTGAAGCTGTGCTTTGGGCTATGTGTAGTCCTGACCCCGAGCAATATTTCCACTGAAGATTTCCACGAGTGTTCCGTGGGCTGGTATTTCGTGATTCAGCTCGAGGTCCCTTCGAGATCCCTGGTCCGTTGGCCTGTGGGTCCCTGTGAAGGTAACTTTGAATTTCCTTGGGCTTCCCTGGTTGCTCCAGACGTGCCCTGACTCTCCATTGCTTGGAGAGTCCCCAGGATCTTGCTGGTCCTCACCGTAACTTATTTCCTCTGCCCGCATGGGTTGCCGTTGCCAAGGCTTGTTGGTGTTCAATTCGGACACTGACCCCCCAGCACTCGACATCCTTTGTGGTAAAGCTCATCTCTGGACTTTGGTCATTGTCGACGCCTCCTGGTCCCCGTGGCTGCAGAGTTAAGCATCCTATCTTCTCACCTGAAGCACCCGACATCGGTGGGCATTCGTCCACCGAGCCCCTGGTCACCCTGAAGTGACCCAGACTCTGTCCCTTCTGCTTTCAGGTTCTTATCACCTCGGATCCAGGCTTGGATTCCACCGGACACTTTTCATCTTCCCAGCAGCAGCACTTCTTTGCATCACGCCATTGAAAACGACGAGGGTTTCCGACACCACTTGACCCCTATGCACCCGGCTCCTCTGGGATAGGTAACACGGGTACCTCAGTACTCACAAGGGTGCTGGCCTTAGTACCTTCTATGTTCCAAAGGGTTTGCTTGAAGTCCTCTCCGAAGTGTCCTTAAACTGTAATTTCCCAACCGCGACTTTCTCATAGAGTTGTACGGAGCTCGCATCTGTGTTCTCACACTGCACCCGTCTTCCGTGGGTTCTCTGTGTCACTCTTTTGGGTGGTTCCTTGGGGTCCCAGCGATTCTACGTGCTCTAGGCACTGTGTCTAGTGAAGTCGTTGTTGTTATACCATTTTTTTAGTATATGGTTCGGTCTCCCCATGGAGCCCGCTGTGTATTGTGCTATTTACTGTCGTTCTATTGATTCAGTATTGTGTGCCTTGTGCTCGAATCTCATAAAGAGGTTAGTAGAGAGTGCTTCGTAATATATACATATATTTTATATAACACTTGTGTGGTTCTCCTTTCATTTGTTCATTCAGGAGGTTCTGATCTGGTAAAACAAGCTGCTTTACATTCCTTCGAGACTTAGCCTGAAGGCTGCTCTCCACAGCTACCACTAGGATAGCTTTCTATAAAGGTTGTCTTTGACCTAATCATCGATAAGGGTTGTTTGGACTGGTACAAGGTGCCCACTTTAATTAGTGGACAGCATATACCAGGCCAACTTCTCACATAGACCACCGCGAAGCGATCTAAAAATTCCCGGAGAACATCGTTGACAAAATGCTGGAATGCAGCTGGGGCGTTGCATAGGCTGAAGGGCATGACCTGGTACTCGAATAGACCAAATCGAGTACGAAACGCGGTCTTCCATCCATGCCCCTCGGCCATTCTCATCAAATGGTAGGCCCCTCTCAAGTCTAATTTGGTGTATACTCGGGCAACCTTCACCTGATCCATAAGCTCCGAAATCAATGGCAGTGGGTATCTGTTCTTCTTAGTAACCAGATTCAGGGCACGATAGTTAATGTTAATGTTAATGTTATTGACATTTTTAGAGCGCACTGCTACCCGGAGGTGTCCTGGCGCTATATTTGATGTCCTGCTGAAGCCCGAGCGCGGAGGGGATACCACTAGTCATTAGGCATTGAACAACCATGTTTTCAAGGCCTTCCTAAAGTCCAATAGTTTTGTCATGCATCTGAGAGGCAGAGGAAGGTCATTCCAAGCTTCGGCTGCACCAACCAAAAAGCTTCTGCCACCCCAATTAGCTTTTTTAACGAAGGGTACCGAAACTAATTTTTCTTCTGAAGAACGCAATGATCTTCTGGGTACATACCAGCGGAAGCGCTGAATCAAGTGACAAGGCTCGTTTCCATGAAGTGACTTATGGACCACACACAGAGCCTTAAACAAAACTCGCTTTCTGACAGGTATCCAATGGAGCCTTTTAATCTCCGCCGAGATTGAGGCATATTTTGAGATGCCAGAAAGCAGTCTAGCAGCTGCATTCTGCAAGAGTTGGAGTTTTTTCATAAGCCCCTCCTGGATATTTAGATATAAGCTGTTACAATAGTCTAGTCTGGACATGGCTAAGGCAGTAATGACTGTTTTTTGGCTGTCTTTAGCAAGGAAAGGCAATTTTTTTTGCATGATTTCAGGGTGTATGATGTGGCCGAGATCACGGCATTCACTTGATCCTTAAAAGAAAGTTTGTTATCTATTATAACTCCTAGATTTTTACCTTCCTAGTGGGAGTTGGAAGAGGACCGAGTGAGTCCGGCCACCATGCCGGGGTCCAAAAATTAGGATCATTGCCGAAAAGTACCACTTCCGTTTTATTAGAGTTAAGTTTGAGGCAGTTTTGGGCCATCCAGCTGCCCTCCGCTGTCATGCAGTTATGAAAGCGGGCGCTATCTCATGAATTCCATCTGGAAGCAGTGATACTACAATCTGAGTATCAACTGCGTAAGAAGTCAGATTGAACCCAAAGGATTCAATAAGGGGGCTAGCTGCAACACATATATATTAAAAGAGTTGGACTCATAGACGACCCCTGAGGGACTCCGCAAGGAAGGGAGAAAGATTTGGCCGTAAAATCTCCAAGTGGGACTGTCTGTACTCTGTTGGCTAAGAATGATTTGTTCAGTTTCCAGGCCACACCCTTTACTCCAATCTCGTGCAGCCGGTCCATCAGTAAGACGTGATGGACCGTATCAAAGGCCGCAGAGAGGCCCAGCATAATCATGCCAGCATTTCCTCCCTGATCCAGAGTAGTCCTGATTTCTTCAGTGGATTTAAGGAGAGCAGACTCCGTGCTGTGTCCCCCCCGAAATCCATACTGGGTAGGGCCCAACACCTGTCCCTCTTCCAAAAACCGACTGAGTTGGGTGTTCATTATTTTTTCTGAGATTTTAGCAGGGAGTGGAAGCCTAGATATGGGTCTAAAATTGTTAGAATCATTCGGATCCAAATTCAGTTTTTTCAGCAGAGGAAGTATCGATGCTGATTTCCAGGCTTTAGGAAAATAGCCTTCTGAAACATAGCATTTATGATGGCCGTCAAAGTTATTGTGACTGGTTCAGGTGCTAGTTTTAGTGTAGAGGGAGGGCACGGATCCATTGGTGACCCTGATTTTGCTTTCACCAGAAGTGTGTGGATGTCAGAAGCTGTGACTGGTGTAAAGTTATGGATCTGAAGCACTGTACTTTCTCCAATCTTCGGGTCTACCGTGTCTACAAGAGATGTCTTCTTTGTAGATCCTATGAATGCAGAGAAAATATCATCAACTTTGTTGAAAAAAGAATTGGCTATCTTATCACACAATTCTTGACTCGCTGTGATGGAGGTGGAGGCTGGGTGTGCTAGCGCCGTAACTGTTTTGAATAGTTCTTTGGTTGAGTTTTTTGCAGAGTTTATTTTATTTGCAAAGAACTCTTGTTTTGTTTTATGAAGTAGCTGCTTATACTGTGCTAGGCTTTGTTTGTATTTGTTTTTTTCATTCTCATTGTACTCCCTCCTCCAGATTCTTTCCAGGTGCTTACAGGTCAGTTTTTTTTCTCTAAGGTCCTGGGTATACCAAGGTGACGTTGGACGTTCCCTGTTGTGATGGAGGGTTTTCATTGGAGCTAACTTATTACTAGCTACTTCCAGCCAGTTTGTATAAACAGACGTGGCCTCATCTAAATCTACCGGAAGAGTGGGAGAGGTAGAGGTCAGCTGGTCATGTAATTCATTGGCTTTCACCCTATTCCATGCTCTACTGATCGTCTGTTTCTTGACTAGTTTCTTGGTACCTCGGTCAAGAGGCGTCACCTCAAAAAGCACTGCCCTGTGATCCGACCAGACCACCGGGAGAGTGTCAGTGAAAACTAGCTGCCCATTATTGGAAAATATGCCATCGAGTATATGCCCTGCCTTATGTGTGGCTCCAATGACCAGTTGTTTTAAGTCAATGGTACTCATTAGGTCTAGTAGTTTTAACGTATCTGGATCATTTTCCGCTTCTAAATGGAAGTTGAAATCCCCTAGTATAGTATAGGAGCATGCACTTAGCTCGTTTTCCAACCAGCTGCCAGCTTGTATTATGAACCGGTTTCTGGGATCAGGAGGTCTATAAACGAGAGTGCTTTTAAAAGTATAGTGGTGAGAAAGGTAGAAACAGAAATCTAGTGCTTCGCATGCCATATTGGATGAGCAGTTGAAAGTTACGTTTAAGGAGTTTTGATATATTACTGCTAAGCCACCACCTTTCTTAGCCGGCCTATTTAGGGTATAGCAAAGGTAGCCCGGGGGTGTGGCTTTCACCAAGTCTGGACCGGAGGCTTCGTCCGTCCATGACTTGGTAATGAATGCGATATTGATTACTTCTTCCTCAATTAAAGACGCAACGTCAATGCTGTGTTTAACTAAGGATCTTGCATTCAATAGTACACACTTAAAGTCTTTTCCCCCACACGTCCTTTCCTACCTTTAGGTATATACTGTATAGTTTTCTCCTGTTGAGTAGTAGACATCGGTAGGTTTGTCCTGCATCCAGGGCATATTTTATAATCGTTTGGAGGTTTCCGGCCAGGTACAATACAAATGCACAGTGGGTTATTCTTGATAACATTTAAGCTGTGTGGTGAGCTGTTAGAGTAAACATATGGCCTGGGAACCTTAGTTTCCAAACGGGCAGGGGGGCTGGCGCTATGTGCTGGCCGTGCGCGGACGGGCGCAGACGGGCTTACCTTAGGCGCGCCTTCGGCGCGCCAGCGGCGCATCCGCTGCACGCTCTTGCCAACTTCCTGTTAAGTAGGCAGGTCGGACGAACAACTAGCCCATTAACCTGCTTCCCTCCCAAAATAGCGGTCTCATCTTAGTAACGCCGACCCCTGCAGTGAGGATAAGTGCAGAATGCACTCGTGCAAAATCGCGGCTAAAAACAATTTAAAACCACAGCTTCAATAGTTTTAAAACAACAGTATTTAAGAACAACACGTTGGTCCACCCGGCTCAAGCCTCAGGGGACATTTAAGTGCGCGCTCGCGCCAGCTTCCTGTTAAGTAGGCAGGTCGGGCGAACAACTAGCCTGTTAACCTGCTTCCCTCCCAAAATGGCGGTCTCGTCTTAGTAACGCCGACCCCTGGAGTGAGGATAAGTGCAGAATGCATTTGTGCAAAATCGCGGCTAAAAACAATTTAAAACCACAGCTTCAATAGTTTTAAAACAACAGTATTTAAGAACAACACGTTGGTCCACCCGGCTCAAGCCTCAGGGGACATCTAAGTGTGCGCTCACGCCAGCTTCCTGTTAAGTAGGCAGGTCGGGCGAACAACTACCCCGTTAACCTGCTTCCCTCCCAAAATGGCAGTCTCGTCTTAGTAACGCTGACCCCTGGAGTGAGGATAAGTGCAGAATGCACTCGTGCAAAATCGCTGCTAAAAACAATTTAAAACCACAGCTTCAATAGTTTTAAAACAACAGTATTTAAGAACAACACATTGGTCCACCCGGCTCAAGCCTCAGGGGATAGTCAATACAGGTTATAAGTTTCCCATCCTTCTTCGGGATAAAGAACAGCGGAGAGGAAACCGGAGACTGGGAGGGTCTGATGAACCCGTTTGCTAGGTATTGATCCAAATATTCCTTCAGGTGGCCGTTTTCTGCTTCTGACAGGGTGAATATTCTGCTGCACGGCAACAAAGCTCCTGGTTCCAGCTCGATCTTACAATCATACTCCCGATGTGGGGGTAACTTTTTCGCCTCCTGTTCATCAAACACCCCCTCCAAGTCATGATACTCACAAGGAATTTCTGGAGTTTCTAAAGCACAAATCATTTGAGATGGTTCTGCCAAAAGTGAGGGTTGGGATGGTCGACTACACGATTCACCATTTTGATAGCAATTCTCTTTGCATTATTCTGAATTCAGCTCCACGGTTCTCTTAGCCCAATCTATCTTCGGATTGTGTTCCGTCAGCCATGGGAGCGCCAGAATAAGCTGAAATTGAAGGGCATCAATTAGACAGAATTTCAGAAAACTTTGGTGCTGACCAGGGCCAATCAAGGTGATTTCTTCAGTGTCATAAATAATAGGACCCGAAGATACATTGGTTCCGTCAACTGCTCGCACTGGTTCTGGTTTGTTCTAACGAATAAACTGAATTCCCAAAGACTTAGCAAATCTTATGTCACAGAAATTCCCAGTTGCACCTGAGTCTATCATAACGGAAATCTCGTCCACTTCCGTGGTTCCAAATCTAATTAAACTGAAGATGATCAAATGCGGGGCCGCTGATTGCAGGGTATTTGCCACCAATTGAGATTCTGGAGTCGTCTTGTCGGACGCTCCCACCAGAGCAACTCCTCCTACTGGTGGGGCCTGTCTTTTACGCACAAATTGGTCTTAGGCTTCTTATGACACTCTTTCACAAAATGCCCTGAATGTCCGCAGTACATGCACAATTTCCCACTTCTTCGTCGCCCTCTCTCCTCTTTGGTTAATGGGCCATGCACTGAACTAATTTGCATGGGCTCCTCTCCGGAGACAGGCTCATCGGGTTTTACGAAATCCGATTTTACCCTATCTATGCGAGGTGGGAAAGGTCTAATGTCTTTGCGGCGCTCACTCTTCCTTTCATTTTGACGCTGATCAATCTGAAGCACCAAGTCTATTAGTTCAGAAACATCAGTGGGTCGTTTAGGAATCTGAGCTAACCCATCCTTTAGCTCGTCTTTGAGCCCTCAGTAGAAAATCGCCGCTCTCTTCGCTTCTGGCCACTTGGTCTCCACAATCAGTTTGTTAAATTGAGCTAGGTATGCTACTAACTCCCGATTGCCTTGCTTCAAATCCAAAAGCTCATTATCTGTGGCTTGAGAAATGGTTCTTCGATCAAATATTCGAAGGAATTCTTCCTTAAATTCTTCGAAATTGTAGAGAATCGGATCATTGCAATTGACCAATGGCATGGACCATGCTGCGGCATCTCCACTCAGGTAAGACAGTAAAAAGGCCACCTTGGATTGATCTTCCTTAAAAATAATTGGTCTACAAAGGAAATGTAAGGAGCATTGTGTAAGGAAAATTTGAGCCTTATGAGGATCTCCATTAAACTTCTCAGGCGCTGCCAAGGGTATAGTAGGGGAAATGGCTTGTATAACTTGTGTGGTTAACTCTGCTGCTGAGAGGGTTGGGGTGAAATGTAGTGGTTTTTGTTCTTTGGACTCGGAGCTGAAACCTACTACGAAGTCATCAAATCTCTGTCTAAGGAAACTGGCCTCTTGACTAGACTTCCTCACCTCATGCCTAAGATTTGTATTTGCCTCCATAGTCTTGCGTAACTGTTTCTGAATACATTCAATACTGTGGCCAAGGCCTTGACATCCAGTCCCTCAGCCATTCTGCCCGGGTGGAAGTTGTTAATGGCACTTCAATCTGTCAAGTATGTCAGAACGAGAGTACCACGCACCTTAATTACTTGGGCTTCCACAGGAGCAGAAGAACTTTTCTCCAACTCCCACGCTCCACTGCCAGCAAACACCTGATTCACTTTCAGTAAAGTAGGGGAAAGGGGAATGGGAATGACAAGAGAGACTCCACTGCTGCGCCTCTTCCTCACAGGTATCTCAGTGAGGGACTGCTCGGCATCTGTGAGCACAAATAACAACTTTAATACTTTCCTTGCCCAATTCGATTCCTACGCTAAAGCTATTGACTAAACGCTCCCCTAAATCATTACCTGACTTTCTGCAGTGGTTAGCCTCTCTCTGTTAGCAATATTGTATTGAGGTTTTGAGTATTATACTGTCTTATGATCTTCCTTGTCTTCTTCTCATTTCAGCTGGCTGGTGGCAAGCTTGTTGGTAAGTATTATATATATATATTACTACATACAACTCAGTTGAAATTGTACTTATGGAAAAGAGAAAACTCTACTGAATCAGTTCTTGCAGGAGTTCAATTCGTGGATTCCTTATCTTATCTGTAGTCTATTGTTGCCTTAGAAGAAAGACTTAGTTTGTTCAAAAGCACTGGTAAATGTTCAAACTGACTTATGGCAGCGCACCTCACTGCTACTGTAACGTGCTGAATATGGACACCAGAATTGCACCACTAAAAGTCTCTCCCTTCTATCTGCGAAGCCTGACTGCGCCTTGCAAAAGTCCAGAAAATGACGTAGCGCTGACAGGGAGATTTAGCCTGGAGCTGCAGCACTGAAGAGCATGGTGTCAACTAGTAATTGAATGCAGGACTTACTTGTCTCTTCCTTCAAATAGTGAGCCCTCTTGAACTGCCAAGATGAAGGGCCGACTGGAGACCAACCTTTTCTCTTAGAAATTCTCTCAGGAAAGAGAATTCAAAGCTGCTCCGGAATTCTCCTTGTAAACTGCGGGAAATGTCAGGTGGAAAGCGCAACGAGACGCTATTCCCCTGACAAAATTTCTGTCACGGCGAGCGCGCAGCACAGGAACGCTGCCTTCTCCTCATGGACGACGGTTGAAGTGAGCCGCGCACAAGGCTCGCACACGCGGTATCCTGAATACTCCAGAAACTCTTTAACAACTAGAACTCATCACTTAGGGCCCGATTCTGATGCGGGTTGGAAAAGCTTCCCGACCGAATCGGTTGGGAAATGGTTTCCGACCCACTCGGATCGGGAAAGTCCAACCGGCAGAGTAGGATGCATCCGGATATTTCCAGATACGATTTGGTTGAACTCCCATTGACTTCAATGGGAACATTTGTTCCTAACCGCATCAGAATTGGGCCCTCGGTCGGGAAGACACGTTCCCGATCCGATTTGGAAGGAGCAAATGCCGTTAGGAGGCCTTCCTAACTGCATCAGAATCAGGCCCTCGGTCGGGAAGCTTTTCCAACCCGCATCAGAATCGGGCCCTAAGAAGGGAGAACTACAGGCAGCCACCATCTTGGGAGGGAACATTAACGGAGCCTAAAACCTCTTGTGTACAGTCTTCAATGGGGTAAATCGGCAAAGCCGATTCCAAGGAAAATTCAGTGTTTTCTTCCTTCTACTACCTTAACGGAAGTAACTTAAAGGATGGTATTGTCCAGCCCTGACACCAGGTCGTCCATTGTGCCCTAGTGCCTTTAATGCGGGAGTCGAGCCACGCTCCATTTTATGAGGGCAAATATATCAAAGGACGAGCACAGCCCCCAGAGACAAACAGAAAATGGCAAAACCATCACTGCAGTTGGTTTATGGTTTGAACCCACTTCCTTCGCTGCTGTCTATAGCAGGTCTGCTTATGCAAAGCAACTGCCTGGCGAATCTCCACACGATCAGTTCTATAACATAAAGAAAGTGCTGCGCTGCAGCATCTCAGATTACGTTTTAGAAAACGTAGGCGTAGGTATTACCTTCGGATTATCAGTGACATATCACACAGCAGCGTAAAACGCATAATTGTCTCAGGGCCCCCTTATGTACAGGGACACGTGTCAGATCCGCCTCCAGGGGCTTTACCCATGATTTAGTGGTAAACAGACATAATATCGAATTTTTAATATCGAATTGCCAAAATATCGAGTTTTTAATATAGAATGGACAGAATATCGAATTGCCAAAATATAGTGGTTAAGAATATCGAAGTTTAGGTAAGAAATATCGATTGTCAAAATATCGACAGTCATAATATAGTTGTTAAAAATATCGAATTTTTTATAGTGTTTTAAGTGTTAGTATATGTGTTAAAAGTATGTATTATTTTTGTAATGTATGTTTTAATTTTTTTAAATTAATGAATTTTATGTTATTTAATTTTTGCGTAATTTAATTCTGTAGCGGATTGTGGGTTTATAGGGGAATAGGGTGGGAAGTAATTTAATTAAATATTAATTTTTAGGAATTATTAATTATATTTAATTTAATTTTGCGTTTTAGTTCTGTAGCGGGTTGTGGGTTTATAGGGTGGGAAGTAATTTAAATGTAATTAAGTAATTATTTAATTGATAATTATATTAATTGTATTAATTTATTATTCAGAGCGGGTTGTGGGTTTAAAGGGGAATAGGGTGGGAAGTAATTTAAATGTAATTAAGTAATTATTTATTTTTATTTATTGGTATTGATTATTAATTTATTGTTAATTAATTCTTATTTGGTAATTAATTTTTATTAATTGGTAATTAATTTTTATTAATCTATTAATTGATAATTATGTTAATTGTATTAATTTATTCTTTGTTGTGGGTTGTGGGAATATTTTGGTGTATTGATAATTAATTTACTGTCAATTAATTATTACTTGGTATTTTTATTATTTATTATTTTTGGTATTGAAAATTAATTCTTTGTTAATTAATAATTAATAGGTAATTAATTTTTAAGAAATAATATTTATTGGTATTTAGAATTAATTATTAAATATTTTGTAATTGGTAAGTCATTTTAATTAATTTTTTATTGGTATTGGTAATTATTTTATTTTTATTAAAATATTAAATCATTATTTTCCCTACTGTTGCACTCCCTGGAGTGGGAATAGTAATTTTTACCCCTACGCTATCCAGCGCTTTCCCTACTGTTACACTCTCTGGAGTGGGAATAGTAATTTTTACCCCTACGCTATCCAGCGCTTTCCCTACTGTTACACTCTCTGGAGTGGGAATAGTAATTTTTACCCCTACGCTATCCAATACTTACCCTACTGTTGCACTCCCTGGAGTGGGAATAGTAATTTTTACCCCTACGCTATCCAGCGCTTTCCCTACTGTTACACTCTCTGGAGTGGGAATAGTAATTTTTACCCCTACGCTATCCAACGCTTTCCCTACTGTTGCACTCTCTGGAGTGGGAATAGTAATTTTTACCCTCCCGCTATCCAATGCTTTCCCTACTGTTGCACTCCCTGGAGTGGGAATAGTAATTTTTACCCTCCCGCTATCCAACACTTTCCCTACTGTTGCACTCCCTGGAGTGGGAATATTCATTTTTACCCCTACGCTATCCAACACTTTCCCTACTGTTGCACTCACTGGAGTGGGAATAGTAATTTTATCCCCTCCGCTATCCAACACTTTCCCTACTGTACCACTCGCTGGAGTGGGAATAGTAATTTTATCCCTTACGCTATCCAACACTTTCCCTACTGTTGCACTCACTGGAGTGGGAATAGTAATTTTATCCCCTCCGCTATCCAACGCTTTCCCTACTGTTGCACTCACTAGAGTGGGAATAGTAATTTTTACCCCTACGCTATCCAACACTTTCCCTGCTGTTGCACTCCCTGGAGTGGGAATAGTAATTTCTACCCTCACGCTATCCAACACTTTCCCTACTGTTGCACGCTCTGGAGTGGGAATAGTAATTTTTACCTCCAACACTTTCCCTACTGTTGCACTCTCTGGAGTGGGAATAGTAATTTTTACCCCTACGCTATCCAACACTTTCCCTACTGTTGCACGCTCTGGAGTGGGAATAGTAATTTTTACCCCTACGCTATCCAACGCTTTCCCTACTGTTGCACTCTCTGGAGTGGGAATAGTAATTTTTACCCCTACGCTATCCAACACTTTCCCTACTGTTGCACTCTCTGGAGTTGGAATAGTAATTTTACCCTACGCTATCCAACACTTTCCCTACTGTTGCACTCTCTGGAGTTGGAATAGTAATTTTTACCCCTACGCTATCCAACACTTTCCCTACTGTTGCACTCACTGGAGTGGAAATAGTAATTTTTACCTCCAACACCTTCCCTACTGTTGCACTCTCTGGAGTGGGAATAGTAATTTTTACCCCTACACTATCCAACACTTTCCTTACTGTTGCACTCTCTGGAGTGGGAATAGTAATTTTTACCCCTACGCTATCCAACACTTTCCCTACTGTTGCACTCGCTGGAGTGGGAATAGTAATTTTACCTCCAACACTTTCCCTACTGTTGCACTCACTGGAGTGGGAATAGTAATTTTTACCCCTACGCTATCCAACACTTTCCCTACTGTTGCACTCGCTGGAGTGGGAATAGTAATTTTTACCCTCCCGCTATCCAGCGCTTTCCCTACTGTTGCACACTCTGGAGTGGGAATAGTAATTTTTACCCTCCCGCTATCCAGCGCTTTCCCTACTGTTGCACACTCTGGAGTGGGAATAGTAATTTTTACCCTCCCGCTATCCAATGCTTTCCCTACTGTTGCACTCACTGGAGTGGGAATAGTAATTTTTACCCTCCCGCTATCCAACGCTTTCCCTACTGTTGCACTCACTGGAGTGGGAATAGTAAATTTTACCCTCCCGCTATCCTATGCTAAAAATATTGAATATTTTTTATAAATATTACGTTAATATATATATGTATTAAAAAATAAAAATGTATGTTTATTTTTTTAACTTACATTAATTATTTATTAATTTTAAAGTTATTTAAGTATTTTTAAGTATGTTTTAATTAATTATATATATTATTTCATTAATTTTACATTACTTTTAAGATATTTAAAAAATTCGATATTTTGACTAACTATATTTTTTACAACGATATTTTGGATTCGATATTTTTGTACTTACCTGTTTGTAGATAGGGATTCGATATTTTGGCATTCTATATTTTTACCTCGATATTTTTGTAGGTCGATATTCTTCTCATCGATATTCTGTCAGTGATCCGATTTAGTAAAGGCCGCGCTCCATTTTACAAGGGCAAATATATCAAAGGACGAGCACAGCCCCAGAGACAAACGGAAAATGGCAAAACCATCACTACAATTGGTTTATGGTTTGAACCCACTTCCTTCGCTGCTGTCTGTAGCAGGTCTGCAAATACAAAGCAACTGCCTGGCAAATCTCCATACGATCAGTTCTATAACATAAGAAAAGTGCTGCACTACAGCATCTCAGATTAAGTTTTAGAAAAAGTGGACGTAGGTAGTACCTTTGGATTTTTTTAAGCGACATATCAGTAACATATCACACAGCAGCATAACACGCATAAATGACTCAGGGCCCCCTTATGTACGGGGACACGTGTCAGATCCGCCTCCAAGGGCTTTACCCATGATTTAGTAAAGGCCGCACCTGAAGAGTTCCTAATCTGAACATGAGATATAAAGCCCTTTTCTCAGGAGGGAACAGCAAGTTCAAGAACGGCCCCCATCGCGGTCCACATTTTACTTTCAGGTAATTAGTCGGAAGGATGCCTCTCCTGACTTCTTGCTTGCGCCACATGAATGCCCAATATTTATTTGTAACCAGTTCTAGGGTTGCCTTATTCCTCAGTTCCGGGTTATTCTATTGCTCTACTCAACTAATGCATGTTAGAATGTTCTTAACGTGCTCGAACCAGGGTAAACTATTGTAATTCCTGCATCATCGCAGTACCTGTGGGACCATTCTATATGAGGCAAGAGCTGGAGTCGACCACACTCGCACCCGGTGTCTTACGGGGTGAGATCCTCCGGTGAACCACAGCTCAGCTCTTAATACTGTCATTGGGGTACCAGGACCCAGGTTCAGTATACGTCACAAGAAGATGTTTCCCAGTTTAAGAAGAGCCTGAACTTTCATAAAATCCCACTGTTCAGCACCATAAGAGCAGGCCACCCGTGCATTTGTCTTGCATGCGTCAGTGCTAGTTTTATTGGTCTCTTGCTGCTTGAGTTAGCAAAATGTAGATTTGTGGCGTCAAGTTTGTTTCCGACTTCGCCAGATGAGCTTTCCAATATAAATGGTCATCCATTCATATGCCTAGGTAGTCATGTTTTAAGTCGCTTAGTTGGTTTACCATAAATCCTGAAGTCAACAATATTTTGATTTAAGATTAATTATCATATATTTTCCTCTGTATTGATTATTAACTTAAGTTCCTTACAGAATAGCTCGAAGCCTTCCAAAAGTCGATGCATTGATTTTTCAGTACTCGCTAATATTACTGTATCATCTGCAACCAGCGGGATCGGAATATTCTCCTTCTCCAATATTGGAACATGGAGACCAAGATTCCTGAGAGAATCAGTTCCCTTGATGTCAATGTTGAATAAAGCTGGGGCAAGTACGCAACCCTGCCCAACGCCAATGTTTATTTCAAAGTTCTCTGTGCATTCTCCTTTTACACCAGATCTTACTCTGGAGTGATTGCCGCGGGGCAGATCCTTTCGGATACTCAAATAGTTGCTTGGGAACCTCCTTCCTCCAGAAGACTCCGAAGGACGGAGGTGACAGAATCTGATGCTGTTTTTAGGTCTCTGAAGACCAAGAAGAGTGGGGAGTTTCCAGAAACACGTACTTCATACAGATCATGTACAACCTCAGAGCCTGGTCGAGTCTACTTTGGCCTTTTCAGGATCCGGCCTGAAGGTTAGAGAGAATATTGTTCTCCTCTGTCCAGGTCTCGTGTCGTGACTGTAAGAGTTTCCAAAGGATTTTCCCAATGTTGTCTAATTGGGAAATTAGCCGATAGTTGGAGGGGTCATCTCTCCCCCCTTTCTTGTGAATCACCACAGTTATGGAAGACTTCCATGGTTCTGGAACCACACCAAGAGTCACTGTGGTGTTAAATAATACTGTTAAAGACCCTGAAGCACTGGACATCTGAACTGGCCATCCCTCCTCTCCTCTGAATCCATGCAATAACGCTTAGTGAAGGTGTGGAGGAGGGAAGCCCATGTCACCGCACAGTAAATCTCAGCCACAGGAACACCCCTGACAAGTTCTGGTGCAGAGGACTCTGCTCTCGGGGACTGAGCGCAGATTCCCTCAGTCAGTTCCTTTGTGGTGCACAAGATGATGCAATGAGATAAGGTCCTCTTCTGGGCAGAGGTGCCCTTCTTGCAGCCTCTACAGTCCACACCTAGGGTCAATATAAAAATAGACTTCCTTTGGGGCTCCAACTGATGTAATGTCGCCTCCTTTGGGGGTAGAAGGTGGGAAGGGTAACAGATCGCCTCAGATGGAAAGAGGTCACCACCTTGGGAAGGAGAGGCGATGTAGTTCTGAGGAATAATTCCTCCAGGAAGAAGCATGTGAAGGGCGGCCGCATGTTCGGTGCCTGTAACTCACTGATGCGCCACAACGAAGTGATGCTATCAAGAGAACAAAGCTATGCCCAATCTGCTAGACCAGGAACCTGGGGGAACAGCGTATAACAAGTAACAACGCTTCACTGTAGACTGATTTCTGAAAAATACCACTTCAATGACTGTGTGGATGCCGCCGCTCTCCACGAGTGGTCTATTAACCAGAAATGTACAGTTTTAACATTTGCTGACATGACTCGGACAATTTGGAAAATACAGTTGAAAAGCAACGATAGAACAATCACACTTGATTCAATCTATTCACAGAATTTAGCAAATGAGATCAGCAATAATCATGATATAAAGTGCTCAAGTGAATAAAGAAGTGAGGGGTGCATCGAGACAAAGTGAAGACGTATGACTCGACTCCTCGAGGGACTTACAGGCGCTATAGACACTCCATTTCGTTCTATGGTTTGTAAACTGTCTTAATTCAGAATAAGTCTACAGCGAACCATTGTTGTTTGTTGTATATCATCAAAATATTAGCATCAAAATAACAGTGTACAATATCAGTAACCATAGCTGGTAACTGTGGAGGGGTTCAGAAATGTCAAAACAAGTCCATTGACGCATAAGAAAGGGAATAGGTGCAAAGATATGAGCCAGTCCCTTCAAAAATCTGACTACGATTGGAGATTGCATGAGACATGCTGGACAGGGCAGCTATGTATCCTTCGTCTACTGCACAACTCTGCAGGACCAGCGACAGAGCACAATGCAAACCTTCGGAAAGGAGAGCCTTCGAAGGGTCCACGTTATGATCAACACGCCAGATGATGTATGAGTTTTATCTTCCAGAAGAGACTGACTAGGTGGAGGGCAACAAGCTGATAAAATGACATCAACCACCTCCATTGGCAGCTGGAAGGAGCTCTGATGCCCCTCTCAATCTCTAGAAATTAAGGTGGAGGCTCTGCAGGGTGAGGCGTGTGTCTCGCCCCTCCCAATCTCTAGTCATGAACGCTGAGGCTCTGGAGGGTGAGGCGCGGGTCCTGCCCCTCTCAATCTCCAGACATGAAGGTGGAGGCTCTGCAGGGTGAGGTGCGTTTCCTGCCTCTCTCAATCTCCAGGCATGAAGATGGAGGCTCTGCAGGGCGAGCGCGGGTCCTGCCCCTCTCGGTCTCCAGATATGAAGGTGGAGGCTCTGCAGGGCGAGGTACGGGTCCTGCCCCTCTCAAATCTCCAGACATGAAGGTGGAGGCTCTGCAGGGTGAGGCGTGGATCCCGCCCCTCTCAATCTCCAGATATGAAGGTAGAGGCTCTGGAGGGAGAGGTGCGGGTCCTGCCCTCTTAATCTCCAGATATGAAGGTGGAGGCTCTGGAGATTGAGGTACCCGTCCTGCTTCTCGAGATCTCCAGACATGAAGATGGTGGCTTTGCAGGGTGAGATGCGGGTCCTGCCGCTCTCAATCTCCAGACATGAAGGTGGAGGCTCTGCAGGGGGAGGTGTGGGTCCTGCCCCTCTCGATCTCAGGACATGAAGGTGGAGGCTCTGCAGGGTGAGGTGCGGGTCCCGCCCCATCAATCTCCAGATATGAAGGTAGAAGCTCTGCAGGGGAAGGTGCATGTCCTGCTCCTCTCAATCTCCAGACATGAAGGTGGAGGCTCTGATGGGTGAGGTGCAGGTCCTGCTCCTCTCAGTCTCCAGACATGAAGGTGGAGGTTCTGCAGGGGGAGGCACGGGTCCCGTCCCTCTTGATCTCCAGACATGAAGGTGGAGGCTCTGCAGGGTGAGGCACCGGTCCTGCCCCTCTCAATCTCCCGACATGAAGGTGGAGGCTCTGGAGGGGGAGGTGCATGTTCTGCCCCTCTCAATCTCCAGACATGAAGGTGGAGGCTCTGCAGGGGGAGGCACGGGTCCCGTCCCTCTCGATCTCCAGACATGAAGGTGGAGGCTCTGCAGTGTGAGGTGAGGGTCCCACCCCACTCAATCTCCAGACATGAAGGTGGAGGCTCTGCAGGGGGAGGCACGGGTCCCGTCCCTCTCGATCTCCAGACATGAAGGTGGAGGCTCTGCAGGGTGATGTGCGGGTCCCACCCCACTCAATCTCCAGACATGAAGGTGGAGACTCTGCAGGGGGAGGCACGGGTCCCGTCCCTCTCGATCTCCAGACATGAAGGTGGAGGCTCTGGAGGGGGAGGTGCGGGTCCTGCCCCTCTCGATCTCTGGACATGAAGGTGGAGGCTCTGCAGGGGGAGGTGCATGTTCTGCCCCTCTCAATCTCCAGATATGAAGGTGGAGGCTCTGCAGGGTGCGGTGTGGGTCCCGCCCCTCTCTATCTCCAGACATGAAGGTGGAGGCTCTGCAGGGTGAGGCACGGGTCCCGTCCCTCTCAGTCTCCAGGCACGAAGGTGGAGGCTCTGCAGGGGGAGGCACGGGTCCCCTCCCTCTCGATCTCCAGACATGAAGGTGGAGGCTCTGCAGGGGGAGGGCACGGATCTCGCCCCTCTCAATCTCCAGACATGAAGGTGGAGGCTCTAGAGGGGGAGGTGTGGGTCCCGCCCCTCTCAATCTCCAGACATGAAGGTTGAGGCTCTGGAGAGTGAGGTGCGGGTCCCCCCTCTCGATCTCCAGACATGAAGTGTGAGAAGTTGGCCTGGCATATGCTGTCCACTAGTTAAAGTGGGCACCTTGCACCAGTCCAAACGACCCTTATGGTGACTAGGTTAAAGATAACCTTTATGAAAGCTATCCTAGTGGTAGCTATGGAGAGCAGCCTTCAGGCTAAGTCTTGAAGGAATGTAAAGCAGATTATTTTACCAGATCAGAACCTCCTGAGAAATCAAATGAAAGGAGAACCACACAAGTGTTATAAAAAATATATGTGTTTATTACTAAACACTCTCTACTAACCTCTATACGAGATTAGAGCACAAAGCACACAATACTTAATCAATAGAACAACAGTAAATAGCACAATACACAGCGGGCTCTAGGGGGAGAATGAACCATATTCTAAAAAAATGGTGTAACAAGAATGACTTCAATAGACACAGGGCCTAGAGCCTGTGAGAATCGCTGGGACCCCAAGGAACCACCCAAAGGAGTGACACAGGGAGCCCATGGAGGATGGGTGCACTGTGGAAACACAGAAGCGTGCTCCGTACAACTCTATGGAAAATTACAGTTTAAGGACACTTCAGAGAGGACTTCAAGCAAACCCTTTGGAACATAGAAGGTTCTAAGGCCAGCACCCTTGTGAGTACCGAGGTACCCGTGTTACCTATCCCAGAGGAGCCGGGTGCATAGGGGCCAAGTGATGTCGGAAACCCTCGTCGTTTTCAATGGAGTGATGTGAAGAAGTGCTGCTGCTGGGAAGATGAAAAGTGTCCGGTGGAATTCATGCCTGGATCCGAGGTGAGAAGAACCTGAAAGCAGAGGGGACAGAGTCTGGGTCACTTCAGGGTGACAAGGGGCTCGATAGACGAATGCCCACCGATGTTGGGTGCTTCAGGTGTGAAGATAGGATGCTTGACTCTGCAGCCACGGGGACCAGGAGACGTCGACGATGACCAAAGTCCGGAGGTGAGCTGTCCCACGAAGGATGTCGAGTGCTGAGGGGTCAGTGTCCGGTGAAGTAGGGTCCACAAAATGTAGAAATTAACATAGAGCTTTATTAGGAGCAGCCACGACGTAAGGCAGCCAACTCCAACTGACTGGAATATCAGAACTCAGAATAGAATACTCACCCACCAACCAATAGAAGCATAGATACACAATAATAGGGGTAAAGGAAAATAACTTAACCAAGCTTGGTTAAGTGGTCATTACAGCATACCTCCCTCCCTTAAAACTCAAACAAAAAAAATTAATACATAACAAAATCATTGTACTTTGAAGGCAACTTAACATTTCTCTTTATTCTCTAAACAGAATCAGGTACAGTATCACAAAAAGTTTCCTTGCTAGAAATATTTTTAAAACAGGATTCACTTCCAAAATCAGGAACATTTGTAGAATTGTGTGGAGAAATCACAGGAAGGAAGTTCCGGCAGAAGAGAAAGTTTTAGCTAATCTGGACAAACCCCACCAAGAGCCATTGTCCAGTAAAGCTGACGTTTTTCCAAGTTTGACAACTTTCTTGACCTCAGAAAACTTAGAACAACCCTTATGCACATGAACAGGAAGCTTGATCTTAACAGAATCACCAATAACTAACTTGTTTTTAGTATCATTGAACTCTTGAACAACGTTTTTAGATCCTTTGGTTTCTACATTATGTTTGACAACATCATACATGTGTTCAAGATTACAAGTAGTGATTTTAGGAAATAACCATCCAGGGTTAAGTTTTTGTCTCGGAGACCTCCCTTTCAGCAACAAAAAAGGAGAACATTTGGTGGTACAGTGGGGAGTGCAGTGGTAAGACCATAACAAATCAGCAGTATGTTGCTTAACATCAATTCTGGACTTGCGAGCCAACTGAATCCCTTGCACTAAAGTTCTGTTAAACCTTTCGACCAAATCGTTCATGTTCGGTGAATAAAGTGCCGTAGTAAAGTGACAAATACCAACTTGTTTAAAAAATTCTTCCATAGCAAACGAGGTAAACTGGGAACCATTGTCGGTTACAATACTGTCAGGAAAACCTTCCTTCTTAAACACCTCTTGCAAAAACTCAATAACAGTGAAAGGATGAAAAATCCATTTTAACTCAACCCATTTGGAAAAATAATCAATGAGAACTAAGATATAAATCTTCCTAGTCTCAATACCTTCATAAGGTCCTAACAAATCCATGGCCAACTTGGCCCAATGTCTGTCTGGAAAGGTAGTTTGAACATGATCAACGTGTTGAGTCTTCAAAATCTTGTCAGATTTGATGCACAACGGACAATTTTCAACAAATTTGACAATATCATTGTCCATATAAGGCCACCAAAAAAAATTCCTAACTTTTTTAATAGTACTTGATTGACCCAAGTGACCTAGATGGGCAATGGAAATCAATTTGTTTCTGATACAAGAAGGTGGAACAAAACAACTTCTTTTGATAATAAGATCATTTTCGAAAAACAAGTCATCTCTGACCTTCCAGAAAACTTGCAACTCTTTAGATAGATGTTTCTCTAAAGGCCAACCATTCAACATGTAATTTTTGAGGGAAACCTAAACATCATCTTGCGACATTGCCGAAAACCATTCTTACTTAGAAATAACCTCACCAACTGAGAGTACAACATCATCACTGGATGCAACAACACATTCTTCAAGAGGTGAACAATTAGGACTTGAAATAACATCCCCTGTCAAACGAGAAAAACAATCAGCTCGAACATTTTGTGACCCAGGAATGTAACTCACAGTGAAATTGTACTCATAAAGTTTCGATAAAATTCAAACCAACCTAGAAGAAGCCTTTCCCATGCCATGTTTGGAGAGTAAGGAAATCAAAGGTTTATGATCAGTTTTGAGATGAAAATGTTTTCCACACAAATACATTTTAAAATGTCCAGCAGACCATGTACACCCCAAAGCTTCGCGCTCAATGGTGGAGTATCTCGATTTAGCACTAGATAAAGGTCTGGAAGCGAAAGCAATGGTACGTTCAACACCATCTTTGATTTGACTAAACACTAACCCTGGGCGAAGTACTACGCTACGCTCGCGTAGTTTGCGAAGTTTGCGCTACTTCGCACAACGCGAATTGCACGTAGCACAGTGCAAACACGCGTAGCGTAGCGTAGCGCAGCGTAGTGCAGCGGTCATTTTTTGCTTGCTCGCGGTCCTCAACGTCAAGTTGGCGACCGCGAGCAAGCAAACTGACTACTCCGCGGCGAGACTTTTTCCTCGTTCGCGATCAGCAACATCAAGTTGCCGATCGCGAGCGTGGAAAATAAACCTCCCGGCGAGATTCTCAACGCGGGGAGGTCCGGTTTCTCAATGCGAGTGGTCGCGTATGCTCACGACCGCTCGCGATGAAACTACCAGTCCGCGTTGAGAAGCTGCCGCTCGGTAAAAATCTACTCGGCGGCAGTAAGACAACTCGCACTGTGCAAGATGCCGTTTTCAATGATTGCACAGTGTGGACAAGCATCCGGCACTGTGCAATCATTGCGAACACCGCACTACGCAGTTCGCGTAGTGCTATGCGTAGCTCGCGTAGTGCGAACTGCACTTCACATAGCTTCGCGTAGCGCTACTTCGCGAACTACGCCCAGGCTTACTAAACACTGCACCAAGTCCAGTTGAACTGGCATCCACAGTGACCACATTGGTTGCCTCTTGTGAAAAGGCAAATAAGGGTTTAGACTCAATTATAGCTTTTTTAAAGAACAGAACGCAGTGTCATGAACTTCCAGCCACTCAAATTTGACACCTTTTTTTAACAATAACCTTAAAGGTAAAACAATGTCAGCAACATTTTGCACAAATCTTGCATAATACTCACATAAACCTAAAAAGGATTTGAGTTGGTCTTTACATTTAGGAACATGCATATCTCGGATAGAATTAAGCAGATCTTCTTTAGGAGCAATACTATTGCTGGAAATTGTATATCCTAAGTGCTCAACTTCGTTTGTGAAAAACTTGCACTTTTCTAAACGCACAGTCATACCTTTGTCCTCCAAAATGGTTAACACTCTACTCAGTAGAGAAGCATGCTGATCATTGGTTTTGGAAAAAATGAGAATGTCGTCTTGGAAAGCGACAACCCCATCGATACTCCCAAAAAGACAGAACATCAGTTTTCGAAATACCGAAGCGGCAGAAGCTAATCCAAACGGCACCCTGACATATCTAAATGCTCCGTCAGGTGTGATAAATGTGACTAAATGTTTTGATTGGGGAGATAATGAGACCTGATGATAAGCCGATTTAAGGTGTATGGTGGAAAAGACATTCGCGCCATCCAATCTGGATAGCAAATCCTGAATCCTGGGCAGCGGATGACAATCAACTAGAATTTGTTTGTTAACAGACCGCAAATCAGAGCAGAGACGAAGTTCCCCATTTTAAAAAAAAAAACTAAAACAATGGGAGAAACCCACTCTGATGAGTCCACGGGTTCGATAATACCTTCGGCACACATATTTTTGAGCATTTGAGATAACTCCGCACGAACAGACAGAGGAACATGCCTCAATTTATGTTTCCCGGGAACAGCATTTTTTTTAGGTTGAATGTGGTGTGAAAAACCTTTAACCTGACCTAGTTCCTTACGAAAAAGATTTTTATGTTTATCCAGAATACACTCTAATCTGTTATCTTTCTCCAAAACACTTTGGACAAAATCAGAATCCTCAGCAAAACAAACTTGTACTTTAGAATTAGGACGGAGAGCAATGTTGAACTTTCCTTGATGTCTCCAACCTAAGACTTGTAAACCATCAATAGCAACATATACTTTGCAAAAATAACTTTATTTCTGAATTTAATCTCAGACACGAAATAACCGCTTATGGCGATTTCTTTACCACCAAACCCATAAACTTTAATGTCAGAGGGTTCCAAAACTTTGTTATGCCAATTTTCCTTGAAAAAATAAATCCGAAATGATGGTGTATGGAGAACCTGAGTCTTCCATGACTTGTAAGGTTCTACCATCGATGGTAACTTCACACATAGGTGGAACATATGGTTCTACATCAACACCATTCAAGGAAACACCAGAAATCAATTGACCTGCTTCAGATTAACTCAAAGGAGATGTTGCCACATCCAATTGAGAAGTGGTTGCACCGAATCAGAAAATAAACCAAATTTTGTAACTTCAGCATGCTCAATTGAGACTACATCTTGAGAACTAATCATGCAAACATCCTTCTTTTCAGTGGAAATAGGACAATCTCTAATGCACAACATAACATCTTGTACGCACTGTTCCTCATTGACATTTTCATGGATAACAGAAACTCTTTTACTTTTGCTTAAGCATACATTACCGAAATGACCCATTTTCCCACATGAATAACATTCTCTATTTTTGGCTGGACAAAACTTGAATTGAGCTGAATGAGTTTTAGACCTACAATGATTGCATACTAGTCAAGTCAAGTCAAGTAACTTTATTCGATTCAGATGAACCATAAAAGTTTACAAAAACATACATTCAATTAAAAATAGAAATTCTACACAAAGTTTGGAATGCAATACACAAGAATTAGTGCCAGGTTAAATAGCTTCAATAAAATTCAATTTACAGTTTGTAACGTTTCCTAATTAAAAAAGCAATTTTAATAAAACTAAGCAGAGAGCTGCAAATAGTAACAGTTGATAGAGACCACAAGTAATTAAAACCCTCCTTATAGGAACAGGGACGAATTTCCCTGAAAATAGGCTTAATAAAACGCGCCCTTGGGCCTTTATAAAGTGTGCAAAATAGCATAAAGTGCATTGTGCTCTGTTGGGCTACATTATTGCAAGGACAGGGGGAGTCTCTCACACCAACCCGCCTCTTTCGGGAAAGCCACAAGAAAGTGCAATGTGCTTAAACGGAATCTAGTCATTAGAAAACGCGAATGAGCCTGCATGTTAAAAGACAAATAAAATTGCTGCTGATTTAAAAGTACAGGATCCGATGTTTCACGGGCCTGGTTAGACATGCTTAAAGCAGTGCAATATGCATTTTTATAACCATTTTCATGTTGGATTGAATAGTCTCCAGATTATCATAAAAATCTTCTAGACCTATCTTATAAAAGTTTCTTTAACATAGCGTAACCAAGGAACCGACATTGCATTATCAAGATTCATACAGTCTCTTAAAATACCTCTTGAAAATAGTAAGTCCTCTGAGGTCCAAATGTTTCCCCATAAAAGCAAAGGGGCAATATGTATTCTATCTACAGTCTAAGCCCACCTCAGAATGACAAAATGATGTTGGGGAACTACTGGGAATGAGTAAAAGTCTTTTTAAAAATGTATTCTCTAGTATTTGAATCTGGGAACTTTTATGATATCCCCATACTCCTGCCCCATAGGTGGCCACTGACAGGAATTTAGATTTATACAGTGTTGTCAGTTCCGCTATCGGCTTATGACCAAGTTTACTAGCAAAACGAAATACCCCACTATAGTTCTGCTAGTTTGTTGTACCCTAGTCATTATCAATTGGTCCCAGTTTAATTTGTTATTAAAAACGTTCCCCAAATAAGTAAAATTTGGCACTTTGTCAATAGCTATGTCCTTTACTATGTATTTTCGTGTTTTAGTTGTGTTTGGGCCACATACCATAATGAAAGATTTATTCAAATGTCCCTTTGGGTCCAGTGCCATCATATACTCAGTGAAGGCATTCAAGCATTTTTGGAGACTATTGGCTGTAAGGGTCGTCAGGACTGTATCATCAGCCTAGGACAATAATGGTACCTGTTTACCTCCTACT
This sequence comes from Calotriton arnoldi, assembly GCA_963921515.1. Lineage (NCBI taxonomy): Eukaryota > Metazoa > Chordata > Amphibia > Caudata > Salamandridae > Calotriton > Calotriton arnoldi. The sequence goes on along the minus strand of CAWUFW010013577.1, from coordinate 215,187 downwards.
CTTGGAAAATCCAAGTGTTGTTGTAACAGAAAGTGTTCTAAACCATTAGCGTATATTAAAAATAAAAAAGGAGCCAATATACAACCCTGACGTACTCCCCCAGTCGAAGCAATGGGCTTAGTCTTCTCTCCCCCTGGGCCGTACCGAATAGCTACAGTAGTAGATGCGTGTAATCTATGCAACAGGGTGACAAGTGGTTCTTCAAAACCCATAGTATCCATTAGTGACCACAACTTCCCCCGGCAGACCGTGTCGAAGGCGCTGGACAAGTCCATGAAGGCCAAGTGGATTGGGGCCCCCCTGGCCTTCATGTACTTGCCCATGATCATAGACAAGTTGAGGCACTGCTCGGTCGTTCCCATTCCCTTCCTGAAGCCATATTGGGTATTCACTATGAGGCCGGAAATATTAGCCCATGACTCCAGGCGTGCAAGGATTACCCTCCCCATCAGCTTGCATGTGGCATCTATTAAAGAAATCGGCCTGTAGCATGTAGGGTCATTTCTTAAAAATTGGCGCCACCACTGCTCTTTTCCATGATGATGGAATACGGCCCACTATTGCTGCTTTCAAAACATTAAGTAACAGGGGAGCCCATATTTGAGGATTGCTTTTAAATAGATCCAGGGGTACCCCGTCTGGCCCTGGAGCTTTTAGGGGAATACCCTTTCCCAATGCCTCCTCAACTTCGCTTAAAGAGAGTGATACGCTGAGCTGTTGTGCGGTTTGTAAATTGATACTTATTTAATCCTTGCATTCGTGTGGTAAAACGCCCTTTGGATTGAATATGTTGGAGTAGTGAGTCTCCCAAACTGCCCCCGTTATGTTTGTATCCATACTCCTTATGTCATTGGTGAAAAGTGGGCGATTTATCACCTCCCAGAAACTCCTAGAGTCCTTCAAAGCACTTGCTCTTTCAAGATCATCCCAGGCCTGTCTTCTCAGTTCATCCTTTCTTTGCTTAATTACCTTTTTATAGGTCTGCCTAGCTACTTTAATCATATCCCTATCACGGGGGACTGTATGTAATGCTTTCTTCAATTTATTTTGTGCTGCAGAACACTCGGCGTTAAACCATCTTGTTTCGGGAGGGTTAGAATTTCTCACTGGCCTAAGCAAATTTTTGGCCACATCATCACTTTTAATTTCAAAACTTTGTATTATGGCATCTGGCTGGGAAGTATGGGTTAAGCAGGTCATCACTTGGGTTAAATTTGCTTTAATAATAGTCTCCTCAAAATCCGTGTGATTTGTCGCATTCCATTTTAGCCTTATCCTTTGATTGTGATTATATTCTAGTAGGCAGTCAGAGGCCTTGCCCTTCCGTGCCACGATATGTAAAGAAGCAGTGAGGGGGTTATGGTCACTAGCAGGGTTGGGTTCAACCGCAAAATTATCAACGAGATGCGAATACCTACTAGAAATCAACATAAAATCAATTGTACTTACTCTACCCCTCCCCCCCCCCCGAAATGTCGGATATGGCACCACCGGAATGCTAACCAAGGTATCGATCATGCATAAGTCATTTACTACAATAATGGCGTTTAACGCATCGCCCTGTGGGGTATGTTTAAAGTGGGTCAGAGGTTGATCATTAGTACCTACTAACCCACAGACCTTACTCCCACTATGCTGACATAAAGTGCAGTTAAAGTCTCCTACCCAAAAACTGCTACTTTATCAATCTCCTCTTTGAGCGAATTAATAACCCCAGAATTCTGTGAGTCGGAGATATTGTAGTACCAATTGACTAATAATATAGGTACATTGATCAAATTAAAACATAACCAGGGGGAGTCAATTACTTTTTCTATCCTTAGTGACTCATACTGAACCGAAATCAGAGTCACTAGGCCTCCTTTGCCCTCCCAGCCACTGATGGTTTTGCTTGGACGTTTAATGAAGTATATCCGTCCATAGTGACATCATCCCTGCTCCAGGTTTCCTGGGTACAGATAATGTCAAAAGTTTTAGCATACTGGACCCATGCCTCGACTAATAACCTTTGAGAAATGCCTGCAATGTTCCAAGAAATTAAACGGAGCAAGCGGCTATTAGGCTGATAGCTTGGCGCATATAAATCACTACCATCTCCACTACTAGAAATTCGTTCAGCTGGAATGGCGATCAAATCCATCCCAGCAGTTTCCATACTTTTATTATGAGGCTGCGGCAGGGGGCGTTGGTTAAGCTTAGGGTCTACAGTCAGTGTGAGCTCTTTAAAGCTCCCGAATATATTGGGAGCAATCTCAGGTGCATTAGAAGAATGAGCATTATCCTCTGGCTCACTCGTTTTTAGCGTTAGTCAGTCTATATCTGCGCGATCACTTAGTGGCTCAAAACGATTTCCATGATACCAGGGTGGAAAGTGAGGATACTGTTTTATCCATGTACATCTCTCTTCTTCCACTAAATGCGATCGAAGTCTGGGCGGTTGATAAAAAAAAAACAATGGTAAAATAGAGATCCTTAGCTCATTTATAGGTTGGTCAGCCATCCTATCTAATATAAACCTTACCAGGCCTGGTGACCTGAAGGTTAATACAATGCAGTCCCCCGCCAGTGTCTTATTGGTTAGCCCCACCCACCTGATCCTGCGGGCCATCTTGAGTTCAGAGAATAGAAGTTTATTGTTAAGACCTGTCCTTGCATTTACATAATGCAAGGATTTATTCCTCAAAGATGACCAGTCTTCCCTGTCGCCAGGCAACAGTGGAGGAACATTAGCTAAAACTACAATGTACGGTGTTGTTTCTGGGGGCAAATGTAAATTAGTGTGTATGTCACTGGTAGGTGGATGGCCTAAATGACGGACTGCAGGAGTGCCTAAGTCAAGAACTATCGGCCCATCGCGCTCCTCCCCTTCGCAGCCAAAGTTGCAGAGAAAACAGTCAACAGGAAACTGACACGATTCATTGAAGAGAACGCCATCCTCGACCCGTCCCAATCCGGATTCCGAAGCAACCACAGCACAGAGACCGCCCTACTCGCCGCCACAGACGACATCCGCACCCTCCTGGACCAAGGCCACTCCGCAGCCCTCATCCTACTCGACCTATCAGCGGCCTTCGACACCGTCTCCCATCGCACACTAGTCGTCAGACTACACGACGCAGGCATACAAGGAACAGCCCTGGACTGGATCCGATCATTCCTCACCGGAAGAAGCCAAAGGATCAGACTCCCACCCTTCCTCTCCGACCCCACGAAAATCACCTGCGGAGTCCCACAGGGTTCATCACTGAGCCCCACCCTCTTCAACATTTACATGGCCCCCTCGCAGCCATCGTCCGACAACACGGCCTCAACATCGTATCCTACGCCGACGACACCCAGCTCATCCTCTCCCTCACCAAAGACCCCACCACTGCCAAACTCAACTTCCAGAAAGGAATGCAAGACGTCGCAGTCTGGATGATCAACAGCTGCCTGAAGCTCAATGCCGAGAAGACAGAAGTCCTCGGTACCACCCCTTCTGCATGGGACAGCACCTGGTGGCCGACCGCCCTTGGAAGCCCACCTACCCCCTCAGACCACGCCAAGAACCTCGGCATCGTACTCGACTCATCACTCTCCATGAACCGACAGGTCAACGCCGTCACCTCCAGCTGCTTCAACACCCTTCGCATCCTCCGCAAGACCTTCAAGTGGATCCCTTCCTGCACAAAATCAATCAGCCCCGCAACGCAGGCACCCTTGCATTGCACCATGGCGAAAGGGTGCCTGCATTGGCGCACGGCAGCCCATTGTGCGCCTGCGCTGGGGAAAAGGACAGGAATGCGCTGTATCACATAGATACGCCGCATTAACGCCCTTTTGTTCTGACGTAGAGCAGTGCAGCAAGATTCCTTGTGATGCTGCCCTACCAAAAACCTCATAAATGAGGCCCAGAGTCTCTGGGCTTCCCGACGGAGTAGGAGAGACCTCCAGCAGGAAGGCGTTGGATTGACTGAATCCAGTCAAGCGTGAACTAGAAAAAGAAGAGATCACATTCTTTGGCCACATCTACACCGACACAAGATGTTTGGAAGAAAGAGCCAGACCACCCGTAGGTTCATGAGAGCACCATGAGCCAGACCAGATAACCCCACCCGTAGGATCATGAGACCACTATAAAATACACCAGATTACCCCACCCGTAGGATCATGAGACCACCATGAGCCAGACCACCCATAGGATCATGAGACCACCATGAGCCAGACCTGATTACCCCACCCGTAGGATCATGAGACCACCATGAGAAAGACCAGATTACCTCACCCTTAGGATCATGAGACTACCATGAGCCTGACCAGATTACCCCTCCACCTGTAGGATCATGAGACCACCATGAGCGTGACCAGATTACCCATCTCCTGTAGGATCATGAGACCACCATGAGCCTGACCAGATTACCCCACCCGTAGGATCATGAGACTACTGTGAGCCAGACCAGATTACCCCCCACCCGTAGGATCATGAGACCACCATGAGCCAGACCAGATTACCCCACCCGTAGGATCTTGAGACCACCATGAGCCAGACCAGATTACCCCCCTCCCGTAGGATCATGAGACCACCATGAGCCAGACCAGATTGCCCCCCCAACCGTAGGATCATGAGACCACCATGAGCCAGACCTGATTACCTCCCCCCCACCCGTAGGATCATGAGACCACCATAGCGTTTGAGCAATGAGCAACAGCTAAAACGCAGACATTCGCTGTATCAGAAGTTCGCAGTGACGGGTAGAGGAGAAGTGGTCATGGAGTGACTCGCACGTATTCTCTTCCTCTAGCATTCTCTTTTTCGTGTTTTCTTTCCTTTGATTCTTCTCCTTCCTGTCTGTTTTTCTTCTTCCCCCCACCCCACCCGATGGCCCTAAATTCTTTCATTTGTCAACCAAGGGGTAAGATTTTGATTTGAGCTTAATTTCAGCCGGTGGTCGCAGGTGGGGCCCATCAGCACTCTCCTTTTGGGGGCCGGCACTTATTTTTCCTCATCAGACTTTGACCCACAACGAGGGAGTGAAAAACACACAAGGGGGAAGAAAAAGGAAGAGAAAGCTGAAAAAAGTGACAAAGGGAGAAAGCAGGGACCTACAGGAGTGAGATAAAGGAGCCAAGAGTGTCTGGGGGTGGATTAAAGATCCATGAGGTGGAATCAAGAGTCAGGTAAAGGAGCTGAGAGTGTCTGGGGGTGGATTAAAGAGCCACGAGGTGGAATCAAGAGTGAGATAAAGGAGCCGAGAGTAGCTGGGGGTGGATTAAAGAGCCACAAGGTGTAATCAATAGTGAGATAAAGGAGCCGGGAGTGTCTGGGGGTGGATTAAAGAGCCACAAGGTGGAATCAAGAGTGAGATAAAGGAGCCGAGAGTGTCTGGGGGTGGATTAAAGAGCCACGAGGTGGAATCAAGAGTGAGATAAAGGAGCCGAGAGTGTCTGGGGGTGGATTAAAGAGCCACGAGGTGGAATCAAGAGTGAGATAAAGGAGCCGGGAGTGTCTGCGGGTGGATTAAAGAGCCACGAGGTGGAATCAAGAGTGAGATAAAGGAGCCGAGAGTGTCTGGGGGTGGATTAAAGAGCCACGAGGTGGAATCAAGAGTGAGATAAAGGAGCCGGGAGTGTCTGGTGAGATGAAGGAGCCGAGAGTGGCTGGGGGTGGATTAAAGAGCCATGAGGTGGAATCAAGAGTGAGATAAAGGAGCCGAGAGTGTCTGGGGGTGGATTAAAGAGCCACGAGGTGGAATCAAGAGTGAGATAAAGGAGCCGGGAGTGTCTGCGGGTGGATTAAAGAGCCACGAGGTGGAATCAAGAGTGAGATAAAGGAGCCGAGAGTGTCTGGGGGTGGATTAAAGAGCCACGAGGTGGAATCAAGAGTGAGATAAAGGAGCCGGGAGTGTCTGCGGGTGGATTAAAGAGCCACGAGGTGGAATCAAGAGTGAGATAAAGGAGCCGGGAGTGTCTGGTGCTGGATTAAAGAGCCATGAGGTGGAATCAAGAGTGGGATAAAGGAGCCGGGAGTGTCTGGTGCTGGATTAAAGAGACATGAGGTGGAATCAAGAGTGAGATAAAGGAGCCGAGAGTGTCTGGGGGTGGATTAAAGAGCCATGAGGTGGAATCAGTGTAGGAGAGTAGGATCTGCTTCACATGGGTAACCCCACTTTTTGCTGATGCTTCACTGTTTTTCGACCTTAGTCTGGCTGGGGCCCTGCTAATCAGAACCCCAGCATAGCTGCTTCCTCTCTAAAATGGTTTCCAGGTACCTTAGGTACCTCTTTGATTGGATTCTGGAGTGCCCTTATAAGTCCCTAGTATATGGTATACTATGTACCCAGGGCATATGTACCCTAGAGGCCTACCAGGGGCTGCAGCATATATTATGCCACCCCTGGGAAGCCCTCCTAAAAGACACCACAGGTCTGCTACTGCAGCCTGGGTAAGGTGGTGCATGCACCCCTTACTGTGGTATAGGCTACCTATATCACTACCATTGCACACACATATAAACCTATAAGTCACTCCTGTGGCAGGCCTTAACAATCCTGAAGGCAGAGTGCTTGGTTTTTATGTGAGAGGGTGCCCCTGCATGAGCAGAGCCCCTCTGCAGCGTTCGGAGTCAATCCTCTGGTGCTGTTTGCGGTACAGCCTGACCATATACTCTTAAGTGCATTATATCCTCGCGGTAGAATGCTAACTTTGGACTGGCTGCACCAAAACATGTCGTGTTTGGTGTCAAACACCTTGGAATACTACCCCACCGCCAGTCCTGGCAGCAGGGGTAGCATTCCACCCTTCTAGAGGGAGAGACATGTACACACCGGCATGCCCGGTATTAACTTTTCAGAGCCCTGGCATCACAAAATGGATGCCGCTGCCACAGACACGGCTCTGGCCTCCTGCTGCTGACCGAAACTCTGGCAGGGGAGGCCTGGACAATAGGTTTCCTGTCACAGAGAGGTGTAACCACCTCCCCAGACAGGATAGTGTGTATTGGGGCTGGGCGGGAGCACTCCCTGGTGCATTGAAGTCCTGCACTGGGGCACATTTGGTGTCCCTGTGCATAAGCCAGTTCAAACCGGTTGCAGGGGCTACCTGCCCCTGCTCTGGCGCGAAACTGGACAAAGGGAATGGGTGTAACCACCCCTCTTCCCTGACCCTCCCATAGGTGGGTCCCCAGAGTATGTCCAACTCCCTAACTTAGTATAAGTATGGGACCCCAGTCCTTAGGACTTTAGATTACCCTGGACGAAACTCTGAAGTCGAATCCTGGACCTTTGACGTTCTACTTGAAGATTAGAGGACTGAAGACTCTCCCTTGGGGGTCAAGGAGTGACTCCCCTGCTTGGCAGGCACCTAAGAAGCAACTGTCCGGTCTGCATCGCTGAAGCTCCCGCTGGACACCGAAGTCTTTGCATCACCAGAGGTGGATTTCCAGACTTCGCCGAGGCTGCCCTGAGACTCCAGTGAAGCTGAAGCATGTAGCTATCGTGGGTAACGTGGAACTGTGACCCCTGGACACCGAGAACTTTTGCAAGTGCATCATCTTCCTGGTCTCCCTTGAAGTTGTGCTTTGGGCTCCTAGTAGCCCCCGCCACGAGCACCGACTGAACTGAAGATCCCTGGCCTCCACTCCACGAGTGTCCTGTGAGCCAGCTCCAAGTGCGTCCACTCAAGGCTCCTTTGCGGTCGCTAGTCCGTTGGCTAGTGGGTCCTCCCAAAGGCAACTCTTCTTCTGCTTGGGCTTTCCTGGTTGCTCCAGACGTGCCCTGACTTACCCTTGCTGGGTGAGTCCCCCAGACCTTGCTGGTCTGTATCACAGTCCTTCCTCTGTTTCTACGAGACTTGCCGTTGCCAAGGCTTGTTGGGTCCAATCTGGTCGCCAACACCGCAGCACTCGACAGACTTCGTGGCACAGCTCGAATCCAGCTCCTGGTTGTCGTCAATGCCTCCTAGACCTCGTGGCTGAAGAGTCAAGGCGCCTGTCAACTCACCTGAAGCACCCGACATCTGAGGGCATTCGACTATCGTGCCCCTGGTCACTGGCTAGTGACCCAGACTCTGTCCCCTCTGCTTTCAGGTTCTCCAGATCTTCGATCCACCCTTGGATCCACCCGGACACTTTCGACTTGGTCGCCAGCAGCCCGTTGCAGCAGATCGCCATTGAAAACGAAGACGAAACCCGACGCCAAAAGACACCTATGCACCCGGCTTCCCTGGGTGAGGTAACTCGAGTACTCCGGTGCTCCCGTGGGTATTGATTCTAGAACTGTCTAGTTCTAAAGGGGTTTGCTCCAAGTCCTCCTCTAAGTGTCCTTTTCTTTTAAAAATCCAACCGCGACTTTCCCCATAGAAGTTAACGGCGATTCGCGGCTGTGTTCCCACACTGCACGCGTCCCCCGTGGGTCCCCTGTGTCACTACCTTGGGTGGTTCCTTAGGGTCCAAGCACTTCTACAGGCTCTAGGCCTTGTGTCTAGCTCAGTCGTGGTTCTTATACCACTTTTTTGGTATATGGTTTGGTACGCCCCTGGGGCTCAAACTTGTATTTGTGCTACTACTGTTGATAACTGACTTGTAACCTATGTACTTCGAACTCTAGCCTCATAAAGAGACTAGAGGGGTGTGTTTAAGACTAAATACATATATTTTATATATATACCTGGTGTGGTCCTCTTTCATTTGGTCCCTCAAGAGATTATAGACTGGTAAAACAAGCTGCTATACATTCCTTCAAGACTTAGCCTGAAGGCTGCTCTCCATAGCTACCACTAGGATATCTTTCAATAAGGTTGTCTTTAACCTATATCCAATAAGGGGTTGTTTGGACTGGTGCAAGGTGCCCACTATAATTAGTGGACAGCATATACCAGGCCAACTTCTCACAATCAAGAGTCATGAGGTGGAATCAAGAGTGGGATAAAGGAGCCGGGAGTGTCTGGTGGTGGATTAAAGAGCCATGAGGTGGAATCAAGACTACGCAGCCTTGGTTTTCAGCACCCGGCATTCAATAGCGCCGGCTGTGGGCTTCTGAGCACAACTTTTGGCCCGGCTCTCATTCTTTTTCAAATTAAGCACCGGATGTAGTAGTGTACAGCGCAGGGCAGCAGGACCCTGCACCAGCAGAGAGTTGTCCCTCCTCGGGCCCCTGGATATTACTTCTGCTGAGGGGGGGACAGAAAGGAGGGGGATTATTAGGACAAGAAGAAGTGACACCCCCGCTCCAGTGGTAGAGATATAGGACTCTGTGGTACCAGCGGTTCCTGCCTCAGTGCGGTCCTTGCTACCCGGGCGGGACTGGGAACCAGAAGCGACCCTGGCAAAAATGCTCTCTTCAGCTTCTTGTGCAATCTCTCTCTCTCTTTCCATCCATCCATTCACCCATCCAACCACCCATCCATTCATCTATCCATCCATCCATCCATCCAGCCATCCATCCATCTATCCATCCACCCATCCATCTATACATCCAACCATCCGTCCATCTATCCATCCACCCATCCATCCATCTACCCATCCAACCATCCATCTACCCATCAATCCACCCACACATCCATCCAACCATCCATCTACCCACACATCCATCCACCCACCCACCCATCCATCCGAACACATCCATCCACCCACCTATCCATCCACCCACCCATCCATCCACCCACCCATCCATCCATCCATCCATCCATCCACCCACACATCCATCTACCCATCCATCCATCTACCCATCCATCCATCTACCCATCCATCCATCTACCCATCCATCCATCTACCCATCCATCCATCCATCCATCCACACATCTATCCATCCATCCACACATCCATCCACCCACACATCCATCCACCCACCTATCCATCCACCCATCCATCCACCCACCCACCCATCCACCCACCCATCCATCCACCCACCTATCCATCCATCCACACACCTATCCATCCATACACCCACCCATCCATCCAACCATCCGTCTATCCATCCACCCATCCATCTACCCACCCACCCATTCATCCACCCACCTATCCATCTGTTTATCCATCCACCCACCCACCCATTCATCCACCCACCCACCCATCCATCCGTCTATCCATCCACCCATCCACCCACCGACACATCCATCCATCCACCCATCTAGGCATCCATCCACCCACACATCCATCTCCACCTCTTTCCTCCCTCTCTGATCGCTTTCTCTCTACCTCTCCTCCCTCTGTTTCTCCCTCTCCCTCCTCCCAGAGACGTTTTAAGGCCTTGGCAAAGTGGGCTCTGGCCCCGGGCCCCAGCCTTTCAGGGGCCCCTGATAGACCTGGCTCTGTTCTCCACACAGCCCTGTCCTGATGACCTTGAATGATTTTTAAACACAGTTTGTTTTCATATATTTGTATTACAGGTGGGTGGCAGGGATTGTGCGCAGTGACGTCAGTGAGCTGCTGCTGAGTTACAGTCATTGGACACACTTTAGAGTCTGGAGCAGTCTGATTGGACCATGAATTCAGAACTGGTCTGAGCAGGGGCCCCAAAATGTTTGGTCTAGGGCCCCCAAATCCTTAAGAGGACCCATCCTCCCCCTTCCTCTCTTTCCATCCATCCATCTAACTTCTCCCCCCCCCCCTAACCCCACAAGTAGAAGCAGAGGGGCCCCTCCCTCAAGGAGAAGCAAGGGGCCCCTCCTAACTTACTACAGGGGTCCCCAGGGGGAGGCAGCAGCAGACTCCCAGGGAGGGGTTTATTCTGTATTTATTTTAGGATGTTTATAAAGCGTGCACGAGGCCCGAGGGAGTCAAGGCGCCTCGTATTAAACATTTATTATCACAAGTTGTGCACAAGAAGAGATACACACAGTATAACACCCCTAGAGGTACAGACATCAGTAGTGGGGTACAGTGGCGGTGCAGTGTCAGCTGCACAAGACACGATCATCACCACAAGTCAGAAATACCCCAGGAGATCTGCCTCCTCCACCAGAGGACACTTCCGGGTTAAAGGTCACTTTTTGGAGACGGATAATTGAGGGGGGGCAGCATCACCAGAACCAGGTAACGAGGCTGAAAGATGCGAAATGGATCAGGACATTTCCGTCATTTCCCTTATTCTGAGTGATGAACACGTGCCTCGTGTGTAGCGCCTAGTATCTGGTGTGTGGTATTAAGCGCCTCGGTCTGAGCCCAGTCCTGCACCCGGCGCCTCTGGGCAGGTCCAGGGGAGCAGTGTCTCTCTTCAGGGCCTGTGCATAGCGCACTGAGGCTGAGGGCGGAGTTAGAGGCGCTGTATGGGGTGTAATGTACTCTGGGCTCCTCTGTCCTCAATGAGAATCCTTCACCGAGATTCCTGTGAGAAGCACCCGAGAGGCCTGTCCAGGGGTGCAGAGGAGGAGGGGCCTGTCCAGGGGTGCAGAGGAGGTGAGGCCTGTCCAGAGGGGTGAAGAGGTGAGGGGTGCAGGGGAGGTGAGGCCTGTCCAGGGGTACAGAGGAGGTGAGGCATGTTCTGTCCAGGGGGCTAAGGGCAGGTGAGGCCTGTCCAGGGAGTTGCAGAGGAGGTGAGGCCTGTCCAGAGGGGTGCAGAGGAGCTGAGGCCTGTCCAGGGGGCAGAGGAGGTGAGGCCTGTCCAGGGGTGCAGAGGAGGTGAGGCCTGTCCAGGGGGTGCAGAGGAGGTGAGGCCTGTCCAGGGGTGCAGAGGAGATGAGGCCTGTCCAAGGGGTGCAAAGGAGGTGAGGCCTGTCCAGGGGTGCAGAGGAGGTGAGGCCTGTCCAGAGGTGCAGAGGAGGTGAGGCCTGTCCAAGGGTGCAGAGGAGGTGAGGCCTGTCCAGGGGTGCAGAGGAGGTGAGGCCTGTCCAGGGGGGTGCAGAGGAGGTGAGGCCTGTCCAGGGGGGTGCAGAGGAGGAGAGGCCTGTCCAGGGGTGCAGAGGAGGTGAGGCCTGTCCAGGGGGGTGCAGAGGAGGTGAGGCCTGTCCAAGGGGGTGCAGAGGAGGAGAGGCCTGTCCAGGGGTGCAGAGGAGGTGAGGCCTGTCCAGGGGTGCAGAGGAGGTGAGGCCTGTCCATAGGGGTGCAGAGGAGGTGAGGCCTGTCCAGGGGGGTGCAGAGGAGGGGAGGCCTGTCCAGGGGTGCAGAGGAGGTGAGGCCTGTACAGGGGGTAGAGGAGCTGAGGCCTGTCCAGGGGTGCAGAGGAGGAGAGGCCTGTCCAGGGGTGCAGAGGAGGTGAGGCCTGTCCAGGGGTGCAGAGGAGGTGAGGCCTGTCCATGGGGCAGAGGAGGTGAGGCCTGTCCAGGGGGTGCAGAGGAGGTGAGGCCTGTCCAGGGGGTGCAGAGGAGGTGAGGCCTGTCCAGGGGTGCAGAGGAGGCGAGGCCTATCCAGGGGTGCATAGGAGGTGAGACCTTTCCAGGGTTGCAGAGGAGGCGAAGCCTGTCCATGGGGCAGAGGAGGTGAGGCCTGTCCAGGGGTGCAGAGGAGGTGAGGCCTATCCAGGGGTGCAGAGGAGGCGAGGTCTGTCCAGGATTGCAGAGGAGGCGAGGCCTGTTCAGAGGTGCAGAGGAGGTGAGGCCTGTCCAGGGGTGCAGAGGAGGTGAGGCCTGTCCAGGGGTGCAGAGGAGGTGAGGCTTGTCCAGAGGGGTGCAGAGGAGGTGAGGCCTGTCCAGGGGGGCAGAGGAGGTGAGGCCTGTCCAGGGGCTGAAGAGGAGGTGAGGCCTGTCCAGGGGTGCAGAGGAGGCGAGGCCTGTCCAGGGGTGCAGAGGAGGTGAGGCCTGTCCAGGGGGTAGAGGAGGCAAGGACTGTCCAGGGGTGCAGAGGAGGTGAGGCCTGTCCATGGGTGCAGAGGAGGTGAGGCCTGTCCAGGGGGGCAGAGGAGGTGAGGCCTGTCCAGGGGGTAGAGGAGGTGAGGACTGTCCAGTGGTGCAGATGAGGTGAGGCCTGTCCAGGGGGCAGAGGAGCTGAGGCCTATCCAGGGGGAGGAGAGGAGGTGAGGCCTGTCCAGGGGGAGCAGAGGAGGTGAGGCCTGTCCAGGGGTGCAGAGGAGGTGAGGCCTGTCCAGGGGTGCAGAGGAGGTGAGGCCTGTCTTGGGGGTGCAAAGGTGAGGCCTGTTCAGGGGTGCAGAAGAGGTGAGGCATGTCGTTTTCAGGGGAGGGAGGAGCAAAGGAGGTGAGGCCTGCCCAGGGGTGCAGAGGAGGTGAGGCCTGTCTTGGGGGTGCAGAGGTGAGGCTTGTTCAGGGGTGCAGAAGAGGTGAGGCATGTCGTTTTCAGGGGAGGGAGGTGCAAAGGAGGTGAGGCATGTCCAGGGGGAGCAGAGGAGGTAAGGCCTGTCCAGGGGGTGCAGAGGAGGTGAGGCCGTTCCAGGGGGTGCAGAAGAGGTGAAGCCTGTCCAGGGGGTGCAGAGGAGTTAAGGCCTGTCCAGAAGGTGCAGAGGAGGTGAGCCCTGTCCAAGGAGTGAAGAGGAGGTGATGCATGTCCAGGGGGTGAAGAGGAGGTGAGGCATATCCAGGGGGTGAAGAGGTGGTGAGGCCTGTCCAGGGGTGCAGAGGAGGAGAGGCCTGTCCAGGGGGTGAAGAGGAGGTGAGGCATGTCCAGGGGGCAGAGGAGGTGAGGCCTGTCCAGGGGGTAAAGAGGAGGTGAGGCCTGTTCAGAGGGGTGCAGAGGAAGTGAGGCGTATACAGGGGGTGCAGAGGAGGTGAGGCCTGACTAGGGGGTGCAGAGGTGAGGCCTGTTCAGGGTTGCAAAGGAGGTGAGGCTTGTCATTTTCGGGGGGCGGGGCTGCAAAGGAGGTGTGGCCTGTCCAAGGGGTGCAGAAGAGGTGAGGCCTGTCCAGCGGGAGGAGAGGAGGTGAGGCCTGTCCAGGGGAGGAGAGGAGGTGAGGCCTGTCCAGGGGAGCAGAGGAGGTGAGACCTGTCCAGGGGGAGCAGAGGAGGTGAAGCCAGTCCTGGGGGCAGAGGAGGTGAGGCCTGTCTAGGGGGTGTAGAGGAGGTGAGGCCTGTCCAGGGGTGCAGAGGTGATGAGGCCTGTGAAGCGGGTGCAGATAAGGTGAGGCCTGTCCTGGGGGCGCAGAGGAGGTGAGGCCTCTCCAGGGGGTGCAGAGGAGGTGAGGCCTGACATGAGGGGGGCTGAGGAGATGCCTGTCCAGGGGGAGCAGAGGAGGTGAGGCCTGTCCAGGGGGTGCAGAGGAGGTGAGGCCAGTCCAGGGGGAGCAGAGGAGGTGAGGCCTGTCCAGGAGGTGCAGAGGGGGTGAGGCCTGTCTAGGGGGTGCAGAGGAGGTGAGGCCTGTCCTGGGGGTGCAGAGGAGGTGAGGCCTGTCTGGTGGGGGGGGAGGGCTCAGAGGAGGTGAGGCCTCTCCAGGGGGTGCAGAGGAGGTGAGGCCTGCCCTGACGGGTGCTGAGGAGATGCCTGTCCAGGGGGGGCAGAGGAGGTGAGGCCTGTCCAGGGGGTGCAGAGGAGGTGAGGCCAGTCCAGGGGGAGCAGAGGAGGTGAGGCCTGTCCAGGAGGTGCAGAGGAGGTGAGGCATGTCCAGGGGGAGCAGAGGAGGTGAGGCCTGTCCAGGAGGTGCAGAGGAGGTGAGGCATGTCCAGGGGGTGCAGAGGAGGTGAGGCCGTTCCAGGTGGTGCAGAAGAGGTGAAGCCTGTCCAGGGGGTGCAGAGGAGGTGAGGCCTGTCCAGGTGGGTGCAGAGGAAGTGAGGCATGTCCAGAAGGTGCAGAGGAGGTGAGGCCTGTCCAAGGGGTGAAGAGGAGGTGATGCATGTCCAGGGGGTGAAGAGGAGGTGAGGCATATCCAAGGGGTGAAGAGGAGGTGAGGCATGTCAAGGGGGTGAAGAAGAGGTGAGGCATGTACAGGGGGCAGAGGAGGTGAGGCCTGTCCAGGGGGTGAAGAGGAGGTGAGGGCCTGTTCAGAGGGGTGCAGAGGAAGTGAGGCGTATACAGGGGGTGCAGAGGAGGTGAGGCCTGACTAGGGGGTGCAGAGGTGAGGCCTGTTCAGGGTTGCAAAGGAGGTGAGGCTTGTCATTTTCGGGGGAGGGGCTGCAAAGGAGGTATGGCCTGTCCAAGGGGTGCAGAAGAGGTGAGGCCTGTCCAGCGGGAGGAGAGGAGGTGAGGCCTGTCCAGGGGGAGCAGAGGAGGTGAGACCTGTCCAGGGGGGAGCAGAGGAGGTGAAGCCAGTCCTGGGGGTCAGAGGAGGTGAGGCCTGTCTAGGGGGTGTAGAGGAGGTGAGGCCTGTCCAGGGGTGCAGAGGTGATGAGGCCTGTGAAGCGGGTGCAGATAAGGTGAGGCCTGTCCTGGGGGCGCAGAGGAGGTGAGGCCTCTCCAGGGGGTGCAGAGGAGGTGAGCCCTGCCCTGAGGGGTGCTGAGGAGATGCCTGTCCAGGGGGAGCAGAGGAGGTGAGGCCTGTCCAGGGGGTGCAGAGGAGGTGAGGCCAGTCCAGGGGGAGCAGAGGAGGTGAGGCCTGTCCAGGAGGTGCAGAGGAGGTGAGGTCTGTCCTGGGGGTGCAGAGGAGGTGAGGCCTGTCTGGTGGGGGGGGAGGGCTCAGAGGAGGTGAGGCCTGTCCAGGGAGTGCAGAGGAGGTGAGGCCTGTCCAGAGGGGTGGAGAGGAGGTGAGGCCTGTCCAGGGGGTGAAGAGGAGGTGAGGCATGTCCAGGGGGCAGAGGAGGTGAGGCCTGTCCAGAGGGGTGCAGAGGAGGTGAGGCCTGTCCAGGAGTTACAGTGGAGGTGAGGCCTGTCCAAGGGGGTGCAGAGGAGGTGAGGCCTGTCCAGGGGGGTGCAGAGGAGTTGAGGCCTTTCCAGGGGTGCAGAGGAGTTGAATCCTGTCCAGGGGTGCAGAGGAGGTGAGGCCTGTCCAGGGGAATGCAGAGGAGGTGAAGCCTGTCCTGCGCGGGTAGGAGGAGAGGCCTGTCTTGTGCTGGGGGGTGATGCAAAGGAGGTGAGGCCTGTCCTGTGGGGTGCAGAGGAGGTGAGGTCTGTCCAGGGGGGTAGGCGTAGAGGCCTGTCCTGGCTTGTCCTCTGGGTATGAGGAGTGTGGACCGCCTCAGCCGCTGCTCTCACCACCCAGAGATGCTCCTTTCCAGACATATAATTTTATTTTAAGAGCTCATAATCTGAGTTTTTGAAAAGGATCCGGAGTTACCATTGAGCCCCAGATGGCTCATTACAAAGACTAGCATCTCCTCTCCAGTCGTGGAGTTTATTTTTACAAACCACTGTTTACACTGAAGTAACAAAGACTACAACTCCCTGAATGCACTTAAGTATTACATGAAAGTACAGGCATGAATATTTGGGGGATCACTGTACGGAAATATTTGGTAGCTCCTGGGGCATCGTGGCAGAGAGCAGTAGAACAGTTAATGTGCAAGGACGTTCATTCTCAGCCAGGGGGATGCAAGTCCAGCGCCCCAGTCTCTGGTGTCCTTGGATCTCTGTACTGGCCCTTGCCTGGTCCTGCAAGAGAGGACGAACCAGGTGTTTAGTCTGGCCTCTCAAAGGGAGTGAGAGCGGGCTCAGTATCCTGGTCCACCAGGCCCGGGCTCACGTCCTGGTCCCCACCAGGCCCCGGCTCACGTCCTGGTCCTCACCATACCCCGGCTCACGTCCTGGTCCACCAGGCCCCGGCTCACGTCCTGGTCCTCACCATACCCAGCTCACGTCCTGGTCCACCAGGCCCCAGCTCACGTCCTGGTCCTCACAAGGCCCTGGCTCGCGTCCTGGTCCACCAGGCCCCGGCTCACGTCCTGGTCCTCACAAGGCCCTGGCTCGCGTCCTGGTCCACCAGGCCCCGGCTCACGTCCTGGTCCTCACAAGGCCCAGGCTCACATCCTGGTCCACCAGGCCCCGGCTCACGTCATGGTCCTCACAAGGCCCTGGCTCACATCCTGGTCCACAAGGCCCCGGCTCACATCCTTGTCCACTAGGCCCCGGCTCACGTCCTGGTCCTCACAAGGCCCTAGCTCATGACCTGGTCCTCACAAGCCCCTGGCTCACGTCCTGGTCCTCACAAGGGCCTGGCTCACATCCTGGTCCTCACATGGCCCTGGCTCACATCCTGGTTCTCACAAGCCCCTGGCTCACGTCCTGGTCCACCAGACCCCAGCTCACGTCCTGGTCCTCACAAGGCCCTGGCTCACATCCTGGTCCACCAGGCTCTGGTTCACATCCTGGTCCTCACAAGGCCCCGGCTCATGTCCTGGTCCACCAGGCCCCGGCTCACGTCCTGGTCCACCAGGCCCCGGCTCACGTCCTGGTCCTCACAAGGCCCCAGCTCATGTCCTGGTCCACCAGGTCCCGTCTCCCATCCTGGTCCTCACCATACCCCGGCTTACGTCCTGGTCCACCAGGCCCCGGCTCACGTCCTGGTCCTCACCAGGCCCCAGCTCATGTCCTGGTCCCCCAGGCCCCAGCTCACGTCCTGGTCCTCACCAGGCCGCAGCTCACATCCTGGCCCCCCAGGCCCCGGCTCACGTCCTGGTCCTCACAAGACCCTGGCTCATGTCCTGGTCCTCACAAGGCCCCAGGTCATGTCCTGGTCCACCAGGCCCTGGCTCACACCCTGGTCCTCACAAGGCCCTGGCTCATGTCCTGGTCCACCAGGCCCCAGCTCACGTCCTGGTCCTCACAAGGCCCCGGCTCACGTCCAGGTCCTCACAAGCCCCTGGCTCACGTCCTGGTCCTCACAAGGCCCTGGCTCACGTCCTGATCCTCACAAGGCCCCAGCTCATGTCGTGGTCCTCACAAGGCCCTGGCTCATGTCCTGGTCCACCAGACCCCAGCTCACGTCCTGGTCCTCACAAGGCCCTGTCTCATGTCCTGGTCCACCAGGCTCCAGTTCACATCCTGTTCCTCACAAGGCCCTGGCTCATGTCCTGGTCCACCAGGCCCAGGCTCACGTCCTGGTCCTCACAAGGCCCCAGCTCACGTCCTGGTCCACCAGGTCCCGTCTCCCACCCTGGTCCTCACCATACCCCGGCTTATGTCCTGGTCCACCAGGCCCCGGCTCACGTCCTGGTCCTCACCAGGCCCCAGCTCACGTCCTGGTCCCCCAGGCCCCAGCTCACGTCCTGGTCCCCCAGGCCCCAGCTCACGTCCTGGTCCTCACAAGACCCTGGCTCATGTCCTGGTCCTCACAAGGCCCCAGGTCACATCCTGGTCCACCAGGCCCCAGCTCACGTGCTGGTCCTCACCAGGCCCCGGCTCACATCCTGATCCTCACAAGGCCATGGCTCACGTCCTGGTCCTCACTAGACTCCGGCTCACGTCCTGGTCCCCACCAGGCCAAGCCGGAGAGGGAGATCAACTGGTTTTTGGCCCACAATGCCACCTCAAACAGGAAGCAGACATATGCAAATCAGCTTTAGACTCCTTCCAATAGGAGCAGTCCAGCCTGAAGAGCCAATCCAGATCCTTTCTGAACCAGAACAGAAGCAATCCAAGACTGGTTTCAGCCTATCTGGCCCTTGACTGTAGGGTGCAGCTTGATTCTAGCGTTGCAACGAGCACGGGACCCACATCCGGGCACACCTGGCGTATTTAGGAATAAGCGAAATGATGGGTGGAATGTTTGAGTTAATCTCAGGCTCTGGTAATTACACTGGGACACATCCCAGCCCAACCTTCTTGTTCTTGGCCTCCGTCGCACATCAGCATGCAGCCAATCATAGCGCTTTAGCCAACATTACTTCCAGATGTCTGCTCCAGTAGTCACGGCAGTTCTAACTCTAAGGATTGGCCTGTCTCTCTGCTCCTGATGTTCACCAAAGTAACTGAGGCCACCGTGAACAAGCAGCTCACCAAATACCTTGAGTCCCACCAACTTCTGCACAAAGTCCATCCAGGGCTCCAACAGAGCTCTCTGCAGAGACCGTGCTAGCTAAAGCCACGTGGAATATTGGAGACATTATGTATGGGGGTGGGGAGTAGGGGGCTCTGATTTGATTAGATCTGTCAGCAGCCTTTGACACCATCTCCCACTCAAATCAAATCAAATTCTCTTTATTTCGGTTAATAAAACCCATAAAAGATACAGCCACACAAGTCATAATTAAAAACATTCTGAGCTAAAATGAACATTCAAATGGCGAATGGGCAATTGGAAGGTAAGAAATGGCTCTGATTAACATATTACAACAAGGTAGAAAAGAGCAGGAGTGTGACAATTCCCAAGTGGGTCATAACTATGCGCTCTCCGGCAATACAAGGCGGGGCAATAAAACCACATGACTAAAGTGCTAATGCATTTACATATATCATACGGTCACCAAGTTAAAGCCCAAACATAAGACGACAGTGCATAAACGGCCCTTTTTCCCTTGGTAACGCCCTTACTCGTAATCAAGCAAATGAGAAGGTTGAAATACATAAAATAGTACCATAAAAACAACTATTTACAATATGAATTAGACCTCACTTGTCTGGTCATCACAGTTTCCATTTTGTCTATCAGGGCCAGACAATGGTGTTAGCAGCGCCCTCCTTCTAATCGCCCAAAAGTGGCCTAGAAATTTCACAGTTGCGTCAGCAAATAAAGGTCTAGCGTCTGATTTTAATATGCGCAAGGCCTCTTTAGAATTTCGGGTCCCTAATTGTCTGCACACTGGAGCTAACCATTTGCTCCGTGGTTTCGCATAAGCTGTGCAGGCAAAAAAGACCTGGCCTATTGATTCATATGGGCAGGAACAGGAAGGACAGCCCTTGGGTTGAGGTTTATCAGGTTGATCAGACAGGAATTGGTAAAAGCATTGATTGGTAAGCTACCATGCCTGAACTGGGTATGCAATTTCCTGTCAGCTGGGACCTTGATAATTTCAAAATAGCTTTCTAAAAGACAATTGGTTTTCAAGTCTATGAAAGCGTCTGTTAGGCTGCCCTGTTGGATTTTCCAAAGTTTATCCTGCTCAACCCATGCCCAGTACAATAGCTTTCCTTGGCCTCTAGTATAGGTTGGTGGGTGACCGGTAACCTGTTTTGGCAGGCCAATGCTTGACCTAAGACTATCTACATGTTTAATCCAGCCAGTCTTTTTGGTTGTTTCCAAAGCGGAGACCTCGCTAAAAGCTGCAGCGTACGGTGCCAGATCAGGAGTGGTGAACAATCTATGCCAGAACAGCAGTGGGCGAAGTCTCGCAGGGTCATTAATAGGCTTAATGCCCAGATCAAGTTTAAGTGGGAGGAGAGGGGTGCTTTGAGGAAGTGATACCAAGTTTCTGAGGAACTTGTTCTCTACTGCTGAGAGATCACTTACATTTGCTGAGCCCCACAACTCTGCCCCATAGAGAGCACTGCTCACAGCCTTGCAGCTGTCCCATTTAAGAGCAGCTGCCACTGGCTGTGTATGATAGGCGATGCTCCTGCCTCAGAGCCCCGGTTAGCTGGGAGAATTTCAGACATGCCTTCTTTAGATGGTTCTTCCAGGCCATTCCCTCAGACAGCTTAATTCCCAGATAGTCAAATGAGCTGACCCTCTCGAGCGGAGCATTGTCCAGGAGGAGGTTCCCTTGAAGGACTTGTGAGTGTTCAGCATCATTAGCTTGGTTTTTGTGGTGTTAATTACCAAGCCCCTCTCATCACAGAAAGCGTTAAATTGATTCAAAACATTTTGGAGGCCCATTGGGGTTTTAGAAACCAGGAGGGTAACATCAGCTAATAATAGTGTGGAGATTTTGTGATTCGCCAAAGACGGAGCATCAGCTGGGATGGAGCACGAGAAATCAGCGACTTGGTTAACATACAAGGAAAAAGGGTTGGGACTAAAACACAACCCTGGCGGACCCCGCTGGATCATGATAGGCTCAGAAGTTTGCCCCTGGTTCCCCATCTCACACGGGCAGAAGTTCCTTCTTGCAACCTGATTAGGAGTTCCAGAATTGTCAGGGGCATTTCCATATCCCTAAGGACCCGCCAAAGTGAGTCCCTAGGGACAAGGTCGAAGGCTGTTTTTAAGTCTATAAAGGCAAGGTATAAACGACCATTGCCTAACACAACTACCTTCCAATACAGCATAACAAGGCGAAAGACCTGGTCGGTAGTGCCAGTCTTCTGCCGAAAACCCGCTTGAAGTGGAGAGAGGATGTGATTCTCATCCATCCAGTCCTGGATCTTAACTAGGAGAGAGCGGCAGAAGACCTTTTGGACACAGTCGATCAGGCTGATCGGACGGTAGTTGAAGGGCTTCGACCTATCCCCTTTCTTAAAAATGGGTATTACTTCGGCCCCTTTCCACAAATCTGGAATCCTCCCCCCGCCAGCCATGTCATTGGCCAGTGTTGTGAAGTATGTTGCCCAGTTACCCCTGTCTGAGCGGAAGAGGTCGCCAGGGATGCCATCCGGGCCTGGGGCTTTCGCAGGTGTGATTGCGTCCAAGGAAGACAGGATTTCCTCTCTAGTGAATGAGAGGCTACCTACTGGGTGACCTATATCAAGAAACGTCTGGGGTCTATCTTGGGTGTTAGTGATGGAACACAGATCACTGAAGTGCTTATGCCACTCCGCAGCTGGGATGTTATTGGCCAAAGGGGGCCATCTTTCAAAATTACTCTTGAAGAAAAGTGACCAAAGCCTCCTGCTATCAGGGTGCAGGATGGCCCCCTCGAGATCTTGTCATCTCCTTTCATCCCATTCTCTCTTGGCTTTAGTTTGTCCCTGTTTGTATTTCCTCCTGACCTCGCGTATCATGGGAGTATCCCTGTTTCTGATGGCTACGGACAGTCTCCCTCTCAACACTCTACACTCTTTATTGAACCACAAATGTGTTCCTAATGATCTCCCCTGCTTAGGTCTATTCTTATGAATGTAAACAGCAAAGGATCTGGCCAGGTGTTCAAAAACGTCCGCATGTAGAGCGCTGCAGCTAATCTGTGTGGGCGGGTCATCGGTCGCTAGTGACAGAATCTCCAAATGCTTTTCTAAGTCATTTTTAATTAGTTTAATCTTTGGTTCATCTGCCATAATAGCGGGCCATTTGAGCCAACGTTTATCGTTTGTAGGGATGACCTCCTTGGTGCTCAATGGAATAGGAGAGACCCTCCCCTTTTCGCCCCATGGATGTTCAACAGTCAGGCTAAGGGGATTATGGTCACTATCACAGGACGGGATAATGACCATGTTCCGTACTAGAGGCCAAAGGGTACGATCCACAAGTAAGTAATATATCCTACTTGACCCATTCGGTCCACGGAAAGTCATCCCCCCTCCTTTATCAGAGCTGGTTCTCCCATTGGTGGTTTTAGCCTGTATTCCAAAGATATAGCATTCAGCTGCAGTGCTGCTTGCAACCATTTTTTTATGGGAGGGAGCTCTAGGGGAGGTACCAACCACTCTGTATCCTCCTCATTCACCTCGTAGGAGTCAACCCAGTCAAGAGGCTCGTATGTAACATTAAAGTCACTCCCGACTATTAGGGGGTGGCTGTCGTGCCTAGCTTCCAATAAGTTGTCCAGGGCGTGGAGAGTTGGGGAGCCAACTCCTCTAGTGCTTCTGGCATAAACATTGTAAATATCAATGGACTTGCCCTTGCCACTATTTAGCCTAATCCCAAGGATGTCTGAACTATTGGTGACCAGCTCCTTAATGGCACAGTTTATTGAGATATTAATTAGAATAAGCAACCCACCTGACGGCCGGCCATGTTTAAATGGAATAGCCGGTCTATGAAATGTCATGAACCCAGGGATGAATGTGTGGGTCGGGCTCCATGTTTCCTGCAAAAAGCAGATCTCATGTTGATTGATAAACTCGAGTCAGTGGGGGCAATCGGGCTTCCCCCTTTTGCCCGCCACATTCCACGACACTATTTTCAACATCCTGCTGTTACTCATCGGGGAGAGAGCCTGGGGAGTTGGTAGGGCGGTTGGATCAATCGGCTCTATTGGAGGATAGCTAAGTGTGTCTAGACCACGGGCCTGCACATGATCTCTCGTCACTGGCAATGTGGCTGTAGCCGAGACTAGCTGTGAGTTTGATGTCATACTCCCGAACTCTTGAAAGGGCTCTCTTGGTGAATGTATGCTGTGGGGGACGTGCCAACATAATCTATACTGGAGATGTACATGGGTTCCTTGGCAGGAGGTGGATGTAGTCGATCGTTCTGGGACAAAGTTGGTATAGGGGAGTCCTCAGGGGGCTGTGGGGCAGCTTTAGCTCGTTCGGTCGTAGTAGGGATGCTTAGCTTCAGCCGGATGTTTGTAGCAGGTGGTGGATAGGTTCTAGCTTCCAGGGCAACTAGGTTATGCACCAGGTGTTCACTAACTAGAATAAGCTCTATTGCGTCCACTGAGCTGTATTTAAGGACACATCTTTTTGCCTGCACAGTGTCATCCCTTATTATAGATCTGCAACCCTGGTATGCCTCAACCAATGTATAGCTTTGTTTTTAAGGCTTCACCGTTCTCATGTTTGTAGCTGTTGTTGTCCACCTTGGGGATATTGGTCAAATAGATAGTTGTGGGCAGGGGAGCAATGTGCATAGGGTGAAGTGGTTGGAAGGGTAAAGGCGCCCGACTACAGCCTGTATTCAATCTCTGGGATACTTGCTCTGTCAGCATCCCATGCCCAGCTAGGTCCCGTGGTACACCCCTATGTTTCCAGCCTTGATCCTCCTGGTACCTGCCATGGGCAGTTAATGAAGTACCAGGTTCCCTATCATTGCAACCAAGTGGGCCAAACTGGGAGGCAGAGTTAATGTTCAAAGCATTATGGACGGTTTGCATGCAGGGGGAAGTTGCAGGGCCCGTCCTTGAGTTTGCATGATTATTTGGGGTAAGCGCTGGGGGGGGCTGGGGCCTACTACATTCTTCTAGCTTATGGTAGAGTTTTGACACTAAGACGGTCAAAGTCTCAATACCTTTTAGGGCTGCTATTTCCCTCTGAACATCTAAATTAGAGAGTACAAGTTCATTAGCAGCCTCCCTTTCTCCCTGGGAGGGGTTCATATTTAACCCATTGTCTATTTTACTTGTATGCGCCGGGTCGCTATATACATCGTTTATAGCTGATTTCTCAGCAAGAGGGGTGAAGCGATTGCTCAGGGGCAGGTCGACTAGCATAACACAATCAGCGGTGCAAGCTTCGCTTGAAGGACACAAAAGGCTACAAGTGCGCTCTTTTAGCGCTTCCGGGACTGGCGTTGGATGTATTTTGTTAGCCGCTTTCTTAAATAAATTTGGTATGTTCCCATACCCTGTGTTGGTGGACCCAATGGAGGTGTGTGGGTGAGGAGCCATAATGGTGGGTGCAGGGGCAATAGATGAAACAGGTGTCATTAGCAACCCCTCACAGTCTGCAATCATATTCTCAATGTGATCTAGCACGTTCGCCCCATGCACCCCTTCGTTCCCAGTTTCGTGCCCTAAAGCCTGGGACCATTTCTTGCATCTCTTCTTTGTGGCACCTCCCAACCCAGCCTCAGTCCCTTTCCTTTCCCCCATGCCAGACAGTCAATGAGTCAACACTGCAGAAGATGGTATGAAGTATTAGGCAAAGCAAATATGGGGCAGTCGATAGATAAAAGTCAAACTGCCAAATAGTACCTTAGGAATGAAACAGCCCGAGTCCTCGAGCTAGAGGTATTAGGGGGGTGGCCCAGCCCAGCCACTTCCGGGCGCAGGACAGGCGCAGGACGGGCCCGCCCTTGGCCCGGGCACGGCCCGCGCTGCAGTAGCCCGCACTGAATTTAAAGCGCCCCCTGGCGCGATGGCAATTGTGTGTGCGGCAGCAGGCCGCAAAGAAGCCTGGGACTTGTGGTCCTTGTCCCCCGGTCACGGCCCCAACAGCAGGCAAACAGGAGTGAAACGTGGCACTCCACTTTACTAAAGAGATTGGAGATGGTGGGTCAAGTGCCTGCTTGGTTCTTATCCTTTTTGAAAGATCTGACCCAAGCGGTGGCATCAGCTAACTGCAGATCAAACCCTAAGACGAACCCCACAGAAGCCCCGCCAGGGACTTGTTTTGAGCCACAATCTTTTCAATCTTTACATGGCCCACTTGGCCAGCCTGATCGAGTCATTCGATATCACCTCTACTCGAATATACACAAATTATTAGATTAGAATTAAATACAGATAAAATGGCCAGTAATTTCAGGAGCTGCTGCCAGGAAGTCGCTGATTGGATGAGCTAAAACTCCCTGGCGCTGAACAGTGAAAAAAAATGGAAATAGTGGTATTTGGGTCCAGAGCCTCACGGCACAAGGGTGGTGGCCGGTGTCGTTGGGAGCTCTGTCCACCCCATTCCATCAGGTCAGCAGCCTGGGAGTTTGGGTGGACTCGCATGTGTCCCTAAAAGGATACATTAAAATCACCTGCTCTACAGGCTCCCGACTGCTGAAAGTTATCAGAAAAATACTTCCGTTCATCCCTGCTTCTTCTAGAAGGGACCTGGCTCTAGCCCTGATTCTATCGAGAAGGGATTTCTGCATCTCTTTATACGTAGGCATATCTAAATATCGCCTACATAGATTCCGGCTGCTACAAAAACAGCACCTGAGCTGGTTCTGAGGTTAAAAAAATCAACGTCGATCTCCAACAAACTGGCCAAATTGCACCGGCTTCCTGTCCTGAAAAGATGTCAATTTAAAGCACTTTATGTCATAAACGCTCTACAATCAGGGGGTTAATTCTTATTTGTCCTTTCTTTTTGCCTGGTATCAGCTTGCCGAGTGGTGAGATCCCACCGTGCTTTGCTGCGTAAGTCTCTAAGTTTAGGAAAATCAGAATAGATGGCTGCTCTCTGCCTGTGGTGACTGCAGGTACCTGGAATGAATGCCCTCCCACCTGCCCTGTGCGCCCAAGAAAACATGAGTTCTTTCAGGAAACAAATCAAAACCTTTCTGTTCGTGTTCAGGGGCTGTGTGATTTTGATACTTATGTGCTCATACTAGCGCCAAGACACCTCTTTCCCGATCTAGCTGTGCAGCGCTATATAAATTGGCTTTCACATCCCGTCATAAGCCATCGATCTCTGGGCAACAGATCGATGCAGCTATAGACGCCCTAGGAGGAGGAAAGGCACCGGGATCTGAAGGGCTGATGTAGAGTTTTACAAAGCTTAGAAACAATTACCTGCCGCATATCTGCTAGAGGTGTAGAGCGAGGCATTAAAGGGTGGTGTGTCGGTGCCGTCTATAAGTGACGCAATCATATCAGAGCTCCCCAAGCCTGGGACAGACCCGGCTCAGTTTACCACTTATCGCCCTCTTTCACTACTTAACAGTGATAATAAATTCCTGCCTGAGGTGATGCGACTCGGCTATCCCTCCTACTAGAGAAAATAGTCTCCCCAGTACAGTCGGGATTTGTCCCACATAAATCCACAGCGGTTCATCTACGGACGGTATTCGCAGTGCTGCATCGGGAAAACACACACATGAAGTCAGCTGATGCCGATAAGGCGTTTGACTCCCTGGAATAGCCTTTTATGATCGAGACGTTTAGGCGCCTTGGTATGTCAGGGAGTTTGAGATCACATATGAGGCTGCTGGACACACAGCCTATGGTGATTAACCGTGAGTAATGAACTCCGCTCCGCTAGTGGAGGTTGCAGAGATTTGGTAACTACGCATTTAATTGAAAACACGGAATTTATGCAATAATTCCAACTCCGCTACATAGTGGTGTTAGCTACTGCACCCACAACCCTTTGATAAAACAACTTTACCTTTACATGCTAAAAAGCATATAACCAATTCACAAAAGTGAACTTTGAAAAACACCAGACAGAGAGGTGATGAATTTGGGGTCACCCCTAACCTAGGGGGAGGGCAAGCAGATGCCTTGAACACAAAGAGCATTTCATGCTGAATGATTCGGTGGTGATCCCATCCTCCTAGGACCACCCCAAGCAAAGTTATGGGCAAAAATTCCATGCCAACCAAAGGCCCAGCAAAGCATTGTGGGGCGAGATTCTAGAGTTTAGTGAATATTATAGTATTAGCTCTCAGCTGAGCCTGGAGAGCCTGCCCCTTGTGGAATGTTTTGATATTGGATACTATAATATTCAACCACTCCGTCTGTAGCTCATTCCTCTCGCTCGGGTGACAGCCCACATATCATTACATGATTTTGGGGTCCCCCCTAACCTAGGGGGAGGACCAAGCAGGTGCTTTGAACACAAAGAGCATATCATGCTCAATGATTGTGGTGGTCCCATCCTCCTAGGACCACCCCAAGCAAAGTTATGGGCAAAAATACAAGGCCTGGAGTATCGTTTGGCAGTGTTTTATATGGTCCTCCCAGGTTGGACTAAATATCACTATGTCGTCTAGATGAGAGTTGAGAAGGTCGGACAACGGAACTTCAGAGTTCAATTGTTCAGAATCCTTGAAGTTAGAGGTTTTCTGGACAGGTCCGCTGTCGTCTCATGACTGATAGTGTGCTATAAAAATACACATAACATAACATTTTTCTGAGTGCTTTTGAGATGTAATGTGCGGAGGCCCAATGATATACGCAATAGCCAACAGCATTATGTGAGAGAGCAAATGTTCTGGGCAGAGCCAAAGCCCACTCTATGTATACTTTAAGTCGTTGGTAGCAAAATCGGTGATGTATTGAGCTCCACTATCAATGAAGTCAGACCTAAAAATCACTTATTTTGAGTAGCACCCGAGTCTACTTCCTAAGCTCTCCACGTTTGGCAGGGAACCCACGTATTAGGATGTAAAGTACTATGGCCATCATTACAATGCCGAATGGTCGGACCGCCGCCCGCCATCATGGTGGTCCGGGGACTGCCTGACAGGCAGGAGGCGGTCCAACTGCCCAATTACATTTTAACAGCCGTGGTGGCAGTCGGAAAGTGCATTTTTCTACTGCGGCTTGTGCTGCGGCCCAGGAAAAGGGCAGCAGTAGATAACAAGCACTGGCATAGCCAATAGGTCTCGCCTTTGGGACCTTATAAGTGTTTAACTATGCAACAGTTAATGTTGTTGCACCAAGGATATTATGCTGCATAACTAAATACTTATAAGGTCCCAAAAGCGAGACCTATTGGCTATGCCAATGCTTGTTTCTTTAGTTAGCATGCTATCCCTATCGTAAAATCAGGCTCTTTTATTTGAATGATTTATAAGTTTCTTCGGACACCGTCTCTCTTTTAATTTCTTCTTCAAGTTATCTGCATGTTTATAAAAATCTTTAAGTGATGTTTAGTTCCTCCTCAATCGGAGGAACTGTCCAAAAGAGATGTTATCCTTTTGTGTTTTAGGATGATAGCTACTATAATGTAGGAGGGTATTCTTATCTGTAGGTTTTATGAACAATTCAACGTGCAAGCACCCCTCTATTGTTTTTATAGTGATATCCAAGAAATCTACACTTTCGTTGCTAACATTAGCTGGGAATTTGAGGTTCTGATCTCCCTTATTCAACCAGAACAGAAAGTCATCTAACAATTCCCTGGATTGTTTCCAAATGAGGAAGAGGTCATCGATAAATCGATGCCAGTTTCCAATGTGTTCAAAGAAGGGAGAAACGTCAATATAAATGCGCTTTTCTTCAAAGGCCCCACATGAATGCAGGCCAGACTGGGAGCACACGTGGCTCCCATACTAGTGCCTCTGAGTTGTAAATATAGATCTTCTTTAAACAAAAAGATATTGTTCAAAAGCACCATGGAGACACACCTCGCAATAAAATCCTAGATACCTCCCTGGATGTCTGACTGTTCTAAGGTCTTCTTGATGACGTCAATAGTGTCTCTTTGAGGTATGTTAGTATATAGTGCCTCTATATCGAGGGTCACCATATATTCTGAGTGATTATTAAATTCTAATCCTTCGACTTGGGTTATCATATGGGCTGAATCGCTTATATAAGATTTTGAACCAACGGTTTGAGAAAGACGTCCGCATATTTACTCAAGGGCTCTAATAGTGAGTCTATAGATGACACTATGTGTAGGAAGGTGGAATCTGACTGCATGGTTGCCCCCACTTTTTTCCTGGTGTTCTCACATCCACACATTGGTGGCAGTGGTGGCTCCCTTATATTATTATATTATTTTTATGAATTTTAGGGAGCCCATAAAAGGTTGGAATCTTTGGATTTTTGTTCTTCAAAAACAGATACTCCTCTGTGCTTATCCACTCTTCCTCCTTCGCCTTTTCTAAAAGATTGGACACTTCTTTTTCCAGATCATCCAGTCTACAATTCGGAACCTTTTGATAATGTTCCAAAATTGATAATAACCTCATGGCCCTCATCTTGTAATCAATGTTATCAAAAACAACCACCCACCCCCGTGTCCGCTGGTTTTATTGTGATACTCTGATCTCTAGCTAGGGATTCCATCGCCTCTTTCCGATTTTTAGGGAGATTATTAGCCTGAAAACATCTCTCATCTAGGATCTTGTTCACCTCTATACTTACCACAGTTTTGAAAACTTCCACATTTTTTCCTACTTTGGCAATATTGAGAGTGAATGTAGATTTGGGTCTCAACTAAGCCTGGGCGTAGTTTGCGTAGTAGCACTTCACGTAGCTACGTGAAGTACAGCTTCAACTACACGTAGCTATGCAAATTGCGTAGTGCGTAGCTGTGTGCTTGATTGCACTGTACAATAATTACCAAAAGCATCTTGTACAGTACAAATTAAGATAAAATAAATATCTCTGTCTTTATATGCTAAAAATGCATATAGTCACTTCACTAAAGTGAAATCAAAAAGTTAACAAGCAGTGAGAGAGGTGATGATTTTGGTATCCTTGCTAACTTAGGGAGAGAACCAAGCAGATGTCTTGAAAACAAAAAGCACATCTTATTGAACGATTCGGTGGTGGTCCCATCCTCTTAGGACCACCCCAAGCACAGTTATTGGCAAAAATACAATCCCAACCAAAGGCCCTGCAAAGCATTATGGGACGAGATTAGCAGTGGGCAGTGAATATTATAGCATCCAATATCAAAATAATTCTACAAAGAGCTGCAGTTCCACTAGTCGTTACTAGGTGTCCTCACGAGTCAAATGCAAAAGCTTCATGAAAGGTTTTCAATACTTTTGCATTTGACTCGTGAGGGACATCTTGTAACGACTAGTGGAACTGCAGCTTGATGTATTAATAATTTCAATGCTTTTGCATTTGACTCGTGAGGGACACCTAGTAACGACTAGTTGAACTGCAGCTCTTTGTAGAATTATTTTGATATTGGACACTATAATATTCACTGCCCACTGCTAATCTCGTCCCATAATGCTTTGCAGGGCCTTTGGTTGGGATTGTATTTTGCCCATAACTGTGCTTGGGGAGGTCCTAGGAGGAAGGGACCACCATTGAATCGTTCACATGATATGCTTTTTGTGTTCAAGGCATCTGCTTGGTCCTCCCCTAGGTTAGGGGGACTCCAAAATCATCACCTCTCTATTGCTTGATATTTCATTGTCAAAATTCATTTTTGTGAATTGGTTATATGCTTTTTAGCATAAAAAATTGCTTTATCAAAGCATTTGAAGGAGTTTATTAAATTATTATACTCCTGCTACGCTACGTTGATAAGCACAGTTATTCACTCTGCTACGTGCAATTTGCGTAGTGCATAGTAGCACAAACTTTGCATGCTTCGTGAGCGTAGCAAAGTATTATGCCCAGGGTTAACCCTGAATCAGTTCTGAAGTCCTGTTTAGGCCGCCCTTCAAAAAACCGACTAAGTCAAATTTTTCTAAAAAGTGCCTTAAGATCTTTCTCCGCTTGAAATCTATTGATTCCTGTGGAGGGCACAAAAACTGAAACCTCTACCTAAAACATCTTCCTCTGTTCTGTTAAGGACCCTACTGGACAGATTCACTATCGATGCTTGTTCTATTTCCAATATTTTTGACTTCTCGTTCGTATGTATTCCAAATCTGGAGGCATCTTGTTAATATCTAAGAGTGCACATGGGCATGTGGTGAATGCACCGTGAGAAGGGTGTGCTGAATGCCACCACATAGAGAGTAGAAATAAAGGCACGTCTAATGTTAATGTTTTCAAGAAAGCTTTTTATAATGTAATGTGCAGCCCAATGTGTGTCTTTTTAGAACATTATACTTTTTTCATCACAACAGAAGTACATATGGCTCACTCAGAGTAAGCATCTCTACAGGGATGCACTACAGGCTCTACAGGGTTCTTTAACGAATGAAAACATTGAAGTAACCATGGTTAAAGCTCAGGTGCAAGCTCGCTTCCGAGGATTCTGTGATCCAGATAGCAGTACGTATCAAATGACTATTAGTTTGCTATGTGAGGATAGCAATGTTCGATAAATTGTCCCACTCTGTTAACCGAAGTTTCACAGTCAGATTCCCTCAGGCACATGGAATTACCAGATGTGGTGTGCACTCGACATTACCAAGCACTGATTTGTCAGTGTATGGGGCACACGGCGAGCTGTCGTGCACACAGGCAATGCTTCCTTTTCCTCTCCATTTAACCAACAACAACTATGCCAAAACTGACTACTCCTTTATAATTAAATTAATTTGTGGCCTCTTTAACCAATAAAGACGGTCACCATTTATTTTCAATTTGTTTGATATAAAAAAGTCATCATCTTAAATGTTGTACACAAAGAAACGCATACAAAAATTGGATCAAACACAGTAATATTACTTTACCCACCCACCAATAAAAAATCAAATCACTACAGTGGATACAAAAAGGAAATCACAAACACAATTGGCAAATCATGTAAAACAAGAATAACATTACAAAAAATACAATAAACAATGCCAGTTCTTATTTTTCAAAAGTCCAGAACAGGAGCAATCAGCAATTAACAAAGATAATCAAAAACACAATAGTTTAACTTGCTTACTTATTGCTCCGTTTGTAAATGGACAATGCACCTCTAGAAAAACATAACTTCTGAAGCCAGGTTACTAGTTTAAGTAGAAGTGAATGACTCTTAATAGTTCCCTGGTACACAGTATTACTCCTTCAGATGAAAAACATTATTTTGAAAATATAGTAGGTGCACAAATGATGGTCAACGCGTTTCGAACCCACTACATCATCTTTTCAGGGGTTCTCCTCAGGACAAAGAACTGATATCCACTCTATAACAAAACACAAAACATTACACAAAATTCATACATCAATATCAAACAGCTTAAATAGAATGGGGGTTCTCTTAGCTTATCATCAAAAAACACCTTTACCTCATTTGATTTGAGTTTATTAGCACCACTATGCTAACGTTGACTTGAATCCTGAAATGAAAAAGATAGATTATTTATCACTGAGATGCCTCTAACACCACATACACAAGTGCTAACTAAAACAGCCACTGTCAAAACCAGACCTCTTCGAGTATATACTCACAGGCAATAGGGTCAAACAACCCACTTCTGTCACACGATCACCAGTAGAATTAAACAAGGACTATAACAGGTCCGTACAAGCTTCCGGTACACAGAGCGGTGTGCAGACCGTGACATAAGCGACTTAAAAAGCATTAAAACCCAAGTCGGGAAGAGCATCGGCTTTTGCCACTTATTTAAACCAATTTGCGCGTCACGCCTAAAATGGAGAAAGTGTGGAACGGTAGAAACCAACCACTAAGAAGACCGAACCAGCGACAGACAAATTTTTTTTTTTTTAAATGGCTCAAATACTTTCAGTCGCGTACCACGCTATTGAAACTAAACGCATAGGCAGGTAGAATGAGTACTGGGGCTGCCGCACTCATAATAATTCTCCTCGCGGAACAGAACAACATTTACTTTAATTGTGTTCTTCGTAGCCCTGCACAGCATCTCGTTGCGAAGCACTCGCTGCTTGAAGGAAGTCAGCGGCTGGAAGTCTGAATATGGACTCCGCCTATCTATACAGCCCAGCCTCATCCTTTGTGGTGCACCAACGAATTCTGGGACATGTGGTCTCTCAATCCCCACGTGCATTTACTGAGAGAATCTCAACGTTTCAGCTCCAAACACAGGAGGCACGGTTTAGAAAATGATGGAATATCATGTGTAGGGATGACACATCATGAAGAAGATGGAAAACATGAATTGGACAGGATAATTATTTCACAAACAAATTATTTAATTCTGACATTTCATTGAGTCCATTCGACACAGTGTCAAAATGTAATATAAGTTAGGCCTCTTTCCGGTTCAGTTTTTGATCAATGTCACCTTCCCGGGGTTCGATTTTAATGGTTGTCAAAACTGTCCAGCGTAAATCCGCTTCTGTATGGTGATTATCTATCCAATGGTTGACTAATGAAGCAGACAGAACTTTACGCCTTATGCGTGATTTATGTTGAATGGTCCTTTGCCGAATCTCCTGGTTGGTCTTACCGATGTACAGTTTTTCACAAGGCCATTTGAATCACATATACAAAATTTTGTGTATTACAGTTTGAGAAATTCTTATGTAGCCATTTAACGTTGTTGTGCTGAAACAATGTTCCTCCTATTGTCTGGACGCAACAGACACATGTGCCACATTTGAAATGTCCCTCCAATGGAGATAAATTCCAAAGCGTGCGTAGATTGCTTCTTGTGGGCCCTGAAGGTATCACAGCACGAACTAGCTGGCTTCCAATAGTACGTTCTTTTTTCAATGCAAACAATGGCTGCTCGAATGATTTGTCCATTTTTTTAATCAAATGCCAGTTTTGTCTGATAATCTTTTTGAACTGGTTAGTCTTTGAACAAAATGTGGAGATGCATACCATGCATTCTAACTTGTCATTTGCTGGTCTATTTTCCAGAAGGGTCTCTCTCGGAGTCCACCAAGCACGTTTCATTGTATTTTTCAGCAATTTGTTTGGGTATCCGCGTTCCTTTAATTTGTGCACAAGAATTTCTGCATTCGTGAAATAATCACTTTTACCTGAGCAATTCCGTCTTATCCGGAGAAATTGGCCCTAAGGCAAATTGTCATGTAAACTGCGTGGATGATGACTAGTATAATGTAGGGCATTGGTCCTAACCTTTGATTTGGTAAACAATGTAGCTCATAATTGGCCATTATGGCCAAAGACCGCTACATCCAAAAATGTGATAGATGACTGGCTACTGGACACACAGAATTATATATCTACTGATCTGGCATTCAACCATTCAATAAACAAATTTAAGATATCATCGGGGAGAGGAGTTGGCCTAACGGCTAGGGTGGTCGACCTCGAATCTGGTGAACCGGGTTCGAGTATCGGCAATGATGCTGAACATCCTGTGATTCTGGGCAAATCACTTAATTTCCCCGTGCCCAACAAAAAATGAATGTGTCGTCATGTAACGCAACTGGTGCTATGTAAAGCACTCTGATACCCGATCCCTTCGGGTCAAGTTCGCGCTATATAAAACTCAGTAAAAAAAAAAAAAATCTTGTCCATCCCAAATGCAAAAAAATGTCATCAATAAACCGCAACCATTTTCGGATATGATGCGCAAATGGATTGTTATCATAGATAAACTTCTCAAATTTGGCCATGAATAACACGGCCAGCTCTGGGGCAAAGTTCCAGCCCATCGCTGTCCCTTTGATTTCCTCTCCATGGGCAGCTCGCTGGTGTGACTGTCTCCATGAAGACACGTTGAGATTTCTGCCCCAGTAGTCATGGCGGAAGGTCGAGTAGTCGCGGTGGAAGGATCTCCTTCTTGGGTCTGAGGTGCTGGTGTTATCACAGAAGTGCAACGACGGTAGAGTCAGCAGTGGGTGTCTGCATCTTCCCCTCTGCGGTCTCCGAATCAGCTTTTTAGGTCTCGCCTAGCGTTGCAGCGCCTGTGCTGCTCGCTCGGCGAGACATATAGTGAGAGAGGAGATTTCAGAAGGGGCCTTGAAGCCCCGCCCATCATTTTCATTAGGTCATGTCAGCGTTTATGCTAAAGGCTGGCTTCCCATTGAAAAGGATGCTGTTTGGTCACTGCCCTTTCTCCCTTTTGGACGGCCCATCCGGACTGGGTCGTCTGCTTCACGGCTGCCGTGAAGCACTTTCTTTCTAATCGGCATGGCCTTAGCGCGGCCATGCTAATTAGAAACAGATGGCCCCCCTAAAGATAAGAAAGTCTGCAGGCACTACCCTGCACACTGAGTTCCCCTCGCTTCAGCGTCCCACCCCCCCCCCTCGGATCACACGTCCGCTCAGGGAGCCTCTCTTCGCTTTAGCCCCCCACCCCCCTCAGAAACAGCAGAAACCCACAAACCCTGGGTACATGGATTACTTTATTGATAAAGCACCGACATCCTACGCTAATGCCGCTCTCGAGCTTTAAGGGGTAGTAATACTAGACTGAAATGCAATAAATAGCTCAATGTGACAACCTCCACAGTCAATGAATCTCGGCAAAAACATCAACAAATAAAAACACAAACTAAACCTAGGAAAGAACACTTGGCATCTAAGGGGTTAAACCACACACCTCCCTATCTCCTGTGCCCAGAACAGCCCTATGATGAATCCTTTCTGTCTGCACTCTGCCAGCTCCGCGAGTTCTGTCTAGCATCTGCACGACAGCTTGGCTCGAGGCGCTAGTGAAATACATATTTCACTAGGCTGGAATGAAACTACATCTTTCATTAACCTCATCAGACTCCGCCCGACAGTCTTCACATCTCAGCTCGACAGGCCCACTTACATTCTTACAATGGTTTTTGTGTCCTTTTCTTATTTTGTTCAAGCGCTGCACGTATATTGCAGCATGGAAAGCATTTTTTTTTATTTGTCAAGTACGATAACAGCTTCGGTCATCTCGAAGTTTTTTTCTTCTAATCTGGGTATTGGTTTGATGGCATGGTCAAAGATGTGAACCCCGGAGGGCCCAATCCGTCTTTCATTCTTCTGAGGTCGATGAAATGAATACCAGTGTGGTGGGTAACAATACCCAGCACATACCCACGGGTACGGATTGGTACTCCCTCAAAGTGAGGTCACGCTCTCCAGGTGCGTCAGAGTACCACAAAAAGGAATCATGGCCCTCCCCTTTTAAAGCGAAAACTTCTGCAAAACAAACTGTGTTTGACATCAAAAGAACCTCCGCCACGAGTCGTAGAATCTGACAAAAACTGCAGAGGGTTTTCGCTTTGCAGGAAAAACGCCGAAAAGTTATACACCAGCCCTTTAAATTCAGTTGCAGAGGAACCGCAACACCAGCAGACAATAATATGTTTAGTAGCATTTGCTCAATTCTTCTTTACAATAATTGTTTTAACTCCTTTAACTTAACTATAACATGTTTTATTTATAGCACTAAAATATCACTTTTAAACCTCTAAAATATGCACCGCTTTGTTGCCCTTGTGCCTAGCTGTGCCTCGTACAAATTACTGAATATACATTTCTCTCTCACAAGCTCTTTCGCGGACCAGTGAAACATCCTGATGGCATCCGTACCAAGTGTGCATATCCCTAAAAAGCGGTGTTATGTTTTGAAACAAGCGCTGCCCCTTTTCATGTGTTGCGAATCCTCCACAAACTCCTGCTTCCAACTCCTCCGTGAGGGAAGTGAACTGTCTCTTCACAGACGGATGTCTCTGGGTAGAGCGCGACTGCTCCGCTTCCAACTCTACGGAAGGGAATGTGTTCCTTCACTCTATGTGTTAACTTACTCTATCGCTTTATAGCGTCAACTTCACCCAGCAGGGTTTCAGAGCGCAGCACATACAATCCTAAACTTCCTCCTGCTCAAATCGCTTACAGGCCCCAAACATTGCACCGATATCTTATGCTTCCTTTATTGCTTGAGGCTTGCCTGAAGTTGCCCCTCCATCCCCAGTACAAGCACCGGTGCTCTCACACCTGGACAGTGTAAGATCAATGCTGGTCACGTGACCTTCCGAAACCCCCAAGGTCACTTGACACAGCAGCGGGGGGTCATCACAGGAGCAAAGACATCACACCTCGTCTCCCCATTCTAAAAGATCTTCACCGCCATCCCCTTTAGCTAGAATTACCTTTAACATAGCTTGGATCATGCACGAAAAACTGCACATCTGACAACCCACCCGCCGAAAGGAGAAGCTTGGACTCACAAGAGGCAAACTCTGCTGCTCCTTGTAATAGGCCTAGGCGAAATTTTAATCATGCTGGCATAATTGAGAATTTCGTGTTATGCGAAAGTCCCAAAATAGGTCACTCCATGTAATTAAACACTATTTGTGTCAAAAATCGACCGCCCTTCGGAAACATGACCCGTGACTACACGCCTCCAAAGATAAGAAAGATCGTCACGACAGCTGCCAACCAAGCCATCCAGTCCGGAGGGGCCGTCCCAAAAGGAGAAAGGGCAGTAACAAAGAAGCCTCATTTTCAATCGGAGGCCACCGTTTACCATAAACGATGACACCATTTAATGAAAATGAGGGGCGGGGCTTCAAGCCCCTGCTCCTCTCACTGCCTGTCCCTGTGCACCAAGCTCCTCTCACCGCCTGTCCCCGCGCACCAAGCTCCTCTCACCGCCTTTCCCTGCGCACCAAGCTCCTCTCACCGCCTTTCCCTGCGCACCAAGCTCCTCTCACTGCCTGTCCCTGCGCACCAAACTCCTCTCACCGCCTATCCCTGCGCACCAAGCTCCTCTCACCGCCTTTCCCTGTGCACCAAGGTCCTCTCACCGCCTTTCCCTGCGCCCCAAGCTCCTCTCACTGCCTGTCCCTCCCTGCACACCAAGTTCCTCTCACCGTCTGTCCCTGCGCACAAAGCTCTTCTCACCGCCTGTCCCTGCACTCCAAGCTCCTCTCACCGCCTGTCTCTGCTCACCAACCTCCTCTCACTGCCTGTCCCTGTGCAACAAGCTCCTCTCACCGCCTGTCTCTGCGCACCCAGCTCCTCTCACTGCATGTGCGCACCAAGTTCCTCTCACTTCTGTCCCTGCGCACCAAGCTCCTCTCACTGCCTGTCCCTGCGTACTAAGCTCCTCTCACTTCGGTCCCTGCGCACCAAGTTCCTCTCACTGCCTGTCCCTGCTCACCAAGCTCCTCTCACTGCCTGTCCCTGTGCACCATCCTCCTCTCACTGCCTGTCCCTGCGCACCAAGCTCCTCTCACTTCTGTCCGTGCGCACAATGCTCTTCTCTCTGCCTGTTCACATAGACTAGACTTCTATCACTGACTGTCCGTGCAGACCAGCCCCTCTCACTGCCTGTCCGTGTACAGCAAGCTCTTCTCACTGCCTGTACTGTACATATCACACCTATATCTGCAGTAATAATGATCTCACACCTATATCGGAAGTAATGGTAACATCACACCTATAGCTGCAGTGACAGTAATCTCACACCTGTAACTGCAGTCATAGTAACAATACATGGGTATATATAATATCCACTCAGAGTCCTTATTCCAAAATGAGTGGGTATTAACATTTTTAATGCATTAGATTAATGTGATAAAAAAATATCACATTAATAAAAGCCAGTACCATTTACAATACAAAACTGACACTAGTACAAATGCAATGCAATAGATTTCGCAGTTACAACAAAGTGAGCTATTGCCATTTTGCATTACACTATTTGATTAATGCTTCACGAAGGGAAAAAAAGAAAACAATGACATTTACAATGGCAATAGCTCAAAATAATGTAATTGCGAGACCAATTGCATTGTAAATGCTTGTTTTATCTAGCAGTTGACACTGGCAAGTGAGACACAACCTCTACAAAGACTTGCTCAGTCAGGGAGACTGGGGGACCCTGGGCACTTCACAGGACTTCTCGGCACTCTGCCACATTTCCTCTGTTCCTTCTGGGCCGTTCCTCACAACGGGCTCTGCTGCTGGTCCTCCTTAAAGGGCAGGCAGACTTCTGCCGGTCAAGGCTCTCTCCTCTTCCCTCTCATCAGACAGGCAGCTCACAGGGCCACTGCCCAGGTCAATAGTTTCACCCCAGAAGACTTGCAGAAACCAGGCAATGTGCCCCTGCCTACGGGGGAGTCACTATCAGTGATACTTATCTTGAAACAGCGTGTCGGGCAGTAAAGCAACTTGAGTTACAACAAAGCCAATATGTTTACGACCCACTTTTCTGTGGTATTTTCAGACCCTGAATGCTTATTCCCTGTCTGGGTTTACTGGTTTCCCTGGTTGCATTTCATCGTCCATTTTCGTCTGCAGCACAAACAAGGACTTTGTGCAGGGTGATTGCTGCTCACAGTAGGTAGTGATGATGCTGCCTCCATGCGGGAATACTTACAACATGAGCACAGTAAGTGTGAACCTTCTAAAAGGCGTTCCTGACTCCATCCCTCCACCCTTGTGTCCAAAGTTACACCCTTCTCGTCTGGATTGCTGACAATATTTCCCATCTTGTGCCATGTTAGATGATGGGCAATCGAACATGAATGCGACTGGTAACAACATACATACACATGTGTAAACAATATAGAGCCCTGCTACCTTGTATTATAAATACACGTCCCGAAATTCAAACGGGATGCCAATGCAGAGTCTGGTCATGACACGTGAATGGAACTTTACCCAATGCCCTGTAGGCATCGCGGCCACCCTCTGACAGGTAAAATGGCCTTTTCAGCTGGTGACCTCTAAGAACATGGCACGCTGCCACCACCACTCACTGTAGGTGGCCAGGGACACAGACCATAGTCTTTGACCCCCTAACAGTGTGCTTTTAGTGTCCATCTACGTCCCCGGAGCCAGGCTCTGGGTCTTAGGGTCAATTTTGGGCCTAGTCATGCAGTGCGCACGCAGTATCTTCTGCCTGCTGAGGCCTAAATAAAATCAGGATACCAGAGTCACTTGCATTTCCGTCTCCCAAGACAAGGGTGCACGGGCCTTAGCCAAGGTGGGGGATAGGGAGAGCAAAGAGGGCCCAACCAGTCTACCTCCCAGTCAGCATCAGACGCTCCCCTACTCTGCACACCTTCAGGAAGAGCCTCAAGACCTGGCTCTAAGGCTGATCCAGAGCTGCACCCCCCCCCCCCAGCACCTTGAGACCCTCACGGGTGAGTAGCGCGCTGCAAACCTCCTGATTGATTGATTGATACCAGAGTCACTTGCAGTTCCGTCTCTCAATGCAAGGGTGCACGGGCTTTGGCCGAGGTGGGGGATAGGATGACCAAGCAGGTCTCAGCCAGTCTATATTGTTGTCTTCCCCTAAAACAATTGGCCTCTGATATTTACATTTATTTATTTTAGCCTTCATTTGTAAAATCACAATATACTGCAGCAGAACTTTGAGCTGGATGAGGGTCGTGCCAATCAGGTTAGAGTGGGTGGAATTGTGATATAATGTATACATCTAAAATGAAGAGTAAATGCAAGTTAAACTATTCTGTATGAAGTGGTCAGTTGCTTAGTGTTATAATTTCTGATTTCTTCGTCTCAAACTGGAGGGTCGCTAATTTGAATCCTGGTTGGTGCACTAGGGAATAGTGACTTGTATATTCACAGTGCTATGACGTCCCTGCCTGTGAGAGACAGCACTTTGAATAGGAAAGCCAATAGTGTAAAGAAAGAATTACACAAGGTATAAAATACGCTACAGAAATCATAGGACGGGCTGTACAGAGTATAAGATCAGTCGAGCATAATTTGCAAAAAGAGAGAACGTGTAAATGCTTACCGTGCTATCAGATGTTACATTTATAGTAACCGCAATCATACTGTAGCTAGTGTTAACCTATTTTTTTAGGTTTCAATTAAAATACTGCATTCCAGAAGTACTGGTAACAACCGTACAGTAATCTTCAAGTCAAGTCAAAGATAGCTTTATTCGATTTAAGAACTAAATCATAAAAGCACAATTTTAAACATTCATTTAAAAACACTGTAAAAAGCATTTTTGCAGAGGAAAGAATTATATTAATAGTTAAAAACAATCAGGGGTCAAATACCCCTATAGATTTTCCATAATTAATGAAATTTTTCAAATAAGAAGCAACAGGTAACATAGTCCACTCGCCATCTAAAATTTGTAACGCTAGGAACGCTGTGCGGCATTGTCTCAACCCCCTTAAAAAGAA
This sequence comes from Calotriton arnoldi, assembly GCA_963921515.1. Classification (NCBI taxonomy): domain Eukaryota; kingdom Metazoa; phylum Chordata; class Amphibia; order Caudata; family Salamandridae; genus Calotriton; species Calotriton arnoldi. The sequence goes on along the minus strand of CAWUFW010013577.1, from coordinate 174,363 downwards.
TTACTCTTTGTCACCGGGATTCTTCAGGTTTGTCCCGCCCTCGGGTGGTCTGCTCCATTGCCCGCACTTGTCTAGTGCAGCTCGGTGATGCCAGCACAACTGGAACAGCCTGGCAGGGTGCACACATCTCAGCTATAAAAGTCCTGCTTGTTTGGTGCTGGGTGGCAGGAGCTGCCGGGCAGGAGGGATCCCGCACACTGCAGCCTCAGGGGGGAGGCAGGAGCTGCCAGGCAGGAGGGATCCTGCACAGTGCAGCCTCAGGGGGGAGGCAGAAGCTGCCGGGCAGGAGGGATCCCGCACAGTGCAGCCTCAGGGGGGAGGCAGGAGCTGCCGGGCAGGAGGAATCCCATAGTGAGTGTCCACGCCAGTTTGTGGATCGTGTTCACAACCCAACCCAACCCAACCATATCAGAATACTACGAATCTTTTCCGCCACCACACAAGCAAACTGACCCAGGAGTTACAAATTAGCCATGGCCCCTCTGGGCCATGGCTTACATTGATGGCCCCACCCAGGTCTTTGGCCCTCTGGACAGATATCTAAACAGAGGACATGCCCTTTTGAGAAGCTAGTAACCCCAGTGCTTCTTCGAACAGTTCTTTTATCGTGGCGCTCCATTTTAGGCGGCCAACTCTCACCCCCATGGCCTCCTCAACATGGTGCGATGTTTGGGTGACGTTCGTTCTGCAAAGTCCTGAAGCGTGCATAAAGCACAAGCCCGAAACCCATCGACCTATATCTTCCAGGATCAACACCTAACGAGAAGAACAAACGCAGAATTCAAATGTTTTGATTGACCCATGTCATAGTCACAGTTTGATGCTCTGTAGTCATTCACCGTATCAGCAGGTCTTTTGTAATTAGGCGCTCCTACCTGGAGACGGTTGTTATGTGGTCACTCTTAATAAGGGTTTATTGTCCGCCATTGCGGATACACTGTCTACCTTGACACTTCTGCTTTTCCTTAACCTTTGTGTTGTTCTAAAAGTACCAGTAACCTTTATACGACAAGTCGGTAAACTTTATAATGTTGTCTATCAGTTGTCGCTTTATCCCCTTGTAAAATATGCAGCCAAACTTGAAATAAGTACATTTTGTTGTGAGAATAGCTATTGTTGCCGGTGATTTCTTTTATTGCAGCACAGCAATGCCTCTGTTCTAAATCGAACATTGATTATTCGAATAGTATTGATTTCATTCCAGAGTGTCTTTTGCACCATTAAGGCGATAAATAATACGTTGACCTCATATTTGAGTTGGATCGGTTTATCCTATTAGAGTCCTGTCCTTCGTCGTCATTTTCTAGTGAGCGGCCTAGGCTCTAGAGGTTCATACGGGCTCTCCCCCTCCTTTTGCTTCGACAGTGTTTGCCTTTAGAGATGCTGATATGGAGTGCGGAGACCTGCAGTTAAGCAGCTCTGAACGAGTGAATGAAATCCATGCTGGTGGTTTGTGCTGGGAACGTGCCTTTCATGTTTATTTCTTCAGTCCTGCTAATAACAGGGACCCCCTGCAATTACTTGAGATTCCTAGGGCAGGGCAATAATACATTTAAGGGTAAATCCCTAGGCAGTCAAAAGGTCAAAGGACAATCAGTGACTCATATCAAGAACACACATGATATAATGAACTCAGTGTAAACTACAGCAATATTTTTAAAAAATTCCATATTTTTAATGTTGTCATGTTAAAAACATTTCTAAACATGTATAAGACAGACAAATAATGTTAAACTTAATAAACATATATAAGAAAACAACACTATTGCAGTGCAAAATGACATACTACATTAAATTCACATATAGGTATAATGAAAACATATATATATAATTTGTTATCACAATAACACAAACAAAATGACAAGACAGTGGCTGTAAGATGGATCTACTACGCGCGTTTCGGCGCACACTGCGCCTTCATCAGGGGAGCCACAAACAATTTCCTAAAAAGTGAATTAAGACCATATAAGATACATATAAAAAACACTGAGTTTCAAGATGCACAAAATTCAATGATCAACTGCATGCCTTCACCACAGCTATAAATTAAAAACAACACACATAATCCAGTGTGTTTCATACGTAATAGAGTTCAAACGAAAAATAGTAATGTATATATCCAGACCGTGAAATAAGCCAGAGTGGTGAAGAGGAGAAATTGAATGAAAATTCATTAACTGTGACTATATACATCAAACGATAAGTAGTAGTTGCTCAAAGATCCAAAGGATAGAATGAGTGCAAGTAATTGCTATAAGGATATAAAGCAAGTAAAGAAATACTTACTATTTATTGATCAAATAATAGACTGCGTAACAACAGCAGTCACAGAGGACTCCCAGATCCGATAACAACAAGTTCCAATCTATGGATAAAGGTAGAAATGAATAGAAGAAAAAATAGAGATATGCTATACAAGAATCAAGTCTCATTCATAAATGATGGGTATAAATAATTACCCTATGCAAGGTATACGGATATGTATGCCTTGAAAAGTAAGAATCTTATCAGGATCCAAGAGTAATGTGCCATGCACGACAGTCTCAGCAGAAAGACAAACAATCAGAAATTAGCATAAGAGAGAGCGTAGTGGCAGTGTGTCTACATACGTGCATTGCAAACAGCATGCTATACTTAGTAGCAGCAATTTTGTAAAAGGCAACAGTAATTACCTAAAATGCAAAAATCACGGAAAGTGTTCCTCGATGGATGTCCTTTCTTCTTAAAGGGGCTTTAACGGAAACACTTGATTCTAAGAAGAAACCAATGCACCAATTTTTAACCGACTGATAGAGAATACACATAGGCAAACTAAAGACATGCACGACAGGTCGGGCATGAACTTACAGTGAAAGTACCTGTTTTGTGATATACAACGGACAGAAGGGATCAGGTATTGATGAATCCTGATGATGCAAAAAGGTAGGGGCCGTTGAAAAGAATCAGCACCTTTATCGGTGCTGTGGCTGGCGTCTATGGTTAACGCTACCCTTAAAAAGGATAACATAGAAAAGTATATATGGACATGTCCTTTCTCAATGGCTTAGCATTCTATACTGGCTACGGGTATCATAAGATCTTACCTGTGTCGATACGAGTTAGTCGAGCTTACGGGCTGTCGGATAGAGTAACCGAGACAGCCATTGCCCGAGTTTAAGACGCCAAACTGCACCACGTGAGGCGGTCATCTGACCTCGTGGTGGATGGAACTAAAGGACAGACTATAGACTCCATGACGGCTATAGCAAAATGTGCTACTTATTCATGAACGTAAATGTGAACGACCAAAAAATAAATGAATAAAAAAGGTATTATCAAAAAAGAAGAAATAAAAATTAATAATTCAGTGACTGACAATATAGGGGCCGATTCCGATTCAGGCCGGAAATCTCTCCGACCGAGCCGGACCCGGAGAGATTTCCGACCGAATCGGACCCTAGCAGTCCGACCGAACGAGTACGATGCGTTCGCATGCTATCGGACTCGATTCGGTCGGACTCCCATTGAAGTCAATGGGAGCCGGTCGTACAACGCGAACGCGGGCTCCCATTGACTCAATGGGTGCGAGGCAAATGAGGGCGCCCCCTACAGCGGGTACGCTTCTATGCGGTTCGCGCCGCACACGCACATGTAGGGGGGACCCATGGATCCCCCCTGTGTGTGACTCGCGCGGCTACGCGTACAGGGGGGTCCGACACGGACCCCCAAAGTGCGGCTCTGACTGCTCTTTCGAGCCGGACGGCGCGAGTCGGTCGGACTGCTCGAGGCGCGCATCGTACTTACCCGGCCGGGGATCGTTTCCATTGCACGGTGCGAGTCGTGTCCGTGCGAGTCGGTCGGAGCGGTTGGGTCCAGCGAACGAGTCGGTCGGCGATTTCGCGTACGCTCGCATCGTACTCGCTCGCCCGGACGCACGTCCGAATCGGTCGGGAAACAGGGCTCCGAATCGGATCCGGTAATGCCGAATCCGATTCGGAGCCCTACCGGCCGAGATCGGAATCGGCCCCATAGTGTTCATATGTCCTGCCTTCTGGTTGAACTGTAAAAACGAGATGAATCTGCTATTATGCAAATGTGGCTGACGTCAAGCGTCAGAATGAAAACTAGAGCGGAGACATATCTGAGGGGCTTGTGTGAGAGCTAATATTACCTACTCACTACACGCACAAAATGAGCTCAAAGTGATACCATGTGACAGAATTATATCATATGAGGAAAACTGGTATCAAATGTTAGGAACGGGAAGCTCAGCACAGAAGTAGATGAATCAATCAATCAATCAATCAGGGGTTTATAAAGCGCGCTACCCACCCGTGAGGGTCTCAAGGCACTGGGGGGGAGGGGGCGGCTCCGGATCAGTCGAAGAGCCAGGTCTTGAGGTCCTTCCTGAACGCGTGCAGGGTCGGGGAGTGTCTGATGTTCACAGGGAGCTCATTCCAGGTCTTGGCTGCAATGTAGGAGAAGGCTCTCCCGCCCGTTCTGTTTCTGCAGATGCGGGGGACCTCCGCCAGGGCGAGGTCGGCTGAGCGGAGGTTCCTCTTGGGTACGTGGAAAGATACTCTCTCGTTGAGGTATTTGGGTCCGATGTTGTTGAGGGAGTTGTAGGTGTGGGTGTGGAGTTTGATGGTGACCCTCTTCTTGATGGGGAGCCAGTGGAGGTCTTGTAGGTGTTGGGTCATGTGTTCGTGACGCGGTGTCCCGAGGACGAGTCTGGCTGCGGCGTTCTGGATGGTTTGGAGTTTGTGTAGAAGAGTTCTGTTGATTCCGGCTTAGAGGGCGTTGCCGTAGTCCAGTCTGCTGGTTAGGAGCCCGTGGGTGACGGTCCTTCTGCAGTCGGGGGGGATCCATTTGAAGGTCTTACGGAGGATGCGCAGGCAGTTGAAGCTAGTGGAGGCGACGGCGTTGATCTGGCGTATCATGGAGAGGGAGGAGTCAAGGATGATGCCGAGGTTTTGTGTGTGGTCTGTAGGGGTGGGTGGGTTCCCGAGGGCGGAGGGCCACCAGGTGTTGTCCCAGGTGGAGGTGCAGTGTCCCAGGATGAGTACCTCGGTCTTCTCTGAGTTGAGCTTCAAGCAGGTGTCTTTCATCCAGGCTGCCACGTTCTTCATACCTTCCTGGAAGCAGAGTCTGGTGTCTTCGGGATTCTTTGTGAGTGAGAGGATGAGCTGGGTGTCGTCGGCATAGGATACAATGCTGAGCCCATGCTGTCTGACGATGGCAGCGAGGGGGGCCATGTAGATGTTGAAAAGTGTGGGGCTGAGTGATGATCCTTGGGGTACTCCGCAGTTGATATCGGTGGGTTCGGAGAGGAAGGGAGGGAGTCTGATCCTCTGGGTTCTGCCGGAGAGGAAGGATTGGCTGTGAGTGTGCGATGTGAGACGGTGTCGAAGGCTGCAGAGAGGTCTAGAAGGATGAGGGCCACAGTGTGTCCCTGGTCGAGTAGCATGCGGATGTCGTCAGTGGCGGCGAGGAGGGCGGTCTCGATGCTGTGGTTGCTGCGGAATCCAGACTGGGAAGCGTCTAGGATGGAGTTCTCTTCAATGAAGGCGGTCAGCTGGGCGTTTACGAGTCTTTCGGTGTCTTTGGCTGCGAAGGGGAGGAGAGAGATGGGCCGGTAGTTTTTCAGCTCCGTAGGGTCGGCCGTTGGTTTCTTGAGGAGGGGTTTAACCTCTGCCCGCTTCCAGTCGTCTGTGCAGATTCCGGATCTGAAGGAGGCGTTGATGGTCCGTCCAAGTTCGGGTGCGATGGCGGCGGTGGCCCTGTGGAATATGTGTGGTGGGCAGGGGTCCGTTGGGGCTCCTGAGTGGGTTTTCTTCATGGTCGCGGTGATGTGTTTGACGGTGGCGGGATCCCAGGTCCTGATGGTTGGCTTATCGGCCGCAGTGGGAGGGGAGGTGGTGTCCGGCGCTGGTTCGCTGAAGTTGTCGTTGAGGACCATGATCTTCAGATGGAAGTAGGAGCTGAGCTTGTCGCAAAGTTCCTGGAAAGGTGTGATGTCCGTGGCTTCGCTGACGGGCTTTGCGAACTGCTGTATAACGTTGAACAGTTCCTTGGCGTTGGTCGCGTTGGTCAGGACTTTGTCTCTTATGAAGGTCCGGTTGGTGTCTCTTATGCGCTGGTGGTATTCCTTCAGGGCGTTCCTGTGGTTGTTCTGTGCTTCCGTGGTTTTCTGGTTTTGCCAGATTTTCTCTAGGCGTCTGCAGGAGCATCGGGCTTCTTGTAGTTCTGTGGTGAACCAGGCGGCCTTCAGAGGGCGTTGTTTGGCGGGGTGGCGGAGGGGAGCGAGCTTGTCTGCGCAGCAGGAGATCCAGCAGTTAAATTCTATGGCTGCGGCGTTGGTGTCGGATTTTGGAGGAGGGTGGTGTTGAGGTGCTCCTCTGTGACCTTGCTCCAGCTCCGTCGTGGCGGGCGCGGGGTGGGCTTGGGTGTGTGTGTCCAGCTCTGTGGGTGGGCGTGTTGACCAGCTGCTTCAGTCCGAGGTTGGCGAGGTTGTCGAGGAGAGTGGTGGAGTCGGGGTCGTTGCCATTGCTGAGGTGGAAGTTCAGGTCCCCGAGTAGAATGTAGTCCGTGGAGGTGATGGCGTGGGGTGCGATGAGCTCGTTGCTGGTAGTTGCGAGCTGGGTGCGAGGTCCTGGCGGTCTGTAGATGAGGGTGCCGCGTAGCGTGGTCCTGGGGCTGGTCAGGATCTGGAAGTGGGGGTGTTCTGTGTTGGAGTGGGGGTCACTCGTGCTGGATGTGGAGAGTCGGAGGGGGGTCTTGTATGCGATTGCGAGTCCTCCTCCTGGGCGTGGGGGCGGTCCTTTCTCTGGATCTTGTAGCTGTCGGGGATGGCAGTGGCGATGTCGGGGCCAGAGAAGGCGTTGGTCCAGGTTTCCGTGAAGAAGGCGACGTTGGGCGAGAGGGTGTCGATCGGGTCCCAGATTTCTACGGCATGTCGATGCAGGGAGCGCACATTGAGGAGGATGCAAGTCAGGGTTTCAGCGGTGCGTGCATCAGGCGGGCCTTCGGCAGTTGTGGGAGCTTTGTCGATGGTGAAGGATCTGTTGTAGGGTCTGCACGAGAACTGTCCATGGGTGGTGTTCGGCGAGGATCTTACGCAGTCGGCGTGTCTTCCGGGATTGAGTGCGTGGATGGTGGTTGAGTCGTAGCGGTGGGGTCTAGGAGAACCAAGGTTCCTGGAGCTGGTCGCGGTCGGGTCGCGGACGGGCGCAGACAGGCTTGCCTTAGGCGCGCCTTCAGCGCACCAGCGGTGCACAGCGGTCGCCATTAAGTTGGGGAGGGGGCGGGAGCAGAGGTAGGGAGGTGGGAGCGGGGCTGAGTCGGGGGCGGGGCGCAGGGGCAGCAGCGGCGGGAAAGAAATTAACCAAGTACAGCGGGGAAAAGAAAAACACACAGTGATACAGTAACAGTAAGCAACAATGAGGAATGCAGTTAAAGGAAAGGAACAATGGGGAAATACAGGTAAAACGGATCAGACGGCAGGCAAAAGGTGAACCTGAGGCGCAGGGACGGGCTGCCGGCTCGAACCCTGCTCGAAGATGGGCTCAGTACCGGAGCGGAGCGCTGTAAAGCAGAGCTGCTGGGGAGAGTGCTGGTCTTGGACCAGAGGTCAAGGTTTCATGAAGCAAAAAAGAAATTTAAAAACTGCGAGAAGAGATGTTATAATGAAAAATATATACAAATACATGCAGGGAAAAACCAGGGAACGGCAAAAGAAAAAGATCTAAAAAATATTAAATAATATGGCATTTTCCCACGGTAATTCGTTGCTCAGACCTTGCTTGAATGTATTTAAAGTAAATATCCAAAAGACTTCTCTTTTTTTCCGAATATCATTGCTTCTATCTACATCTGGATTCTCTATTTGTTCCAGAATAAGCCATTTGATGTTGTTCACTGTATGGCCAAAGTCAAGAAAATGTTTAACTAATGGAGCATTAAGTTTCGAGGTTCGGATTGCAGAGCGGTGTTCAGTGAGACGTGTAGTCACTGCCCGAGATGTCTCTCCCACATAGCCTAAATTACAGGGGCATACGATAAAATAAATCACATTCTTTGTTTTGCAATTCCACATTTTTTTTGGCACGTATGGTATATCCATTATGGAGAGACGTATCACCTCCAATGACAGTCTCACAAGATTTACAGTTGGAGCATTTGAAAGTTCCTTTTACTGGCATTATGCCGTCAAGGGATTTCTGCACCAAAGGCACGCTTGTGGTAAAGCGTGAGTGCACGATAATGTCTTTAATGTTTTTGTTAAGTCTGTGAGCGAACAATGGTTTCATCAGTTTTAGTTGTTGGTCTGGGTCGCTGTTGAGTATGTGCCAATTTGAGTTGACTATTTGTTTGATTTTTTCATTCATAGTGGAATGCTTCGTAATGCATACAAGTTGTTTGGACTAAAGGCGGTTGTTGGTTTGCAGTAAATGATCTCTGTCATAGAACCTTGCACGTTTTAAAGATTCTCTGACAAGGCGGTGGGGATATCCTCTAGCTATGAATTTCTCTTTCATAGCTATTGCTTGTGTGTCAAAATCTGACAAATTCGTACAATTGCTACGTAGTCACAGAAATTGTCGGAATGGTATACTTTGCTTCTGTGCTCGTGGGTGATAACTATTAAGGTGTAATAAAGTATTTCTGGCAGTAGGTTTAACATAGAGGTCAACTTCGAGTTGATCAGAATTTTGCCGAATTAAAATATCCAGAAACTCAACTTGATGTTGGCTGGTGTGTGCTGTAAATTTTAGATTTGTATCTGTAAGATTCAGCCATGTCAAGAATTCTCAAAGATTTTCCTCAATGTCTGTCCAAATAAAAAAGATATTGTCAATGTATCTTGACCAATGTTGGACTCACTCGAAAAAGGGGGCAATTTCATTGTAAATTAATTTAGTTTCAAATAAAGCCATATAACTATTGGCCACTGATGGTGCAACTGATGCTCCCATACTTACACTCTTGATCTGTTTAAAAAGGTTGCTGCCAAATTCAAATGTATTTTCAGTTAAAACAATTTCGAGACAATCCAGAACAAAGGATTTAGGACAAGGGTCATTGAAAGTATCGATGAACCAGGAGACCGCCTCTATAGCTTCAATCTGTGGAATGTTGCTATAGAGGGATGCTATATCCAGGGTCACTAGAATGTTGTTTTGGGAGTTAAATGGCAGGTTCTCAACTTTCCTGATCATATTTCTAGTGTCTTTAATGCAAGAAGGGGTTTTAGAAATATGAGGTCGAATCCAGTTATCTATATATCTAGAGAGGGGTTCGGTCACTGACCTGATAGTAGATACGATGGGGCGGTAAGGGGGGTCTGCCATTTAACTCCCAAAACAACATTTTAGTGACCCTGGATATACACACACAGTTAAAACAACCTAAGAGGAAACTGCCATCACTCTTTATTCATGTAACCCCTTGGTAGGATTAAAAGTCAAAGAACGGGATAATCAGGGGAGGTAAAGACCCCTATATCCCTGCTGCGTTTACCAACATGTTTCAGCCAATATTTCACGCCCAACAGGGTCGCTCTGGCATTCGTCAGGGTGTAGGTCCCACGTTACCTGGTCTTCACCCCTATTTGGAGTTTTTACCTTATTTCAACAAGCCAGGCAGTCCTGCAAGATCGTATACTCTGGGAAATTTCCGAGAGGAAACAATTTCACGGGTTTATTAGCAATTCTCCAAACCCGGGACCTTTGTGGGACCGTGGTCTTGTAGTCACACTTACTCCAAAGAACCACACAACTTCAGTTCCTCACGCCGGTCCCCACCAAATTAATGTCACACAAGAAAAGAGCCACGGGTCCGGATTGGAAGGAGGTTAATTAACTGTCTGAGTGTGCTCTGCCATACAAGACGAGTGGTTTCCCTTTTCAGGACGGTTCCCCTCACACACCAGAGGTGTCATGCTTCATCATGGGGGTGCCTCCTCACGCGAAAGACCTAGTCTTCGCGTGGGCTACAACCCCCTCTCTACGAGGGAGGAGCTCAGGGATGTTTTTATTGAGTCAGGCGGGGTGTACTAAACCCCTATGTGAGCTTGGCGTGTGTATAAAAAAGTGTGCAGTGCTGTGATGTGAAATTTAAAACTGGCTACAGGGTTAGCTATATTGTAACTTTATTCAGCTACCCGGTGTCAGGATTAAAAACAGTGAGAAGCTGATAACACAAGTGCCGACATTAAAGACAGATGTGTAGATCACTAGACCAGCATGTTTCGGCCAGAAGGACCTAAGTAGTGTTGCGGCCTTCTTCAGGGTCAGTTAGTTCAGCTACTGTAGAGGTTAAGTGCAAATACGTGAAAAAAAACATGAAAAACACGTGAATTGCATTGTTTGCATGAGATTCTCCTCGTGCCTGGCCTGTGTTATTGCATTGTTTGCGTCAGATTCTCCTAGTGCCTGGCCTGTGTTATTGCATTGTTTGCGTCAGATTCTCCTAGTGCCTGGCCTGTGTTATTGCATTTTTGCATCAGATTCTCCTCGTGCCTGGCCTGTGTTATTGCATTGTTTGCGTCACGTTTTCCTAGTGCCCGGTCTGTGTTATTGCATTGTATGCGCTGCTTTTAATATGTTATTATTCTAATAGTTGCAGCTTTTCTAACAAACATGGTACCTTTTATCCCAATCAAGTGCATCTGACTGCAAGGACACTGCACACTTCCTGCAGTAGCAATCTACTTCCTATTTATGTAGCAACGGACAGCACAACATGTCTGCCAGAGATGTCGTAGGGTCAGAAACAGTACATAGGTAAGTAGGTATGATGGAAAACAAACTGTTGAGTAAGATTTTAAACGAAGAAGCTGTCGTGATAGACGGCAAAACATCCATGTCGAAACATCAGCAGTAGGACAATGGTACATGGAATGATAATGGTAGATTTATTTACACGTCTGTGCAGTGCGTGTCACTTATCGTTCTTTTCTTCCACTCTCATGAGATGGTTTTACAAGGCAACTCTGAGCTCACTGAGTGTGGAGCGTCCACGAATCTCAGAGACAGGCCGTTCCAAAGACGGTAACAGAGAAGGTTGAAAGATCTGAGTCTTGATGCTGGCAGATGGACTGGTGATCCCTGAGGGGGTGTAGTTGGTCTGTGTGTTGTCACAGCTGTCCAGGGGGTGTAAGAAAATGTCAGCAATTTGTGGAGGGCCCTCTTTTGGGTGAGAATCACCCAGCTTCATACAAAACGGACTTGAGGGTTTGTGCCTGCGCAGGATGAGTTACATTCTGATAGCAAAATGGAGGACCTTGTCCAAAGGGGATAGATGTTACCAAGGATTAACATCTTCAGTTACGACAGATAGAGAAAGTCCATGTACCTCGAGGTTCTTGAAAAGCTTCCTGCACTCTACCGGTGCAGGCAGGATGTTTATTCTCTAGTTCATACTTGCCAGGGGATGTTCAGATACAGTGCTTGAATTTAACCTTGGAGCAGCACTTGTAGCGTTGACTTTTGGAGTCTCGTAGCTTGTGCTGGATGCGGTAGAACTGTCTTAATGTTCTACGGAGCTCAGAAAATCCAGACTCTCCTTCATCTCAGAGCTCGAACTCTGTGGCATGACCAGTTGAACTGGAATAAAGAAGATGAAATAGACCAGTTCTACCTCTTCCGACCTTTGAACTGATCATTGAGGAAAGAAGCCCTTGTCTGGAAGGAAGATCTGCACAAGGCGCAGCTGACTGAAGTCCTGCCTGGAAGGAAGATCTGCACAAGGCGCAGCTGACAGAAGTCCTGCCTGGAAGGAAGATCTGCACGAGGCACAGCTGATAGAAGTCCTGCCTGGAAGGAAGATCTGCACGAGGCACAGCTGACAGAAGTCCCTTCCTGGAAGGAAGATCTGCACAAGGCACCGCTGACAGAAGTCCTGCCTGGAAGGAAGATCCGCACAAGGTGCAGCTGACAGAAGTCCCTTCCTGGAAGGAAGATCTGCACAAGGAGCAGCTGACAGATGTCCTGCCTGGAAGGAAGATCTGCACAAAGCACAGCTGACTGAAGCCCTGCATCGAAGGAAGATCTGCACAAGGCACAGCTGACAAAAGCCCCTGCATTGAAGGAAGATCAGCACAAGGCACAGCTGACAGAGCCCCTGCCTGGAAGGAAGATCTGCACAAGGTGCAGCTGACAGAAGTCCTGCCTGGAAGGAAGATCTGCACAAAGCACAGCTGACTGAAGCCCTGTCTGGAAGGAAGATCTGCACAAGGCACAGCTGACAGAGGTCCTGCCTGGAAGGAAGATCTGCACAAGGCGCAGCTGACAGAAGTCCTGCCTGGAAGGAAGATCTGCACGAGGCACAGCTGACAGAAGTCCTGCCTGGAAGGAAGATCTGCACAAGGCGCAGCTGACAGAAGTTCTGCCTGGCGGTGACCTCAAAGCAGTGAGAGACCCACAAACCACAAGATCCTTCAAGCCCAGCTAGCCACACTGGACACAATGTACACCAAAGGCCTGATTTAGATTTCAGCGGATGGTTTATTCCATCACAAATGTGACAGGTATCCTGCCCGTCCCATTAAAATGCATTACATCCTGTGCCAATTATAATAAGGCAGACAGGATATCGGCCACGTTTTGATTAGGCCTTGGTGTAGTTCGCAGAGTTTTACTCCGCGGAACTCCACAAAGTGCCAGAGAAACTCCGCCGCACTCCGCGGACTTCCGCAAGTGGCAGAGTTTGTTAAGTTGCGCTGCTCTCACTGATTTTTAGTGCCAGGAGTTTGTCCCGCACTGTAAAATCAGCACGAACTGCACTACGTGTCGCGCCAGAAGGCGCTGCTGCTTTCTGCTGCTCGAATTGACATTCTAATCGAGTGGCAGCTTCATCAACGAGAATGGCAGATTTCTACACTTGAGTGGTCGCGACCTGCCGCGACCTCCGGCAATGAAAAATCTCACCAGGAGGAGGTCTAGCGCGTTATATTTTCTCACAAGTGCTCGCCACCTTACCGTTGGCGAACCGCTTGAGAAAAAAAACTCCGTTCTGCATAACTTCGTGGAGTTTTTTGGAACTCCGCACAGAGTGCGGAGTGGGCAAAACTTCGCAGAGCTCCGCCAGCAGAGCTGAATTCTTCACCCACCCCTAGTTTTGAGGTAATAATCTGTTGGACAAACTCTAAACTAGGCCCTATGTCTGCAATAAGTGTTGTAGAAGAAGTGAAAACCATGGCCTTGTAACTATCAGGCCATTATCTGACTTCTAAGGAACCCCACAGAGTGAGTGCGCAGCCAGAGGGCAGTAGGGGGGCCGAAGGACAGAAAATTAGGTAAACTTGAATATGAGAAATATGGAAAGGTAGAAATGCCGCATCACCTGTGGATAACTGACACCTCCTCCCGCTCTGCCAAATGCCCATCCAGTCACAAAGTGGCATCCTGAGCCCCAAACAGACAACATCATGCTAGATGCCATGTAATGGTGGAAAAGGGGGAAAAAAGAGTAATATGCACACATCTGCTGCGGGGATATGTCAGGTAAATTATTGGTTGTGATGGATTCTCTATAAGTACTAAATGACTGATATCGTTGAATATTAAATTATATGAATCAACGTTTGTTTGCCTTATCTGCGCTTATAATATAAAGGACGGGCCTTACAGTGAACCCCTCGCTCTGTTTTACAAAAAAGCCCCGGAAGGAGCTGCATCTTACAGAACTTTATCTACTTTAGGAAGAACTAAAGACTTGCTTTTTAAAGTTGTCTTTCAGGGCCAGAACCGGGCGCTGTAAGCTGCACTAGTTTCAGGGAGATGGACAGATGTTATGGCGATAGGAAACCCCCCTCAACTCACAATAATGTTCCAATCTTCCAGGTTAGAAGAAACCAGAAATGCTTGAACCAAGGGAGCAGTTGAAAGTGTCAAAGGTGACTTATGAACAGCAAGGTATAGACAGGAGTTGGCATTTGAGATGATCTTAAGTGAATAGGAAAGGAACGAGAAGAAGTGTGTGAATGGAGTTACTTTTGTTGTATACTTCGTGAAACGTTACTGGAAATTTTGCAGCCCAGCCTGATCCATCTCTTTTTCTAAAATCTATTGTTGTTTAAATGAAATCTTGACCATATGCGTCTATCTTAAGCTATACCTCTAGCACTTGGGTGCTCCGTGAGCGCCCTTACTTTGCTAAGTTACTCTGTGAACACTGGTAAATCACCTCCTTTTCAGACATTAATAAGATGTCACCTGATCAACAGAACTTTTAGTTAAATATCTGTGTATGATTAAATATTCCTTGCTAAGTTTCAAAGGCGGTAAAGAAGAAGGGAGAGATTTACCAAGATTTTGCACCGTGTTTGCGTCATAAAAGTGGCACAAAACAGCACAAAATCTTTTTTTCCTAATTTACTTTCCAGCGCTAAACTTGTTTAGCGCTGGAATTAACGTAAAAGTAATGTGAAGCAGCGCATTGCACAGCTTCGCATTACTTTGCGCCATGGGGGCCTGCCAAGGGTGGTGCATGGGCGTTCCCATGCAACCACCCAAAGTTTCTCACACTAAACCCAATTTACCAAATACAATAGATTGGGTTTAGCGTGAGAAAACTGCACCCTTTTAAACTAGGTGCAAGGAAGGAGAAATGCTTTCATTTCTCCTTCCTTTTCTGACTTTGCATGCGTGCTGCACTGTGCAACACGCATACAAAGTGGGAAAAGCTTTCCCTCATGTCTAGGCATAGTATTTTGTACAGGAAGGGTGTCCTTCCTGTACAAAACCTGTGCTGGACTCACACACACACCCTAGCGCTCTGGTGCTAAGGTGTGTGCATGGCGCAGGGCAGCTGTAATCAGTGCCGGCGCAAGAGAAAGGGAAGGAGAGAGCCATATCTTTGAAAATATGGTGCTCTCCTGCTCCCTCCCTGTCGCGCAACGCAGCGCAGCCTCACGGGGGGGCTGCGCTGCATTGCGTGGAGATTTGGTAAATCTCCCCCGAAATGTCTTTTACAACCAGTTAAACATTGTGAATTCTCATTCCATTATGTTTCAATTTAGTAATTTTAAATATCTTTACATCCAACAGAAAACAAGACTTGAAAGTATGAAATGACCATCAATAATGAAGCTTATGCGGTAAATCTTCAATAATAGCAGAAATAATGAGCTACAGTATTCAGGAAAACATCAGCGCAGTCGGCGACAGAGGAACCTGCACACAAACCGACAGATCCCGGATGAAGCATCAAGGGCAGTTCAGTGATTGTACGAGTCTGAGCTGTGCACCTCCACGCCACGAGACAAAGAAATGACCTTAGGAAAATTAAGGCAACAACAATAACAAACCACCTCCTGTATAAACAAGTGTCCAACACCAGCTTTGATCATGGGATCGGTATGATGTGATTACCGCAGTGCTCTGTTTTTTAAAATGATGACAAGCCATCATTCCGTGCTCTAGGTGAATTGTAAACTCTTTCTGACCAAACCACAGTAACCAGAGAAGAGCACAACAGAGCGGAGCCGGACAACTGACGGGTAATGGAAAGAGGAGTTCTTCTATCTACAATACAACAGACTGTCCCAATTTGCACCGGCCAGAAGGAAGATACATCTTTACCCGCAAGCGTGCATAGCCATGATCCAATCTAAAGGCACAATCACCTCCAAAGACACCTTCTATGTATTAGGAGTGTGGCAAATATTTGGTGGCTATTGCATTTTATTGTTAAAACAGAAATCAAACATGCAAAATACTGCACACATATAAAGTGTGTGAGAAAAACACAAGTGCTTTATCAGCCATGTTGGCCCATCAGGAAATACAGTCATGGGATGTAGACAAATATATACCCGACCCACAGACACTAACCAAGAAAGAAGAATCATACACATGCAGCAAGAGCTTTAGTTTGTCATCACTACTCAAGCTTCATCAGCAAATGTACACAGGACAAAAACCATTGAAGTGCAGTGAATGTGTAAAGAGCTGTAGTAGGTTATCAGAACTACAAAGACACCAGCGAACACACACAGGGGAAAAGCCATTCAAGTGCAGTGAATGTGGGAAGAGCTTTAGTCACTTATCAAACCTCCAAACACATCAGCGAATACACACAGGGGAAAAACCATTCAAGTGCAGTGAATGTGGGAAGAGCTGTAGTAACTTATCAAACCTTCAAACACATCAGCGAATACACACTGGGGAAAAACCATTCAAGTGCAGTGAATGTGTCAAGAGTTTTAGTAGGCTATCAGAACTACAAAGACACCAGCGAACACACACAGGGGAAAAGCCATTCAAGTGCAGTGAATGTGGGAAGAGCTTTAGTCAGTTATCAAGCCTTCAAAGACACCAGCGAACACACACAGGGGAAAAACCATTCAAGTGCAGTGAATGTGTGAAGAGCTTTAGTCAGTTATCAGACCTACAAAGACATCAGCAAACACACACAGGAGAAAAACCATTCAAGTGCAATGAATGTGGGAAGAGCTTTAGTCGATTATCAGACCTACAAAGACATCAGCGAACACACACGGGGGAAAAACCATTCAAGTGCAATGTATGTGGGAAGAGCTTTAGTCGATTATCAAACCTCCAAACACATCAGCGAACACACACAGGGGAAAAACCATTCAAGTGCAGTGAATGTGTGAAGAGCTTTAGTCGATTATCAGACCTACAAAGTCATCAGCGAACACACACGGGGGAAAAACCATTCAAGTGCAGTGAATGTCTAAAGTGCTTTAGTCAGTTATCACACCTTCAAAGTCATCAGCGAACACACAGGGGGAAAAGCCATTTAAATGCAGTGAATGTGTGAAGAGCTTTAGTCGATTAGAACACCTACAAAGACATCAGTGAACACACAGTTATTGTGAGAGGAATGAATTACGGAAAAAGATAAAATTCAAATTATGTGGGACATTGAAATACCAGATGATAGAAGACCGGACTAGCAGTAAAGAAGAAAAACAGATAACAGTATTTGCAGAATTATAAAAGTGTTTGTGTCCAGTGATTGTTCACTTCCGTACACATAGCAAAGCGACATGATGTACCAGGATACACAGTGGGAGGCGAGCACAATGTGGACTAAAAGAAAAGAAACATTCTTGATTTTTATTTGGTGAAGAAGAGATACAAAGAAAAACATTCAATCGCACCTGATCACACTACCTGTAAAAGCAACACTGAACAATACTGGGACTAACAACGATACTTTCAGCTAACTTGTCGGATTAGTGATAAAACCTATAAACCCAACACACCCAGAGTGGACATGTTGTCAGGGCTCTGGAGATGGGAAGCTTCATTGGTAAAATGTATGTATTACTATTGACAAATGCCTCTGCAGTATATGTAATGAACTAAAGCGAAGCACAGGTGTTCGAGAAATAACCTATTTATAGATATAAAAGAGCATGTACCTTGTTTTTAAGTAACGTTTGCTGCATCTTTTACTCACTGTTATCGGTTGATGGATCAGCTCGTGCCTCGGGCCTTATAACTAAGTGTGACCCGTGGCTCCTCTCCGACTTGGCTCTCCCTATGAATTTTGTGCCTTGCCAAACTCTACTTTTTACCAGAATTGAGCCACTGTAAGCAGCAGACTCTGTTTGAAGAATGTGGTGAAATAGCGAAATCCCACATCAGAAGCATATATGTGCTAGGACAATCCGTTGCACTCCCAGCAACTCGTCTTCCACACTGATTGTCCCTTGGTCTCAAGTGTTCTGAAGGATTTGTCGTATGAATGCCAGAAGTGGCAGTGACATTCACGAAGCTAAAGCTAACAGGAGTGTGTGGGAGATAGAGAGGGGGAGAGATAAAGAGAGAGAGAGAGACAAAGAAAGGGGGAGAAAAAGAAAGAGAAATGGAAGGAGGGGGAACGGCAGGTGATTTGTATTCACCTAAAAATGGAAGAAGCAGCCGAATACATGTCAATGTGTGACATCACCAGAGAAACGGGCTGAATACCTGTGAATTTATATATTTATTTTTAATACCTATGGACCCATGTCATGCCAATAAACAGGGCACAAGTAAGGAAAATAGTGAAGGCGCCCATTATCATATGCAAATCACAATGACGTCACATGTAGTGACGTCACAAGAAGTGATGTCAGGCCCTTATAATAATTTTCACGTGAAAGGTCGACGGCCTGTTTTAAAAACAAGAAACAAGAAACATAAAATAATGTAAAAAGAAGTTTTTGGTTTCAGTTTTTATACATCGTGTGTTTTTCCCACTATCAGTTTGTAACTAAACTCGGAAATGACTGAAAGTGTAAATATTTTTAAACAGATATGTGGAACTTGGAAATTACATTTTTAAACAGTTTTCAGCGAATAAATAAAATGTGCTTTTAATTTGCGTTTGTTTCCTGGCGTTGTTCTTTATCCAGCCCCTAAGCCCCAAAGTGTTTCACATTTACAGTGTATTAAGCAATAGAAGGGCTCATTTTGTCAAGTTCTCTGTTCCTCTCTTGCGCCACTCACACAAATAAATAAAGGGGACGCTGCTAGTGGGATGGATAGTTACAAACACTCTGAGGCCTGTGTTTGCCGATGCAAGAAATAAAGTGACAATTCCCAGTCGCAGGCTAAGGAGCTAGGTGGAACTGAGTCCCTTTTCTAGATAATAGTGGGGGGACCCCATCAAACTGTGTCGACACCCGACTTGTGCTGTGCTGATAAAGCAATAGTGAATTTGAGTAATTTACGATGAATTGAAATGAGAGAAAGAGAAGAAGAGAGCGAGGTGCAGGATATATTAAAGAAAATGAAAAAAGACACGAGACAAGGAGGAAGTAGCAAGGGAGAGAAACGAGAGGGAGCGCTGTGGGAGAAGGTGAAATGGGAAGCAGAGAGAGAAAAGAGGGGCATGGTAAAATAAGCAGCAGGCTTGATAATAACCTGGTTTTCGTTAACAAGAACCAGTGCTTACTTTGTAAATGTGGTGCAGCCGACACTACTGAGTATCGGGTGCTGAATGCCAACGCAGTGTAGTCTTGATTCCACCTGATGCCTCTTTAATCCACCACCAGACACTCTCTGCCTCTTTATCTTACTCTAGCAGGTTTCTGCTTTCTACCTCCCCATATTTTCTGTGTTTTTCTCTTGGCTTCTTAGGTCTTGCCTGGTGTTAGCAGCGCGCATGCGCTGCTCTCGCCATGCGAGTGCCTTTTGGAATCGATACATTTCAGAAGGGGACTCTAAGCCCCGCCCTTTTTTCAATTGGCACGCGTCATTGTTTATGTAAAACGCTGGTGCGTGAATGAAACTCTGTGTTTTTTGTTACCGCCCTGTCCACTTTTAGGACGGCCCATGTGGACAGGCCGACGCCATATTTTTTTGGGCGTGACATGGGAGGGTGCGCTCCAAGCTTAACCCTGTTAATTAAATCTCGGGGTTGAACTCCGTCACTTGATTTACATGAGCCTCAGTCTTAAGTGTGATCGGATGCCTTGAATAATCCTTGTATACTCCTGCCATCTAGTGGTTGTATGTGGAATAATCTTAAATTTACAAACCCAACCTGTGAACGAGCTTTATTCATGATTGTAGTAACCCTTTGATATGGACCCAGAGTTATTCTCAGATAACCAGCGTTTTTTTTTATTTCTCTGGTCATCATCGTGTTTGGTTAGGGGAATCGACTGCACATTTTTTTTTCGCTTTTCCTTATGAGAAGTTAAGCAGTGCACCCCCAGCGACCATTTTGTGTTAAGTCAGTGAAACCAGCCCCCCCACCTTCCCCCCTGAGACAGCAGTAATCTGCTGTAAGCTGTTTAAACTGTGTTTAATAGGGACTGTGCACTTCGTTTTTTTGTGGCCAGGAGAGGGAGTAAAGCTTTATACAAATAGTGGTGTTAGAGGACAAGTTTGTTAGGGCTTTACCTGCAGAAATCCAAAGTGTGAATTGAGCCTGTCTGTCTCCTAAGAGATTTCTGAATAGAGGAGCAGCTTCCAACTCCCTGGCCAGCAAACCTTGTCTGAGGTAGCTGGGACCTTATATAGTCTGATATTGTTTGGTACATGTGTACACTGATTTGTGGTTGTATCTGATGTTTCTATTGGATTAGGGTTAGTGTCCTCATTGGTTGGGTATTTGAGGGTTCTGATTGGTTTCTGGGTCTGTGATTCAATCAATGTAGGGTTTGGACTGGGGCTAGGGTTAGGATTTCTATTGGAAGTAGGGACTAGGGCTTCCTGTGTTATTGGTTGTTGGGACTAGGGTAGGGCTAGGGTTAGGCCTTTAATTGGAAGTAGCGATTTGGGCTTCTGGTGATATTGGTTGCTGGACTAGGTGTGGGACTAAGAGTAGGGTTAGGCTTTCTATTGAACGTAGGGACTAGGGCTTCCTGTGCCATTGGTTGTTGGGACTAGGGTGGGGCTAGCGCTAGGGTTAAGCCTTTAATTGGAAGTAGCGATTTGGGCTTCTGGTGTTATTGGTTGCTGGACTAGGTGTGGGACTAAGAGTAGGGTTAGGCTTTCTATTGGAAGTAGGGACTAGGGCTTCCTGTGCCATTGGTTGCTTGGACTAGGGTTGGGACTACTGGTAGGGCTAGGGCCTCTATTGGACGTAGAGATCAGGGTTTTGAAACTGATTGGGTGCTTGGACTAGGGCTAAGATTGGCTGTAAGGTCCTGGTCTCTTATTGGTTCTAGATTTTTGGGCTAGTGTTGTGATTGGATAGTGTTAGGGCTAGGGTTCCCATTGGCTGAAGGGGTCACCTGACTACTAGGGCTATAAACGGCCAAGGCTTAGGGCGTCTCAGCCTGGGCGTCGAGGCTAAGGGTGGAGAGGACAAGGGTGAGTGCCTGTTTGAGCCTGGTCGGGACTGGTCGGGACCTGGGCCAGAAATGCTGCCCATATTCCCATTCATTAATACCCACCCTATGTATGTGTCCCTCTATATATAAGCATTTATTTTCACTATAGATATGTACCTATCTTTGTGTATTGCTTTGTATAAACATGTAGAATAATTATGTTATAAAAAAAAATCATCTTTGGTCTACATGTACTTGCTACCATTGGGCATCTATGTACCTCCATGTACTTGGATCTGTGTGTCTGTTACTTTTCTCCTGAAAAAGCATATCCAATGCACTACCCTATTTCTCATCCTGTACCTCTATCAATATCTTTAATCTGCGTATACTTACCTCCTTTATGCATCTATATACTTTCAATGTACTTATGGATCTATATATTTATCACTTTCTTCTAATTTAGCATTTCCAATGCACTACCCTATCTCTCACCCTATACATCTATCAATATATCCTCTACATCCACTCTCTCATTTATCCCAAACCCCATACCACTACTATGTTCCCCAAAATAACCCTTTCATGACTCTCTCCTACTCTACCCCTCCTTGCATCATCTGACACCTCTTTTACTAAACCGATCCCCTAAAACAAACCTTTCTAAACTCTTCCCTCTGACTCTTCCCCTCCAAAAACCCTTTTTACTCATCCAAAAGCCTCCTCCTACTGCTGTGACCTAAAAAAAGAAATCCTTCGCTCTTCTATCCCTCCACTATCCCTTTCAATCAAAATAACAGACTAACATGTTCACTTCTCTAATTCCATATTCCACTATACTAATTCACCACTAATCCTTTATGGGTTCCAGAGTAGCGTGCTACTCGCCAGAAAAGCGCTTCAACACCCCATCAGGTGTAACAGGCGCTATATGAATGCAAACCTTTCTTTCCCTTCTATCCCTCTGCTATCCTTCTCACTCCAAATAACTGACTAATATCCACCACTCAAATTACTTTCATATTTCACTATACTAATTCACCACTAATCCTTATGGGTTCTGGAGTAGCGTGCTACTCGCCAAAAAAAACAAAAGCGCTTCAACACCCCATCAGGGGTAACAAGCACTATATAAATACAAACCTTTTATCCTTCTGCTATCCTTCCGAATCCAAATAACTGACTAACATATCCACCACTTAAAATTTACTTGCATGTTTCACTATACGAATTCAACACTAATCCTCTATGGGTCCCGGAGTAGCGTGCTACTCGCCGAAAAGCGCTTCGACGCCTCGTCAGGGGTAGTAAGCGCTATACAAATGCAATTACAATACAATACAATACAATGAGAACACGAACAGAGTTTCTAGAGACTTTCCTGCGGTCATCAGCACGCAGGGCGTGTTTCCTTTCATGTGTGTTGAACATTCACACCCCTTGGGTCGGGGAAGATTTTACGAGCCGAGTAGCAGACTTACTAACTTGAATTTCCTGCGCGTTAGTTCTGCCCTATCCGTGCCGTGTTCCCTTAGGTATCCCAAATCTTTGGCACGAGCACTGAAGGCGTGGCTTCCTTAGTAAATGCGAATGAAGTCTACATATAAGATCTCCACCGTTGACCGGTGGCTGCTGTCACAACGGGATGCCATCACCATAAAACTTGTATTATTAAGCGAACTTGAATAGAAGGCTCGTGTCGGCTTCGTCCAGTCAGTCGAAAGTAGGGACAAGCAATTTTCATTCCCCCTAATCCAAGTCTGATCTGTGCTCCTGCTCCTGGACCGGCCACGTGCCTGTGGTGGGTGTGCACTGGGGGGATCGTGGAGAATCAGCCGTGATGACGCTGATGTCTCTGTTGGCTTCAGTGTTAGTACAGCCTTCTGCGCCCATAGGTGTTCTGAGTTCTAGTCATGAGAGGAATCTGCTGAGAGAGGCGACAAAAGAGGCTGCTTCGAAGATGCTGACCCCCATGGTACTTGAAGGGCTACAGAGTGGGTGGTTAGTGAAAGCATCACACCGCCTTGAGAGGACGCCCTGCCCTACAGAACTTTGGCAGGAAGTGACGTCATCAAGAGTAGAGGGCCTTGGGCTGGTGTTTAATTGAAGCCCTCCTGGTGCCTGGTTCCACAGCACCTTACCGCAAGCAGCACGGTTCAGCTACCATAGGACCAGGCTCTCCTAGGGGGAACAAATGATAAAGGACCCCCAAACCACCCGCCTACTGTTCTGCTCTTCTCTCTCCAAGAGTGCAGACCAGGGGTAGGGTCCCCTACATCATCGTTGCTACGGGCTGTAACACTCCTCTGACCACGGGCTCTCCAGAGAGAGGGCGATGCAGAGGGAACCAAGGTGTGCACCTCCTCACCTCTGGCACCTGCACGGCCAGTGGTACTGCACTCAGGGGTCGTGATGTCCCAGATTACAGAATGCCTCCCTGAGGATACCCGGCAGAGGGCAGCTGGTGCCCCACCCCGCCCGCCCCGATGCGAGGTCAACCTGGAGCATTGCAGACCAGAAGAGGGCAGCAAGGTGCCCCCCCCACCCCATGAGAGGTCACCCTGGAGCATTGCAGACCGGAAGAGGGCAGCAAGGTGCCCCCCCACCCCATGAGAGGTCACCCTGGAGCATTGCAGACCGGAAGAGGGCAGCAAGGTGCCCCCCACCCCCCACCCCATGAGAGGTCACCCTGGAGCATTGCAGACCAGAAGAGGGCAGCAAGGTGCCCCCCACCCCATGAGAGGTCACCCTGGAGCATTGCAGACCGGAAGAGGGCAGCAAGGTACCCCCACCCCATGAGAGGTCACCCTGGAGCATTGCAGACCGGAAGAGGGCAGCAAGGTGCCCCCACCCCATGAGAGGTCACCCTGGAGCATTGCAGACCGGAAGAGGGCAGCAAGGTGCCCCCACCCCATGAGAGGTCACCCTGGAGCATTATTTAGGGCATGATAAACTGCACTCAAACCATTTACAAGTAATCTTGTTTCAGCTCCAATGCTCATTGGATGCCAAAGTAGGGTAGGGCAGCGTTAAGCAATCTTTTTTCATAAATGGTCTATGCCTCTTGTTTTCCTGTCCTTTGCAACTGGTTGCTACACAGGGCAACGCATGTGAACAAATCGAAGATCTAAGCAGCAATAAAGTTACTTACCAGTAACACTAGTTTTGATCTTATTCTTGGCTGTAGGTTCACAGGCGTCCAACCCAGCCTCCCTGTCAGCACAGGCACATAAGATGAAATACGCTGATTATGAGGCAATGAATTGACAAAGCATTCTTAAGGAGTGGGATTGGGTTCGATTCTGGGTCGACCCTTACTGCAGCAGACATTCCATCTGTTATCTTGAAAAACCTTGACGACTATGTCTTATCCAGCCACTAGATGGCAGGAGTATGTACGCCATGCGTGTCAGCAACCACTTACAAGCTGCAAACCAATGTTACAGGTAAGCATCAAAGTCCTAGCCAGCACTGCTGTGAGAGCTGTACTTTTATCCTACAAAGGAACACACATTTCAGTGAGTGCGGTCTCTGGCAATGCCCTCTGCAGTGCCACCTGCCGAGTGTTTACTAATACTGGTGACACTCAGATCTGTCGCTTGATACAAATATTCAGTATTAAACTTTGGTTCTCCCGTGCTCTAAGCCCCTTACTTCCTCTTAGATAGTCAGTGTCTGTGGTGCTCCCACGTGAACTGAGCGGTAGTGCAAAAAAAAAAAAAGAGATCGGCAACAATTGTATATCTTCAAAAAGCAGAACAGTGTATTCTTGGATGGGAAGGGTGACGAAGAGTTTTACATAGTCCATGTGCACACAGGCTCAGTTTAAGAAACAACACATTTGCCAGGAGAGTGATGTAACACTGCTATTGCACTATTCCTTCTGTGTGCAATAATGAACAAGTGCGTGCTCTTATATGGCCATTTGCATTCGCATAGAAGTGAAGAGAAAGTAAAGAGACATCCCGGTAGGTCGGTCGGACTTGGGCAGTTTGAGTCATGTGCGACTTACCCTATTTCCCCCCTACTCTCTTTCTAGAAGCACCAGCCTTCATGCAGACCCCTTGATATCCCCAATAGATCCAGTCCTCTTGGTTGGAGCTGCGCACCAGAGGTTGCGTATCAAAGTCCTTTGGACAGTGTGGTGCACTGGTGTTTGCACGACAACACTTCCATTCATGAGTGAGCTTTGTGCAAAGTCTGCCTTGAAATCTCTCTTGCGTCCAGTCACAAAGAAGTGATTCCGTACTCGGTAGGCTTGCAATATGTGTTGTTTGTCCTTGCTTTCCACAGAGTGTGAATATTTTATATGCTGTCATGTTTTGCACTAGTGAATAAAGCACTCTCTAGGAAGAATTTGTGTCTCTGGTTATTCATTGCTATTCGCATTACTGGTGCACTATATGACTGCAGTGTTATGTTCTTGGGTCCTACCATTGAACCAACGATGATAGTGACCGTGCCAGGTACCCAGGAAATAACAAAGTCCTGAAGTCCAAAGAATTCATGGAAAGAGTGACCATGACTGTGAAGATCATTACTGAAGGTCTTGGAGAAAGCTTTCTCACAAAGGTTTTGGATGGCGGTCTTGGGGGAGCTCTTGAATGCACAACTTAGGCACAGTTCTTGGAGGATGTTCAACAAAGGTTTTGAACAAGGGTCTTGGATGGATGAGTTGAACAAAGGTGCTGAACAAAGGTCATGGATGGAGGGAATCAACAACGCTATTGTACAAAGGTCTTGGATGAATGGGTGGAGCAAAGCTATTGAGCAAAGGCCTTGGATAGAGGGGTTCAATAAAGGTATGGAACAAAGGTCTTGAATAGAGGATTTAAACAAAGTATTGAACAAAGGTCTGGGATAGAGGGGTTTCTATTGCCATTGTAAATAACAATGCCTTTTATTTATGTTTTAAAAAAGAAAAACAAAAAAAAACATTGTCATTTACAATGTCAATAACTCAAACTAATGTCAATGCGAGACCTATTGCATTTCCAATGCTTGTTTTTCTTTCTATTCCCTGTGTGTCTTTCACCGTTTTGATGTGGGGAGAGTATAATGAGGAAAAACAAGTTTTGTTCCAACAATAATTAGTGTGATGTGCCTTACCTGCAACCACTGGCTCAAATTAAGCACTGACAACAACCTGTGTATTCTTGGTGTGATGATTAACATGGGAAACGTACAGAATATAGATGGAACACATGCTACACTGGGCAATAACATATAGTTATGCAATGTGCTGCAGTAAAAGGGACTTTTCCCAGAGGTGAATGGGACACAACTCTATCCGCAGAAAGCAGAGTGGGACACAGCTCTGTCCGCAGACAGTAGAGTGGGACACAGCTCTGTCCGCAGAGAGTAGAGAGGGACACAGCTCTGTCCGCAGAGAGTAGAGTGGTACACAGCTCTCTCCGCAGACAGTAGAGTGGAACACAACTCTATCCGCAGAGAGCAGAGTGGGACACAGCTCTGTCCGCAGAGAGCAGAGTGGGACACAGCTCTGTCCGCAGTGAGTAGAGTGGGACGCAGCTCTCTCCGAAGAAAGTAGAGTGGGACACAGCTCTGTCTGCAGAAAGTAGAGTGGGACGCAGCTCTGTCTGCAGAGAGTAGAGTGTGACACAGCTCTGTCCGCAGAGAGTAGGGAGGGACACAGCTCTGTCCGCAGAGAGTAGAGTGGGACACAGCTCTGTCCGCAGAGAGTAGAGTGGGACACAGCTGTGTCCACAGAGTAGAGTGGTACACAGTGCTCTCCACAGAGAGTAGAGTGGGACGCAACTCTGTCCGCAGAGAGTAGAGTGGGACACAGCTCTGTCCGCAGAGAGTAGAACGGGACGCAGCTCCGTCCTCAGAGAGTAGAGTGGGACACAGCTCTGTCCGCAGGGAGTAGAGTGGGACACAGCTCTGTCTGCAGATAGTAGAGTGGGACACAGCTCCGTCTGCAGAGAGTAGAGTGGGACAGAGTGCTCTCCACAAAGAGTAGAGTGGAACAATGCTCTGTCCACAGAGAGTAGAGCGGGACGCAGCTCTGTCTTCAGAAAGTAGAGTTGGACACAGCTGTGTCTGCAGAGAGTAGAGCGGAATGCAGCTCTGTCAGCAGAGAGTAGAGTGGGATGCAGCTCTGTCCGCAGAGAATACAGTGGGACACAGCTCTGTCTGCAGAGATTAGAGTGGAACACAGTGCTGTCCTCAGAGAGTAGAGTGGTACACAGCTCTCTCCGCAGGCAGTATAGTGGAACACAGCTCTGTCCACAGAGAGCAGAGAGGGACACAGCTTGGTCTGCAGAGAGTAGAGTGGTACACAGCTCTCTCCGCAGACAGTAGAGTGGAACACAGCTCTGTCCACAGAGAGTAGAGTGGGACACAGCTCTGTCCTCAGAGAGTAGAGTGGGACGCAGCTCTGTCCACAGAGATTAGAGTGAGACGCAGCTCTGTCCGCAGAGAGCAGAGTGGGACACAGCTCCGTCCGCAGAGAGCAGAGTGGGACACAGCTCTGTCCGCAATGAGTAGAGTGGGACGCAGCTCTCTCCGAAGAAAGTAGAGTGGGACATAGCTCTGTCCGCAGAGAGTAGAGTGGGACGCAGCTCTGTCCACAGAGAGTAGAGTGTGACACAGCTCTGTCCGCAGAGAGTAGGGAGGGACACAGCTCTGTCCGCAGAGAGTAGAGTGGGACACAGCTCTGTCCGCATTGAGTAGAGTGGGACACAGCTGTGTCCACAGAGAGTAGAGTGGGACACAGTGCTCCCCTCAGAGAGTAGAGTGGGACGCAACTCTGTCCGCAGAGAGTAGAGTGGGACACAGCTCTGTCCGCAGAGAGTAGAGCGGGACGCAGCACTGTCCTCAGAGAGTAGAGTGGAACACAGCTCTGTCCGCAGGGAGTAGAGTGGGACACAGCTCTATCTGCAGATAGTAGAGTGGGACACAGCTCCGTCTGCAGAGAGTAGAGTGGAACAATGCTCTGTCCACAGAGAGTAGAGCGGGACACAGCTCTGTCTTCAGAAAGTAGAGTTTGACGCAGCTGTGTCTGCAGAGAGTAGAGCGGAATGCAGCTCTGTCAGCAGAGAGTAGAGTGGGACGCAGCTCTGTCCGCAGAGAGTAGAGTGGGAAACAGCTCTGTCTGCAGAGAGTAGAGTGGGACACAGCTGTGTCCACAGAGAGTAGAGTGGGACACAGTGCTCTCCACAGGGAGTAGAGTGGGACGCAGCTCTGCCCACAGAGAGTAGAGCGGGACGCAGCTCTGTCCGCAGAGAGTAAAGTGGTACACAGCTCTCTCCACAGGCAGTAGAGTGGAAAACAGCTCTGTCCACAGATAGCAGAGTGGACACAGCTCTGTCCACAGAGAGTAGAGTGGTACACAGCTCTCTCCGCAGACAGTAGAGTTGGACGCAGCTCTGTCCGCAGAGATTAGAGTGGGACGCAGCTCTGTCCGCAGAGAGTAGAGTGGGGCACAGCTCTGTCCGCAGAGAGTAGAGCGGGACAGAGCTCTGTCCGCAGAGAGTAAAGTGGTTCACAGCTCTGTCCGCAGAGAGTAGAGAGGGACGCATCTCTGCCCGCAAAGAGTAGAGTAGGACGCAGCTCTGTCTGCAGAGAGAGTGGGACACAGTGCTGTCCTCAGAGAGTACAGCAGGACACATCTCTGTCCACAGAGACTAGAGTGGGATGCAGCTCTGTCCACAGAGAGTAGAGTGGGACACAGCTCTGTCCGCAGAGAGTAGAGTCGGACACAGCTCTGTCTGCAGATAGTAGAGCGGGACGCAGCTCTGTCCGCACAGAGTAGAGTGGAACGCAGCTTTGTCCGCAGAGAGTAGAGTGGGACACAGCTGTGTCCACAGAGAGTAGAGTGGGACACAGTGCTCTCCACAGAGAGTAGAGTGGGACGCAGCTCTGTCCACAGAGAGTAGAGTGGGATGCAGCTCTGTCTGCAGAGAGTAGAGTGGGACGCAGCTCTGTCCGCAGAGAGTAGAGTGGGACACAGCTGTGTCCACAGAGAGTAGAGTGGGACACAGTGCTCTCCAGAGGGAGTAGAGTGGGACGCAGCTCTGTCCACAGAGAGTAGAGTGGGACGCAACTCTGTCCGCAGAGAGTAGGGAGGGACACAGCTCTGCCCGCAGAGAGTAGAGTGGGACACAGCTCTGTCCGCAGAGAGTAGAGTGGGACGCAGCTCTGTCCGCAGAGAGTAGAGTGTGACACAGCTCTGTCCGCAGAGAGTAGGGAGGGACACAGCTCTGTCCGCAGAGAGTAGAGTGGGACACAGCTCTGTCCGCATTGAGTAGAGTGGGACACAGCTGTGTCCACAGAGAGTAGAGTGGGACACAGTGCTCTCCTCAGAGAGTAGAGTGGGACGCAACTCTGTCTGCAGAGAGTAGAGTGGGACACAGCTCTGTCCGCAGAGAGTAGAGTGGGATGCAGCACTGTTCTCAGAGAGTAGAGTGGAACACAGCTCTGTCCGCAGGGAGTAGAGTGGGACACAGCTCTATCTGAAGATAGTAGAGTGGGACATAGCTCTGTCTGCAGAGAGTAGAGTGGGACAGAGTGCTCTCCACAGAGAGTAGAGTGGAACAATGCTCTGTCCACAGAGAGTAGAGCGGGACGCAGCTCTGTCTTCAGAAAGTAGAGTTTGACGCAGCTGTGTTTGCAGAGAGTAGAGCGGAATGCAGCTCTGTCAGCAGAGAGTAGAGTGGGACGCAGCTCTGTCCGCAGAGAGTAGAGTGGGAAACAGCTCTGTCTGCAGAGAGTAGAGTGGGACACAGCTGTGTCCACAGAGAGTAGAGTGGGACACAGTGCTCTCCACAGGGAGTAGAGTGGGACGCAGCTCTGCCCACAGAGAGTAGAGCGGGACGCAGCTCTGTCCACAGAGAGTAAAGTGGTACACAGCTCTCTCCACAGGCAGTAGAGTGGAAAACAGCTCTGTCCACAGAGAGCAGAGTGGACACAGCTCTGTCCACAGATAGTAGAGTGGGACACAGCTCTGTCCTCAGAGAGTAGAGTGGGACGCAGCTCTGTCCGCAGAGATTAGAGTGGGATGCAGCTCTGTCCGCAGAGAGTAGAGTGGGGCACAGCTCTGTCCGCAGAGAGTAGAGCGGGACGCAGCTCTGTCCGCAGAGAGTAAAGTGGTTCACAGCTCTGTCCGCAGAGAGTAGAGAGGGACGCATCTCTGTCCGCAAAGAGTAGAGTAGGACGCAGCTCTGTCTGCAGAGAGAGTGGGACACAGTGCTGTCCTCAGAGAGTACAGCAGGACACATCTCTGTCCACAGAGACTAGAGTGGGATGCAGCTCTGTCCACAGAGAGTAGAGTGGGACACAGCTCTGTCCGCAGAGAGTAGAGTCGGACACAGCTCTGTCCGCAGATAGTAGAGCGGGACGCAGCTCTGTCCGCACAGAGTAGAGTGGAACGCAGCTTTGTCCGCAGAGAGTAGAGTGGGACACAGCCTTGTCCACAGAGAGTAGAGTGGGACACAGTGCTCTCCACAGAGAGTAGAGTGGGACGCAGCTCTGTCCACAGAGAGTAGAGTGGGACGAAGCTCTGTCTGCAGGGAGTAGAGTGGGACGCAGCTCTGTCCGCAGAGATTAGAGTGGGACACAGCTGTGTCCACAGAGAGTAGAGTGGGACACAGTGCTCTCCAGAGGGAGTAGAGTGGGACGCAGCTCTGTCCACAGAGAGTAGAGTGGGATGCAACTCTGTCCCCAGAGAGTAGAGTGGGACGCAGCTCTGTCCGCAGAGACTAGAGTGGGACACAGCTCTGTCTGCAGAGAGTAGAGTAGGACGCAGCTCTGTCCGCAGATAGTAGAGTGGGACGCAGCTCCGTCCGCAGAGAGTAGAGTGGGACGCAGCTCTGTCCGCAGAGAGGAGAGTGGTACGCAGCTCTCTCCGCAGACAGTAGAGTGGGAAACAGCTCTGTCTGCAGAGAGTAGAGTGGGACGCAGCTCTGTCCACAGAGAGTAGAGTTTGACGCAGCTCTGTCTGCAGAGAGTAGAGTGGGATGCAGCTCTGTCCACAGAGAGTAGAGTGGGACGCAGCTCTGTTCACATAGAGTAGAGTGGGAAGCAGCTCTGTCTGCAGAGAGTAGAGTGGGACACAGCTGTGTCCACAGAGAGTAGAGTGGGTGTTGGAAACGGGGTTACCGAGACCGTTATGGTAGCATGGCGCAAAGCGGGGAAAGGCACGCGAAGGCAATGTGTAAGGCAGTTGTGCAGCACACTCTCACATTAACTCAGAAATGCGACGCAATAACCGGACACCACACCAGGCTTGTATAAGTAACAATCAGGTTCCTTTATATTGATCAAGATGGCATTCAATTATTCAAATTATACATTCGGGTAACTAGTGCGCGTTCATTTAAAAAGACCCTTCACAATTCTGGCCACTAAAAGGCCGCATTAAAATCACAGCACCACTGCTCATTCGGGTGCTCTTTACCAACTAGGGCCTAGAACAGGCGCAACACGGTTTATACATCAACATATATACAGTAGGCCTAGGTACTCTATACAGCCTATGATACACTAGGCGGGAGGGAATCCTACAGGGAACCCCTCAACATGTCCAGCAGCTGGGGGCTACCAAAAAGGGGGAACTTCTTTATCTCCCCGGGAGGCTAGGGTCATAGGATGTGCCTGGCCTGTAATCCCAAAGTCATTAAAGGCCCCCTCCCTCCGTGATCCCTCCTCAAGGGTGGCCCCCGGCCCCAGGGGCTTAACCTAGAGCCCTAGGGGCCTCCTGGGCTCACCTGCGGTGTTGTGGCTGGCTGCGGGGCCTTACGGCGGACTCCTCTCTGGCCCGGCCCTCTGTGGTGGGGGCGGGGCCCGGCGCGAGTCTTGCGGCCCTCCGGCCGGTGCTGGTTGGCTTTCTCGAGGCTATGGAGCCTCTCGCGTTGTTTCCCCTTCGTTGGGGGGCCGGTATGCCCCTCCTCCGGCCCCCGTGGAGTCCAGGGAGAGAGTGAGGACTCGGTGCGGGAGCCGGCGGTCCTGCCAGTCGGCTCCGGCGTCCCGAGAGGTGAGGAGGTCCTTCCTTACCTCCCGGCGTGCTGGGCGGAGGCGGGCTCTTCACGGCGCCCAATCCGGGCGCGGCGGCGATTCTTCGCGGGGCTCCCGTTGGCAGTGGAGCCCCGGGGACGTCCTCCCGATTGGCTCCGGCTGAGCCAATCGCGTCGCGACCTTCTCTTCCTCCGGGGGCTCCCGATGACAGTGGAGCCCCTCTGACGTCGATGTTCGGCTCTGCTGGGCCAATCACGTCGCGGCTTCTGGTGGTTGCCAGGCGACGCCCTCTTCTCCGGCGATTGGCTTTGGCGGGCCAATCCCGTCGCGGCCTTTTCGGGGCGCGACCTGTGACGCGGTCAGCGTCCCCGGCCCCTCGGCGACAGCGTCCACGGGCCGGGAGGCCGCAGCAGGCCTCAGTTCACTTCACGCGGCCCACGGGGCTGCGGCGGCGGTATTCTTGGCCGCGCTGGCAGCGGCAGGGGTCTCGGGCCCGGCGGTGACTTGTGGTGATTTCGGTGAGGGCGCGGACGGCGCCCTCACCACTACTATGAATAGGGGAGAGATCTCCCGGCCTCAGTTCCCTTCTTCAAGCGGCGGCGGCCGCGGCGGTGATCCGGTCACCAGGTCAGTGACCGAGGGGGGGTCAAGTTCTCTCCTCACTTGGGGTTGCAGCGCTGGCGCGCTGACAGCCTTAGGCACAGGCTGTGTAAGAGTGGTTCTTGGAGGACAGTCCAGCTGTCTGTATAGGTAGGTAGGGGGTGAAGGCCTAGCGCTTAGGACGCAGCGCTTCGCCTCCTGATCCCCTCTCAATGGTTTTCACTTTAGGTCCTGCAGGTCATGGATTCAGCAAAGTCTCTTTATGAACAGGGGGGGTTGTGAGTTGGTGATTCTTGGAGGGGTTGATGTGCCTCCTGGCACGCTGGAGATGGTTCCCTGGGTCCCCTCACACTGGGCAAGATCAGTGGGTGGTGGGCGTTCCTCATCTATCTTACGGCAGCAGGGCCTTGACCCTGTCAGCGGCAGTAGTGTAGGTCTCCCCCTAGGCCCTAAAGTCTGTACTCCAGCGCAGGTTCTCCCAGGTTCAGCGGTGCCTCAACCTAACTAACTCCAGGTTTTCCCTCCAAGCCTCTTATACCCCTAGGTCAGGTGACCCTCCCAAAGGCGGCAAAGTGTAACTCCTCCCACAGCCCGGAAGGTTCTGGAACCTTCCACCTACCTAGCTATGGGGCCCAGAGGCGGGGACGGGATGGCTACTGTATCCCTTGTCCCAGCCTGACTCTGGCGACTAGTGTGTATGTGTGGAAGGCCCTCTGCAGTAGCAGGGGCCTGTGGCAGCCATCTTTGGTGAGAGAGCACCTGCACCTCAGCACTGACCAGCAGTGGCAAGGCGCCCGGAGACCTAGGTCCAGTAAAAATATGGTGGCAAAAATGAGGCGCAGAAAGGGAAAAAAACAGGGTAAGACCACCCTAGGGCTGACAGGTCTAACACACGTCCCCCCAGCCGAAAGAGGGGAGAGCTTCCCAACCTCTAGGGAGTTCTCTTCACTAAGGCGGAAAAACCGGGAGAGACCGTCAGCGTTGGCGTGGTCTACACCGGGTCGATGTTCCACCCGAAAGTCCATCCCCTGGAGGGAAATGGACCATCTCAACAATTTGGGATTTTCGCCTCTCATCTGCATGAGCCAGCGAAGGGGTCTGTGGTCGGTCTGGACCAAGAAGTGACAACCAAAAAGGTATGGCCTCAACTTCTTCACCGCCCAAACCACAGCAAAGGCTTCCCGCTCGATGGTACTCCACCGCTGTTCCCGGGGAGTAGTCGTCGGGAGATAAAGGCCACTGGCTGGTCTTGGCCATCGTCATTCAGCTGCGAGAGCACAGCTCCTATGCCATGCTCAGAAGCGTCTGTCTGCACGATAAATTCCCGGCCGAAGTCGGGGTCCGGAGCACCGGTGCGGTGCACATGGCACGTTTAAGAGTCTCAAAGGCATCTTGGCAGGCAGCCGTCCAGATTACTCTGCGTGGCTGTTTCTTGGAAGTCAATTCCGTCAATGGGCCCACGATGGTTCCATATCCCTTGACGAACCGGCGGTAGTATCCCGTGAGGCCGAGAAAAGCTCGGACCTCTGTTTGGGTCTTGGGGGCTCCCAGGCCATGATGGTCTCAATCTTGGCTTGGAGGGGTTGCACCTTACCTCCGCCCACCAGATGTCCCAGGTACACGACAGATCCCTGTCCAATCTGGCACTTGCTGGCCTTGATGGTTAGACCAGCCCTTTGCAAAGCCTGCAGCACCTCCTGGAGATGCTGCAGATGGTCCTCCCAGCTGCTACTGAAGACAGCTATGTCATCCAGGTAGGCAGCAGAGAAGGCCTCTAGGCCAGACAGCACCTGGTTCACCAACCGCTGGAAAGTGGCGGGAGCATTTTTCAACCCGAAGGGCATCACCTGGAATTGAAAGTGGCCCTCGGGGGTGGAGAACGCAGTCTTCTCCCTTGCTCCTTCCGCCATGGCGATCTGCCAATATCCTGATGTTAAATCAATGGTACTCAAATACCGGGCTGCTCCCAGCCGGTCAATGAGCTCATCCGCCCGAGGGATCGGGTGAGCGTCGGTCTTGGTGACCGAATTGAGTCCACGATAATCCACACAGAACCGAAGTTCTGGTGTGGTGCCCAGGGGGCCGCTTTCGGCACCAACACTACCGGACTAGCCCAAGGGCTACTGGAAGGCTCAATCACCCCCAGTTCTAGCATCTTTACCACCTCACTCTGGATACTAGCCTTGACCTTATCGGACAGCCGGTAAGACTTGTTCTTCACTGGCGGACTGTCCCCTGTGTCCACATCATGGGTACACAGGTGCGTGATTCCAGGCGTGAGGGAAAACAACGAGGCGTACTGCCCCAAAACCTGGCGGCAGTCCCTCTGTTGCTCTGGGGTCAAGGATGGGGCGAGGACTACTCCCTCTACCGAACCATCCTTCTCGTGGACCGCCAGAAGGTCTGGCAGAGGCTCACTCTCTTCCTCCTCACTCCCATCCGTTATCATCAAGAGAGTGAGCTCGGAACGCTCCTGGTGTGGCTTCAGGCGGTTGACGTGGAGCACCCGGTGGGGTTGACGGGGGTCTTCATGTCGACGACATACGTGGTCTGGCCTTTTCGTTCTAAGATCTCAAACGGCCCAGTCCATCGGTCCTGGAGGGCACTAAGCTCTCCTGGCTCCATGACCCACACCTTCTGTCCAGCGTCTAACTCTACCGTCCGCGCGTTCCGGTCATACCATTGCTTCATGACGGCCTGACTTGCCTCTAAGTTGTCCGAGGCCTCCTTCCACAGCTTGGCCACTTGGCTGCGGAACGCCAGCATATAGCTGACCACATCACGGGGAAGCTTCGAGGAAGACTTCTCCCACCCCTCTTTGACAAGACTGAGGGGCCCCCGAACGGGGTGGCCATAGAGCAGCTCAAAGGGGCTGAAACCGACCCCCTTCTGCGGCACCTCTCGGTAGGAGAAGAGCAGACAGGGTAAGAGGACGTCCCACTTTCTTCTCAAGTCCTCGGGTAGGCTCCTGATCATCCCCTTCAAGGTTTTGTTGAAGCGCTCCACGAGCCCGTTCGTCTGGGGGTGGTAAGGAGTGGAGAACCGGTAGGTCACTCCACACTCCTTCCACATGGCCTGCATGTAGGCCGACATGAAATTCGTGCCCCTATCTGACACCACGACCTTGGGGAATCCCACTCGGGTAAAAATCCCCATGAGGGCCCGCGCCACCACCGGTGCTGTGATGGTCCTCAGAGGGATTGCCTCTGGGTACCGGGTGGCGTGGTCTACTAGCACCAAAATGAACCTATGCCCAGCTGAAGTCGGCGGATCCAACGGCCCGACAATGTCAATCCCCACTCGCTCAAAAGGGGTATCGACCACTGGGAGAGGTTCTAGAGGGACCTTCACCTTAGTCCCTGTCTTGCCGCTTGCTTGGCAAGTGGTGCAGGTCTTGCAATAAGTGTCAGAAGTGACGCGCATCCTGGGCCAGTAAAAATGTGGGACCAAGCGCGCAAACGTCTTGTCCTGGCCCAGGTGTCCTGCTAGTGGTATCTCATGCGCCAACTCTAGCAGAAAGGCTCGGTGGCATTGGGGGACCACCACGGCCCTTGAGGACCCATGCACCGGAGCCTTAGGCTCACTGTAGAGGAGACCATCCTCCCAGTAGACATGGTAATTACCAGTCTCTGTTCCAGCTGCTTGGGCGTCGGCCTGTTGCCGTATGCCAACAAGCGTAGGGCACTCCCTCTGTGCCCGGCAAAATTCTTCCCGGGTAGGCCCTCCTTCCACCTGCCACTCTGCAGGGGTCGGCAGGTCCCCCACGGGAAAACCAACCACCTCAGCGGACTCCGGGGTCACCTCCGCGGGCTCCCCATCCATCTCACCGGGTGTTTCCTCCCGGACATCTCCTCGTCCAGCAGTGGGCTGGGCCCTTCTTTCAGGCTCCAACCCGGGCTGAGTTCCTGGTCGGGCAGCCATGGACCGCGTGATAACGCAAGTCCATCCTGGTAACCCCAACATCTCAGCATGGGCATTGAACTCTACCTCTCTCCAGGCAGTATGTTCTAAATCGTTGCCCAGCAGACAGTCAACTGGCATGGCAGGGCTCACCGCAACCTTCATCAGACCTGACACTCCTCCCCACTCAAAGGGAACTTGGGCCACGGGGTAATGACCCAGGCTATTATCAGCCATCACAACCGGGTGGAACTCCTCAGGAATCACCTGCTCTGGGGACACCAGCTGACGTTTCACCATTGTCATACTGGCACCTGTGTCCCTCAGAGCCTCCACCTCCTCCCCGTTCACCAGGACCCTCTGCCGATACTTGGCAGTGTTCTCGGGTACCTGCACCCTTGGGATGATCTCCCTATCCCCCAGGGAAACTAAGGTCAAGCCTGTCCACTCACCTCCCCTACCTAGGGACAACTCCTCCCCAAGCGCTACACTGGCCACCCCGGGGGTCTTACCTCCTGTGGGGGCTGGGGCTCTCTTGCGACACTGGGCATCCCCCTTGTAGTGTCCAACCTCCCCGC
Source organism: Calotriton arnoldi (assembly GCA_963921515.1). Lineage (NCBI taxonomy): Eukaryota > Metazoa > Chordata > Amphibia > Caudata > Salamandridae > Calotriton > Calotriton arnoldi. The sequence continues at coordinate 137,586 of CAWUFW010013577.1, read as the reverse complement.
ACTCGTAGCACCGGACAGTTCTGGGCTGCTGACTCCTGTCAGGGTAAGTGGGTTTCTGGTATCCAGATTGGGATGGGAAACCTACCCCTCTCCCAGGCGGTCTATTTTGGGGACCTTTAAAGAACTCCCTCTTTTTATCTCCCCCTCTTTCTTCTGGGGGAACACCTGTCCACCCTTCGGGGGATCCGCCCCGGCTCCCTTGTGGGACACCCTAGTGCTGACCCACGTGTCTGCCTCCTCTGCAAGCTCCCTTGGGTTGGTCAGCTTGCGGTCCACCAAGTACTGGCGCAGCTCCGGAAAACATTTCTCGAGGAGGTGCTCTCTCAAAAATAGGTCGTACAGCCCAGTGTAATTGTCAACCTCGCTGCCACGCACCCAACCCTCTAATGCCTTCCGGGCATAATCATAAAAATCTACCCAGTTTTGTGTGGTGAGCTTGTGGCTGTTGCGAAACTTTTGGCGGTACTTCTCAGGGGTGAGGCCAAACTTCCTGAGCAGGGCCTCCCTCATGATAGGGTAGTTGGTTCGATCCCCCTTTTCTAAGGTTAGCAGTGTGTCCCTGACTAGTGGAGGTATGTATCTATAAAGTCCTCCTCCCCAGTAGCTCTCAGGAACTCTATGGGCCACCAAAGCTACCTCGTACGCCGTCAACCACTTGTCTATGTCATCACCCACACTAAAGCTGGCCATCACCTCCCTGGGTAGGTAAAATTTGGGCTCCTGTGGAACCCCAGTAGGTACGCTGCCACCATTTCCTTTGCCTTCCATTTCCATTTGCAAGGCTCGGAGCTCCAGTTCTTTCAGGCTAAGCTCATGTACAAGCCTTCTTTCCTCCATGGCTAGCCTTCCCTGTTCTCGCTCCCTTTCCATCTTAGCCAATTCTAATGTCAATTGCCTTTGCTGCCTTCTGTCCTCGAATTCCTCTGGTGACACACTCCCCCTGACGCACTACTGCCTGCCCTGGAACGTCTTCCTGGCAACACATTCTCGCTGACGTCAATGTTCAGTAGGCTCAGTTCTCCTGGGTCGTCTGTCTCCCTCTGCTCCTCCTCCTCCCCTCTTCCCTCCGGGTGGGCCATGACCCATGCCCTCAAAGCCTTCTGAAGTACCTCCTTCCTGGCACCTCGCTTGACGGCCACCCCCTCTCTAGGCAGAACTCCTTGAGCTGGTTCACCGTGTACCTCTCTAGGTCGGCTAGCTCAAACTCCATCCTCCTAGGTGGGGTCCCAGACAACTTAAGGAAGGGGTCCTAAATGGAAGGCAGCAGGTCTAACACAGGACTAATACAACTGGCAATTTACAATAGAATTCCTCCTACTTATTATTTTCCTAGGTGTCCAATTGCGGCGCACACTGAGTCACTGTAGGGTGCTGCACAAATACCAGTCCTTATCCCACCGCTGAACACCAATGTTGGAAACGGGGTTACCGAGACCGTTATGGTAGCATGGCGCAAAGCGGGGAAAGGCACGCGAAGGCAATGTGTAAGGCAGTTGTGCAGCACACTCTCACATTAACTCAGAAATGCGACGCAATAACCGGACACCACACCAGGCTTGTATAAGTAACAATCAGGTTCCTTTATATTGATCAAGATGGCATTCAATTATTCAAATTATACATTCGGGTAACTAGTGCGCGTTCATTTAAAAAGACCCTTCACAATTCTGGCCACTAAAAGGCCGCATTAAAATCACAGCACCACTGCTCATTCGGGTGCTCTTTACCAACTAGGGCCTAGAACAGGCGCAACACGGTTTATACATCAACATATATACAGTAGGCCTAGGTACTCTATACAGCCTATGATACACTAGGCGGGAGGGAATCCTACAGGGAACCCCTCAACATGTCCAGCAGCTGGGGGCTACCAAAAAGGGGGAACTTCTTTATCTCCCCGGGAGGCTAGGGTCATAGGATGTGCCTGGCCTGTAATCCCAAAGTCATTAAAGGCCCCCTCCCTCCGTGATCCCTCCTCAAGGGTGGCCCCCGGCCCCAGGGGCTTAACCTAGAGCCCTAGGGGCCTCCTGGGCTCACCTGCGGTGTTGTGGCTGGCTGCGGGGCCTTACGGCGGACTCCTCTCTGGCCCGGCCCTCTGTGGTGGGGGCGGGGCCCGGCGCGAGTCTTGCGGCCCTCCGGCCGGTGCTGGTTGGCTTTCTCGAGGCTATGGAGCCTCTCGCGTTGTTCCCCCTTCGTTGGGGGGCCGGTATGCCCCTCCTCCGGCCCCCGTGGAGTCCAGGGAGAGAGTGAGGACTCGGTGCGGGAGCCGGCGGTCCTGCCAGTCGGCTCCGGCGTCCCGAGAGGTGAGGAGGTCCTTCCTTACCTCCCGGCGTGCTGGGCGGAGGCGGGCTCTTCACGGCGCCCAATCCGGGCGCGGCGGCGATTCTTCGCGGGGCTCCCGTTGGCAGTGGAGCCCCGGGGACGTCCTCCCGATTGGCTCCGGCTGAGCCAATCGCGTCGCGACCTTCTCTTCCTCCGGGGGCTCCCGATGACAGTGGAGCCCCTCTGACGTCGATGTTCGGCTCTGCTGGGCCAATCACGTCGCGGCTTCTGGTGGTTGCCAGGCGACGCCCTCTTCTCCGGCGATTGGCTTTGGCGGGCCAATCCCGTCGCGGCCTTTTCGGGGGCGCGACCTGTGACGCGGTCAGCGTCCCCGGCCCCTCGGCGACAGCGTCCACGGGCCGGGAGGCCGCAGCAGGCCTCAGTTCACTTCACGCGGCCCACGGGGCTGCGGCGGCGGTATTCTTGGCCGCGCTGGCAGCGGCAGGGGTCTCGGGCCCGGCGGTGACTTGTGGTGATTTCGGTGAGGGCGCGGACGGCGCCCTCCACCACTACTATGAATAGGGGAGAGATCTCCCGGCCTCAGTTCCCTTCTTCAAGCGGCGGCGGCCGCGGCGGTGATCCGGTCACCAGGTCAGTGACCGAGGGGGGTCAAGTTCTCTCCTCACTTGGGGTTGCAGCGCTGGCGCGCTGACAGCCTTAGGCACAGGCTGTGTAAGAGTGGTTCTTGGAGGACAGTCCAGCTGTCTGTATAGGTAGGTAGGGGGTGAAGGCCTAGCGCTTAGGACGCAGCGCTTCGCCTCCTGATCCCCTCTCAATGGTTTTCACTTTAGGTCCTGCAGGTCATGGATTCAGCAAAGTCTCTTTATGAACAGGGGGGGGTTGTGAGTTGGTGATTCTTGGAGGGGTTGATGTGCCTCCTGGCACGCTGGAGATGGTTCCCTGGGTCCCCTCACACTGGGCAAGATCAGTGGGTGGTGGGCGTTCCTCATCTATCTTACGGCAGCAGGGCCTTGACCCTGTCAGCGGCAGTAGTGTAGGTCTCCCCCTAGGCCCTAAAGTCTGTACTCCAGCGCAGGTTCTCCCAGGTTCAGCGGTGCCTCAACCTAACTAACTCCAGGTTTTCCCTCCAAGCCTCTTATACCCCTAGGTCAGGTGACCCTCCCAAAGGCGGCAAAGTGTAACTCCTCCCACAGCCCGGAAGGTTCTGGAACCTTCCACCTACCTAGCTATGGGGCCCAGAGGCGGGGACGGGATGGCTACTGTATCCCTTGTCCCAGCCTGACTCTGGCGACTAGTGTGTATGTGTGGAAGGCCCTCTGCAGTAGCAGGGGCCTGTGGCAGCCATCTTTGGTGAGAGAGCACCTGCACCTCAGCACTGACCAGCAGTGGCAAGGCGCCCGGAGACCTAGGTCCAGTAAAAATATGGTGGCAAAAATGAGGCGCAGAAAGGGAAAAAAACAGGGTAAGACCACCCTAGGGCTGACAGGTCTAACAGTGGGACACAGTGCTCTCCACAGGAGTAGAGTGGGACGCAGCTCTGCCCACAGAGAGTAGAGTGGGATGCAACTCTGTCCACAGAGAGTAGAGTGGGAACCAGCTCTTTCCACAGAGAATAGAGTGGGACACAGCTCTGTCTGCAGAGAGTAGAGTAGGACACAGCTCTGTCCGCAGATAGTAGAATGGGACGCAGCTCTGTCCACAGAGAGCAGAGCGGGACACAGCTTGGTCTGCAGAGAGTAGAGTGGTACACAGCTCTCTCCGCAGACAGTAGAGTGGAACACAGCTCTGTCCACAGAGAGTAGAGTGAGACACAGCTCTGTCCTCAGAGAGTAGAGTGGGACACAGCTCTGTCCGCAGAGATTAGAGTGGGACGCAGCTCTGTCCGCAGAGAGTAGAGTGGGGCACAGCTCTGTCTGCAGAGAGTAGAGCGGGACGCAGCTCTGTCCGCAGAGAGTAAAGTGGTTCACAGCTATGTCCGCAGAGAGTAGAGTGGGACACAGCTCTGTCCGCAGGGAGTAGAGTGGGACACAGCTCTATCTGAAGATAGTAGAGTGGGACACAGCTCCGTCTGCAGAGAGTAGAGTGGGACAGAGTGCTCTCCACAGAGAGTAGAGTGGAACAATGCTCTGTCCACAGAGAGTAGAGCGGGACGCAGCTCTGTCTTCAGAAAGTAGAGTTGGACACAGCTGTGTCTGCAGAGAGTAGAGCGGAATGCAGCTCTGTCAGCAGAGAGTAGAGTGGGACGCAGCTCTGTCCGCAGAGAGTAGAGTGGGAAACAGCTCTGTCTGCAGAGAGTTGAGTTGGACACAGCTGTGTCCACAGAGAGTAGAGTGGGACACAGTGCTCTCCACAGGGAGTAGAGTGGGACGCAGCTCTGCCCACAGAGAGTAGAGCGGGACGAAGCTCTGTCCGCAGAGAGTAAAGTGGTACACAGCTCTCTCCGCAGGCAGTAGAGTGGAAAACAGCTCTGTCCACAGAGAGCAGAGTGGACACAGCTCGGTCTGCAGAGAGTAGAGTGGTACACAGCTCTCTCCGCAGACAGTAGAGTGGAACACAGCTCTGTCCACAGAGAGTAGAGTGGGACACAGCTCTGTCCTCAGAGAGTAGAGTGGGACGCAGCTCTGTCCACAGAGATTAGAGTGGGACGCAGCTCTGTCCGCAGAGAGTAGAGTGGGGCACAGCTCTGTCCGCAGAGAGTAGAGCGGGACGCAGCTCTGTCCGCAGAGAGTAGAGTGGTTCACAGCTCTGTCCACAGAGAGTAGAGTGGGACGCAGCTCTGTCCACAGTGAGTAGAGTGGGACGCAGCTCTGTCCGCAGAGAGTAGAGTGGGACGCAGCTCTGTCCGCAGAGAGTAGAGTGGGACACAGCTGTGTCCACAGAGAGTAGAGTGGGACACAGTGCTCTCCACAGGGAGTAGAGTGAGACGCAGCTCTGTCCACAGAGAGTAGAGTGGGACGCAACTCTGTCCCCAGAGAGTAGAGTGGGACGCAGCTCTGTCCGCAGAGACTAGAGTGGGACACAGCTCTGTCTGCAGAGAGTAGAGTAGGACGCAGCTCTGTCCGCAGATAGAGTGGGATGCAGCTCTGTCCGCAGAGAGTAGAGTTTGACGCAGCTCTGTCTGCAGAGAGTAGAGTGGGATGCAGCTCTGTCCACAGAGAGTACAGTGGGACGCAGCTCTGTTCGCAGAGAGTAGAGTGGAACACAGCTCTGTCAGCAGAGAGTAGAGTGGGAAACAGCTCTGTCTGCAGAGAGTAGAGTGGGACACAGCTGTGTCCACAGAGAGTAGAGTGGGACACAGTGCTCTCCACAGGGAGTAGAGTGGGACGCAGCTCTGCCCACAGAGAGTAGAGTGGGACGCAACTCTGTCCACAGAGAGTAGAGTGGGAACCAGCTCTGTCCGCAGAGAGTAGAGTGGGACACAGCTCTGTCTGCAGAGAGTAGAGTAGGACACAGCTCTGTCTGCAGATAGTAGAGTGGGACGCAGCTCTGTCCACAGAGAGCAGAGTGGGACACAGCTCGGTCTGCAGAGAGTAGAGTGGTACACAGCTCTCTCCGCAGACAGTAGAGTGGAACACAGCTCTTTCCACAGAGAGTAGAGTGGGACACAGCTCTGTCCTCAGAGAGTAGAGTGGGATGCAGCTCTGTCCACAGAGATTAGAGTGGGATGCAGCTCTGTCCGCAGAGAGTAGAGTGGGGCACAGGTCTGTCCGCAGAGAGTAGAACGGGACGCAGCTCTGTCCGCAGAGAGTAAAGTGGTTCACAGCTCTGTCCGCAGAGAGTAGAGATGAACGCAGCTCTGTCTGCAAAGAGTAGAGTAGGACGCAGCACTGTCTGCACAGAGAGTGGGACACAGTGCTGTCCTCAGAGAGTACAGCAGGACACATCTCTGTCCACAGAGAGTAGAGTGGGATGCAGCTCTGTCCACAGAGAGTAGAGTGGGACACAGCTCTGTCTGCAGAGAGTAGAGTCGGACACAGCTCTGTCCGCAGATAGTAGAGCGGGACGCAGCTCTGTCCGCACAGAGTAGAGTGGGACGCAGCTTTGTCCGCAGAGAGTAGAGTGGGACACAGCTGTGTCCACAGAGAGTAGAGTGGGACACAGTGCTCTCCACAGGGAGTAGAGTGGGATGCAGCTCTGTCCACAGAGAGTAGAGTGGGACGCAATTCTGTACCCAGAGAGTAGAGTGGGACGCAGCTCTGTCCGCAGAGACTAGAGTGGGACACAGCTCTGTCTGCAGAGAGTAGAGTGGGACGCAGCTCTGTCCGCAGATAGTAGAGTGGGACGCAGCTCTGTCCGCAGAGAGTAGAGTGGGATGCAGCTCTGTCCGCAGAGAGTAGAGTGGTACGCAGCTCTCTCCACAGACACTAGAGTGGGAAACAGCTCTGTCCACAGAGAGTAGAGTGGGACGCAGCTCTGTCCGCAGAGAGTAGAGTTTGACGCAGCTCTGTCTACAGAGAGTAGAGTGGGATGCAGCTCTGTCCACAGAGAGTAGAGTGGGACGCAGCTCTGTTCGCAGAGAGTAGAGTGGGACGCTGCTCTGTCTGCAGAGAGTAGAGTGGAACACAGCTCTGTCCGCAGAGAGTAGAGTGGGAAACAGCTCTGTCTGCAGAGACTAGAGTGGGACACAGCTGTGTCCACCGAGAGTAGAGTGGGACACAGTGCTCTCCACAGGGAGTAGAGTGGGACGCAGCTCTGCCCACAGAGAGTAGAGTGGGATGCAACCCTGTCCACAGAGAGTAGAGTGGGACACAGCTGTGTCCACCGAGAGTAGAGTGGGACACAGTGCTCTCCACAGGGAGTAGAGTGGGACGCAGCTCTGTCCACAGAGAGTAGAGTGGGACACAGCTCTGTCTGCAGAGAGTAGAGTGGGATGCAGCTCTGTCCGCAGAGAGTAGAGTGGGACGCAGCTCTGTTCGCAGAGAGTAGAGTGGGACGCAGCTCTGTCCACAGAGAGTAGAGTGGAACACAGCTCTGTCCGCAGAGAGTAGAGTGGAACACAGCTCTGTCCGCAGAGAGTAGAGTGGAACACAGCTCTGTCCGCAGAGAGTAGAGTGGAACAATGCTCTGTCCACAGAGTGTAGAGTGGGATGCAGCTCTGTCCGCAGAGAGTAGAGTGGGAAACTGCTCTGTCCACAGAGTGTAGAGTGGAACACAGCTCTGTCTGCAGAGAGTAGAGTGGGAAACTGCTCTGTCCACAGAGTGTAGAGTGGAACACAGCTCTGTCTGCAGAGAGTAGAGTGGGAAACTGCTCTGTCCACAGAGTGTAGAGTGGGACGCAGCTCTGTCCGCAGAGAGTAGAGTGGGACGCAGCTCTGTTCGCAGAGAGTAGAGTGGGATGCAACCCTGTCCACAGAGAGTAGAGTGGGACGCAGCTCTGTCCGCAGAGAGTAGAGTGGGACGCAGCTCTGTTCGCAGAGAGTAGAGTGGGACGCAGCTCTGTCCACAGAGTGTAGAGTGGAACACAGCTCTGTCTGCAGAGAGTAGAGTGGGAAACTGCTCTGTCCGCAGAGAGTAGAGTGGGACGTAGACCTCAAGAACCTGCCCCGCAGCTAGAGAGGCAGGCACAGGATTTGTTGAAACCAATTATAGTTCGGCTCGCCCTGGGACTCTGCCTTCGCTACTGTTAGAGTTGAAATGTATTACTGCCATATTACTCGTATTTTACATGATATACGTTAGCATTTATGTAGCTATTTCATAACATATTCTTGCTGTATACATATGCAATCAATAAGTGCAGATGTTACGGTAGTTAGATTGACAACTGTGCCACCATTTTAGCTTTCGAAGACGCCATTTTGTATTATAATCGAAACTGTTACTTGATCGTTTACGAGAAATGGTCCTTGGAAAGTTTTGTTTCTCAAAGGTTGAATCTTGCTCATTAATGCATTCCTTTTCTGTTACATAGAGGCCTTCTCCCACCTGTCTAGTGGGGAGGATAAGCTAGACGACCTTGGGCAGTAGATAACTCTTGCCAGGCTGTGGAATCGAAACTTATGTTCTGTACCCCCATTGTATTACGACTAACCCTGGGCATAATACTTTGCTACGCTCACGGAGCATGCAAAGTTTGTGCTACTACGCAAATTGCATGTAGCAGAGTGAATAACTGTGCTAATCAACGTAGCGTAGCAGGAGTATAATAAACTCCTTCAAATGCTTTGATAAAGCAATTTTCGATGCTAAAAAGCATATAACCAATACCCCCATTGTATTACGACAGCTACCAGTGTTTTTCCATAGTAGGCGGGTCTTTGTGGGCCCCGCAACATACATAATGTAACTTCCCTCGTCAGCCATCATAGGTGGCTGGTCAGATTGGACTCCACTGCAATGTACTTTGTGAATAAACTAGTTTGCTTGTATTCTCTACTGCGTCATCGACTCTGCATTCTTGGAAGGCTAGAGGAGGTCGAGAGTGACCCGGGTGGCCCTAGTTGGGTCACTTCCTTCAGTTGGCACCCAAACAGGGACTCCACCAGGTGGCCCATCCCGCCCGTAATCGGGCTGTGGGGTCGAGGTTGCATCCGGTCGGATGGGCGGATCGGGGATCCCCATATGATAGAGCCTAGTTCTCGTGGCTGCCGCACCTGTCTGATCGGGCGGCTCCTCGTCTAGTGGTCATCTTGGCTGGGGTCCTGAAAAGGTGAAACCCTTGGATCTGACCGTTTGGTCTGAAGAGTCGGCAGTGGAGAATAATCTTGTTTGACCTGTGTTCACCAGGTGAGTTCATCTTGATTTTTGGTACGAGCTGCGCCGTTTTGATTAACTTGGTGGGTCTGTGGACCCTTGTGATATGGAGCGTTTTTGAACGTTCTGCCAGGCCACTTGTTGAGTTTGACTTATTCTTGAAAAGGCCTGGGGCTAGAGCCTATCTTGTCTTGTTGCAGTCTGAGGACTGACTTGTCTTGGCGCAGTCTGAGAACTGCTTTTGAGAGCTCTTTTGTTGGTGTTTGTTTTTATTGCGTGTGTTGATTGAGTGGATAGTGAATGTGTCTGATGCTAGGATGCCTTGCTTGAGTAAAGTGTGGTGCTTGGGGTGCCGCTGTTGCTCTGCTGAGCATCGGCTGGAGGAAAGGCAGCCTGCGCCTCCAGAAGGTACTCCGAGTTTTGAGATGTATGTGAAGCACGGTATTGGCCCTATTATGTTTCGTACATAATGGCACAAGTGTACGAGGGACAATATTGAGCTTCAGTGGCCACTGGATGGTACTTTTGACGAACAAAAATTGAATTATTTACAGGATAAATTATTCGCTAGAAGAAGTAGGCAGTCAATGTTTGATACCTTGCAGGTATGGCAGAAGGAAGCTAAGCAGAGGCATATACGTGCTGAGAAGGAGTCGAGGAAGAAGGCAATGCAAACAGTGGTTCAGAAAGCTGTAGCTTATGATAGAGAACAAACTGAAAAGGGTATTGAGTGTGCAGATAGGAAGTTCTGATTACAATGTAAAAAGTCTTATGTTTTTCGAGAGGATGAGGATCCTTTTGTGGAGGATCTGCTGGAAACTCGTCCCCCACCTCCCTATGCCCCGCAAAGAATATATCCTGCTGTTCCGTTATCTCAGTCCCCCGTTGCTCCTTTGCCTTCCTCTGGTCTTTCTGCAGATTCAACAGCTTCGGCTCCAGCCCTATCTGTTTCCTCTCCGGTTTCATAACCTGCGAGTGTGGGGACTGCAGGCAGCCCCGCAGTGTCTGCTGTTTCCGCTCATGTTTCTCCTTCTCCTCTTACACCTACCACACAGCCAATGCTGACACTGTCACCTGCGTCTGTATCTCTTGTGCCTTCCCCAGAAATTTCATCCACAGTGTTGTTTAGTGTTGGGACACCGGTGCGAGGGTCGGATGGAGGGAATTGGGCGGCACTATGGGAGCAAATGGAGCGGGTATTCATTCCATCTGATGTGGGTGAAGAGGAAAAAAGGGTGGTTGCAAATCAGGCAGCACAATGGGCTTGGAATCCGATTTATAGTGTGGAGGATATTTGGAGTGTGATAAAATATTTTGATCCGTTTGTACAACAGCATGCCCTTCAGCATATGTCAGCTACATTGATTGGTTTGTGGGAACAGTGTATTGGAGGCAGAGCTCCTCAAATTATTTATGACATTCGAGATCGTGTATATTCAGCTGTTATGGCCCCTGCAGAAGTTCTTGGTAATGTTGGGACGCTACTCAGTTATCGAAAAAGATTACATCACCGTTCCCCAACTAGTGTGTCCCAATTTCCGATGAGAGGGGTGCATCCTATTTTTCATCCTGAAATTCCAGAACAGCGTAACCAGAGAGGAGATGTAGTTCAACAACGAGTAGAGGCTCATTTTCAGGAACAGTGGGTCTATACCCCGTGGCAGAGAAGTGAGGTGCTAGCTCTTAAGAGTCAGTTACCGGATCCTAGAAAACATCCTACGGCGTATTATAAAGAGTTAACAGAAGCCACCTACTCATCAGTTATGATCCTAGCAGATATTGAAATGTTTTTCGGGCTGTTGGTGCCGGTGGATATATGGAGGCAGGTGCATACACAGGATCATAGGGTGGAATTGGGTGGCACATAGGATGAGATTATGGCAAGGGATAAGGAGCGAAAGTCCCGTAAAAAACCTAGGACTGAGATTCTGGCTTTGCTAAGTTGTATTATCACTTACATGCATTCTCTTATCTCACCCAGACGAGTAGATTGGGATTAGCTGACGGCATGTCGTCAAAAGAAAGAGTAGAGTGTGTCCGATTTTTTTACTCGGTTTGAAGGGGTGTTCTTAGATTTCAGTGGGCAGGATTTGTCAGTCGAGGGTGGTGTTCATTTGTTTGTTAACATGTTTGTCACAAATTTGCTCCCGGAGATTGCGGCTCGGTTGCAAGCTTCGGAGAGCACTTGGACTACCTCCTCCCCTTCAGTGATATTGAGTATGGCCCAGTACTATGATCATCGAGAAAATGAGGAAAAGGACAAGATGGAAAAGAAGAGTAAGGATTTGAAAACAAGGGTGTTGCTGCAGCAGGTTGCAAGAGGGTCCGGAAGAGGATGAGGCACTGGTCCGGCTCAGAGGTCGCGGAGTGCCGGTAGAGGTGGTGCACCCTTAGGGCCGAATCCGTGTGCATCCTGCAAAAAGGAGGGACATTGGCAAAGCGAGTTTCCAGAGTTGTTACAAAAAATTGCAGTACCTAGAGGGCGGGGTTCGAGTGGAAGGGGCCGTGGTGAGTTTGATTGAGATGAGGTTCAAGCAGGTGCATCCTCGGGAGGTCGTGCTGATCAGAACTATTTTGATGACCCCCGGGGAAGGCAGTACTATCATGATGATTATGATATGAATGAAGCTGCAGGGATGGGGAAAGGGACCAGTCCAAATTCCTGTCGTTCAGCGTGATCCTTATGTCACAGCAGATTTGCATGGTTCGGCACAGAAATTTTGGGTGGATACAGGTGCAATGAATAGCTCTGTTTCTTGTTCCCTGGTCCCGGGGCAGCCCTGTGTGGCTGTAATAATGTTTTGGTAGGTTTTTCAGGCGTACCGGTTGTGAGCCCCATTTCGAAACCTCTTGCTTTGACTGTTGGTCCTTTTACTGTGGACTCCCCATTTTTGTTGACGGCGAATTGTGGGGGAAATTTATTAGGATTGGATTTGTTGAAAAGGCTATATGCTACCATTTATTGTTCCCCAGATGGTGTTTACATGACTCTTGGATCTAATGTGACTAGTGCAAAACAGTGTTTGGCAAAGGATGCGCCGCTCCCTGTTGAATTTAAAGATGTGCCGTCCTCATTGTGGGCCACAGGGGATACGGATGTGGAGTTGTTGCAGATACCACCAGTTTCTATAAAGGTCAAGTATAACGCTGTGCTCCCTTGTATTCTCCAGTACAAAATATCGCAAGCTGGGGAACAGGCTTTGATGCAGATTATACAGGACCTGATAAAATCGGGGGTGGTTGAGGAGACAGTAGCGAATGTATGCAATAGCCCCATTCTCACTATTCTTAAGAAGCCACCTTTGGATTCCCCTGATGCTCATCCTGATGTCTATCGATTTGTGATTGATCTGCGGGAGATTAATAAAATAGTAGTACCCCAGTTTCCGGTGGTTCCAGACATTACTGTTCTCTTCACGATGATGCCTTCCAAAGCCAAATTCTTTTCTGTGATTGATTTGAAAAATGCTTTCTTTAGTATTCCTATCCAATTCTGTCGAGCTCCTCAGGGGTATACTGAATGTCCCAGTATTTATAGCAAGTCTTTGAAAAGTCAATTGGACTCTCTCTCTCTTCCTGCAGGTAACGTATTATTGCAGTATGTGGATGACATTTTGATAGCCTCCGATACCGAAGAGGGTTGTCGGGATGCTCCTGTTAAATTATTAAAGCATTTGGCAAACAAAGGACATAAAGTGTTCTTTCCAAATTCCAATATTGTCAACAGCAGGTCACCTATTTAGGTCACCTGCTGTCGAAGGAGGGTCGGAGGCTAACGCCTGAAGAGTTGATGCCATTGTTAAGATGCCTGTCCCTGTGACTCAGAGGGATGTGCGTGCTTTCATAGGCATCACTTCGTATTGTCGACATTGGATACCCGCTTATTCTTTATTAATACAGCCCTTGCTTCGCTTGACAACCAAAGATGTGCATGAACCCTTGCCCTGGACGCATGAATGTCAGCATGCTTTTGAACAATTAAAAGTTGCGCTTTGCTCTGCACCTGTGCTTCATACGCCTGATTATAAGAAGCCTTTTGTGTTGTATGTACACAAGGCGGCTGGATGTGCACTTTCTGTGTTAACAGAAGCATTTGGAGGTAAGCAGAGACCGTGTGCTTACTTTTCTGCTACGCTTGACCCTGTCGCCAGAGCCCTCCCCAGTTGTTTAAGAGCCGCGGCGGCTGCGGCGGTCTCTATTCGACAATCGGCAGAGCTCGTTCTTAATCATGATCTCACAGTAATGGTACACCATGCTGTGGATGTACTTTTGAACAAGACAAAGACGCAGCACCTTACCAGTGCTCGTCTGACCGGCTATGAATTAACTCTATTTGCACCTCATATTAATATCAAAAGATGTGCCATTCTGAACCCAGCCACGTTACTACCCCTCCCTTCGGAAAATGAACACACAGATGTCCGTGATTGTATGTTATGTACTGAAGAAGAGACGAAGGGACGGGTAGACTTGACTGATGTTCCCTTATCTGATCCACAAGGGGAACTATATGTCGATGGCTCTTGTTTCAAATTGTCAGATGGCACCACTACAGCGGCGTATGCTATTACCACGCTGCGCACTGTAGTTGAGACATTACGTCTTCCTTACCAATCTGCGCAAACTGCGGAGCTCATAGCCCTTTTGCGAGCATGTGAATGAGTGAAGTACTCACTGTCAATATTTACACTGCCAGCCAGTATGCCTTTGGGGTGGCCCATAATTTTGGACACCTCTGGGCAGAGAGAGGATTCCTGACTTCACATGGCACTAAAATTCAGAACGGTCCATTGATAGAGAGGCTTTTGACAGCCTTGACCCTTCTCAAACAATTGGCAATAGTGAAGTGTAGTGCCCATAAAGCAATTACTGATAATGTGGGGAGGGGAAATGCGTTTGCAGATCAAATAGCAAGAGACAGCCAGGTCAAAAGTGACGAAAATGTTTGTGGCAGGACCTGCTAGATGGGTACCAGATGTTACTATGTTTAAAAATTTGCTAGAGAGTGTTAGGGAAATACAGAGTGAGACAACAGTTGAGGAGTTGGCAGTATGGCAGGAGAGCACATGACGTTTAGATGATGAAGGGTGCTGGACAGGGCCGGACTGGCCATAGCGGGCACCAGGCGTTTCCCCGGTAGGCCGCTAGGGTGGGGGCCGGTTTTGGGCCCCTAGGGGGGCCGTTTTTGTTACTGGGGGTCGGCATTATCGGCCCCCGGTAACAAAATCGGCCGAAACCGGCCCTCGCAAACTGCTCGGCCGCACTCCCCCTCACCCCAGGGGGGGTCAGCTGAGCAGTTTGCCAGGGCCGGTTTCTGTTCCCAGTCCGGCCCTGGTGCTGGACTGACAAATCCGAAAAGCAGAGATGGATGTTACCTGATGCATATGAATTTGTTGTAGTTACAATGGCACATGGTCCGGCTCATATAAGCGCAAGGGGAATTTGTAGGTTATTGGATCCTCTGTGGCAAAATGACAATATCCCAAAGGTTGCTGCCCATTTGGTGAAACACTGTATGATTTGTTTGAAGCATAATCCTGGAAAAGGTACCCCTGCACCTTTTGGTAATTTCACGCCACCTTCCCTCCCTTTCGAGGTACTTCAGATGGATTATATTGAGATGCAACGAGCTAATAATCTGAAATATGTGCTAGTGGTTGTTTGTGCATTCAGTAAATGGATTGAGGATTACCCAACAAAAGAAAACAGCCATGGCGATGGCAAAGGCCCTTATTAAAGATTATTTCCCACGCTATGGCTTGCCCCGTTTGATTTGGAGTGACAACGGAAGTCACTTTAATGCAAAGGTGATCCAATTGGTGTGCGATGGTCTGCACATCAAACAAAAATTTCATGCAGCAAATCATCCTCTGTCAGCAGGTTTAGTTGAGAAGTACAATCGTACTCTCAAGCTAAAATTGGCAAAGATTAAGGAAAGTACTGGATTACAATGAAAAGATGCATTACCCCTTGCTCTATTATCCACCACAATGACAGCCCATCCTGGAACTTGATTATCGTCGTATGAGGTGGTCTTTGGCCTCCCTGCAAATGTGTGGGGCGTCCCTAGACCGAAAAAGTTTTCTGAAATTGATTACCCTCTGCTTGTCGATTATTTATATGATCTTACTAAAAGTTTACGTTCTATTCACCAACAGATACACAAGGCTTTTCCTCTAGTGCCAGAGGGGCCCGGGCACACCATACAGCCTAGTGATTTCGTTCCGGTTAAGAATTTCCAGAGGCGAGACAGCTTGGAACCCAGATGGAAAGGACCATATTTGGTCCTCATCATGACAAGGTGTCAGAGCCCCTAAGAAAGTTCTCATCAATAATCTGATTGTGGCTGGTGTACTGGGAGGTAAGGTGTCAAAACGACATAGATACCTTGGCTCTAGTGGAAAATGGAGATCAAGTTGTCGACATTGGAAAACTAAGATGTCCGCCAACTTGGTCCTTCCTTTAACGCACTAGTTGTTCTTCCCTGAAGTCCTTTTGGAATGTGAAACGCGTCCGAGTTCTAATCGGTGCACTTCACCTGAGAATTGTCCGTGAGTAGACGTTTTGTGGAAATCTCGTCGGTTAGTTTAGTCAGGGTAGACGCGACGTATTCGTCGTTTATTGTTGCTGTGGTTAAGTAAATAATTCCGGTTTTCAATTGCGCATGCCCAAGTATTTCTTCGTTAGTGTCTGTCAGCCGGGCTTGCGCTTACGTATAAATAATTAGTCTGAAGATTGTTGCCAACTCTCTCGCAACATTGTTTTCGGAGCTAATTAGTGTACCTTGCCGAAGTAGAGAAAACCCTTCTGTTGTCATCGAACGCTCCGCACTCGCTGACTAAAGATTAGGTTAAAAGAGTTGAGGAATCTATCTCCGAAAGTCATTGCCGCGCTTACGACATAAGATTCAATAAAACTAAGAACAGTTAGTAATTAACAGGTTTTCCTATTAACTACTTGTTCTGAAGTGCTATTAATTGAATGAAAATAAGAAGGACTTACACTTACCTGAAGACGATTCTGCACTCTGCTGTTCGAGTAGGCTGTTTCCTGGAACTGCAAGTACTTCCCCTGGAAGAAAATTTAAAAAAAGAACATTAGAGTGTAAGAAAAGTGTTGTTGTGAATAGTTAATCTTGCAAATCAACTGAAACAGAAGAGGAGCAATAGCCAAGAAAACATTGGGTAGGAATTACAGTGGTTTAGTAAAATATACATTTAAATGTTTAAGGAAGATTGTAGCATTAATTGGGAATAAATGTTATTACAATTTTCAGGTAAATCAAGGGATACCGAAGAAAATGAAAACTACAACCCTTGAAACGAAGACCACAATTTTCAGGCTGTCTCTTCTCTCTCTCTCCCCAACCCCTTTCCCCCGTGGGAGCATATTTGCAAGTAATTTGACAAGAAGTATTTGCGGAATTGTTCTGAAGGGAGTGGGGGGAAATTACTGCGTTCTACTCCTGTGCAACTTGGAAGTTGAGGTGCTTGGTTCTGACACAAGGACGGCAGTGAGAGTGCACGGCCGAAAGCATTGGCTCCATACGTCTCATTGCGACGAGTGCCGCTCCCTCTCCCTTATGATGGTTGGGTGCGTGACAGGATAGGGGACCACGAGACGGAGAAGGTTCCACGTTTTGTTCCCTTTTCTGACACCCAACTGACCTGGGCGCAAACGGAGGAGGCAGTTCCCCCAGAAATTAGAGCTGCCCAGGCCTCCTCTTCGTCTGATCCACAGGAGCCTGAGTCTCAGACTCCGACACCCCCTGATTTTCAGATTCTTTTGCGTGATGACACAGAGCCTGGAGTAGCATGGTACAATTTGCGTCCTCGACAGAAGGATAGTGCACCAAAAGAGAAGTGAGTGTAGCAGGGATGGACTTTGTGGATAAGATTAGTGAAATGCCCCTTGTTTCTGCTTTTTCCTATTAGACTAGGGATCAGAAGATTGGCGCACTGCCTGTGACGCCGGACAGGATAAGCTGAGGGTATTTCCCAAGAAGGGAGAGCGCCCTATCCTGAGAACAGTGAACCTTTGCAGATGGGCTGCAACAGTGTGACTCCACCGCGACGTGCTCAATAGCACCACCGAGGATTGGACAATAGAAGCCTGCCAGGAGGCTTGGAATGGACCCTGATCTTTTCAACGTTTTAATTTTTCCTTTTTTGTGTCCTTTCCATCATTGGTTCCATTATGCGACGTCTCTTTCTCTGGTGATTCTATTTGTAAATCTATAGTATAAAAATTTATCTGTTTGGTCGTCCCATTGTAGACGATGAAAAGCCTTTTGTTGCCCTGCGACCGGGACAGCTCAGTTTCGATTGGTTGCTCAGAAAGAAGGTGTTCTGTATTGTTATCATATTACTGTTCTTATTGGTGGGAGGGGGGATGTTTTGGGTCTTGGAGTGTTCTGGTGATACCCCATCATGTGCTTTATATCGGATTGTCTCTTCAGAGCGTAGTAAAAGAGCTATGCACAGTAATGTTTTCTTAGATACGCACAAGAAGTTTTTTGGAGACAACACAGCTTGTTATCCCACTGATTCTGTTACAGGTTTATGGACTGCTTACCCATTATCGTTGGTGAATTATACATATGTTCGTCCTCCTCATTTCATAGTGGCAAAGGGTGAATTTGCTATGGGATATCCTGGCCTTTGTTTGTATTATAGAAAACCCAGAGGGATAGGGTACCCAGGTTGCAAGCCTGAAATGTATTGTGATAACCTGTATATTGATAAACGAAATGTCACTCTGACAGGTTGGCATTATCAAGACCTAACAGTCACTCAAGAGGCCGGTTTTTAACCTGCGTGTTGCCAAATAATAAATAGTACTGATGCTTATTTGTATCCAAATTGTTCTGGATCAATAGTGTACAAAAATATATTACGTTTAGGAAAAAAGGATGACCCTAGTATGGAGGGAATGAATACTAGATATTCTCCATTGGATTATCAGGGTCCGCTTTATGCACACTCAGGTTTTTATTTTTTATCAAATGGTACTTATTCTAATACATACAACGGCAAAGAGGATGTGGCCTTGGGAATGGTGTTACCTCTTGGAGTATCTTGCAAGTATAGTAAACCAAATAAAGATGGGTAAAAAGAACGTTGACCAAGGAATTTTGTGAAGGTGTTACCGATTTGGAAGTCAACAATTACAGTAATGGTATCACTTTTGGATATATACTTTCCTCTATTTATCACATTTGGTGGCACCGCCATGGCCAGGGGTGAACGAGCTAGAGAGTATTTTGGGTGCAAACTGCAGATTCTGTCTAATTCTATAGTGGCAGCCTTACGTGACATCACCGCTCAGTTAGAAAGTATGCGCATATACTCTGAGCAAACGAGATATGCGGTCGATTTTATTCTAGCTAAGAGCGGTGGTGCCTGCGCAATAATAGGAGAGCAGTGTGTGGACGGTATCACGAATATGGAAAGGAATATCACCCAGCATATTTTAGACATATTGGACAATGTTCGAGGAATGGAGAGCGGCAACTGGAGTTGGTCTTTATTTGGTGGTTGGGGTTGGATTCTAGAAAAGGTGATATATTTCATTGTTCTTTTAATTTGTTGCTGTGTCTTGATTCAGTGTCTTCCCTTATGCTGCTCATACTGTGCTTACCAGAGAAGGAGCGATATTGCGCGGCTTTCTTTTTTAACAGCGGGGGGACGAGGAGGAGAGAGTTGGTGCTTTGCATCTGTCGGGCGCTGCCCGCTTTATTGAGTTTGTTTGAGAGATAGAGCGGGGTCTTTTGATGAAGGGCTTTGTACGTAATGCAGGCTATTTTATAGGAGGATCTGCCTTCGATAGGAAGCCATTTAAGGGTCTTAAGAGCAGACGAGATCTGGTTAGAGCATTTGCAGTCAGTTGTAAGCCTGGCCGCTAGGTTGAGAACAGATTTGAGGGGGGCAAGGTGAACTTTGGGAGATCCGGAGAGTAGGGCGTTGCTATAGTCAATTTTCGAGAGGACTAGAGATTGGACAACAGATTTGAAATCTTCCGCTGGAATGAAAGGTTTGATTTTTTTGAGATGTTGGATCGTGAAAAGTGCTCCTTTTGCCGAATTTTTTATATGGGAATTGAGCGTTAACTTACTGTCGATGGTGATGCCAAGGGATTTTACTGATTCGGATAGGGAGAGCGAACAGTTTAGGGCATTAAGGTCAGTGATCCATGTTTGGATGGGGAGTGGGTTGTTTTTAGGAGAGAAAAGAATGATTTCAGTTTTTTTGGGATTGAGTTTGAGATGATTGGAGTAGAACCAGGTTTGTATATTAGTCAGAGCGGTGTTAAGGTGCAGGACATCTGAGTGGGATTTAGTTTTATAGTACAGTTGGGTATCTTCGGCATACAGGTGGTAGTTAATACCGGCTTGTTTAAGTATGAGGGTAAGGGGTTCCATGAATAGGTTGAAGAGAGCAGGAGAGAGGATAGATCCTTGGGGGACACCGAGGGAGACAGGAGTGGGGCTAGAGAGGCAGCTTTGGATTTTGATTTGCTGGGTTCTGTGTTGGAAATAGGAGGTGAACCAGTTGAGGACAGTGCCATTAAGGCCAAAACAAAATTTAAGTGTATTGAGTAAGGTTGAATGGTTAACTGTATTGAATGCCGCAGAGAGGTCGAGGAGAATGAGTAGGCAGGTCTCGCCATTGTCCAGGGCGTGGTGGATGTCATCAACTATATTTAGCAATGCAGTTTCAGTGCTGCAGCCTTTACGGAAGCCGGATTGTAGAGGGTCGAGTAGGTTGTTACTCGTACTACTGATGTTTAGTGTCATTTTCTTCCATACGTTTGCTATGCATATATACATATATTCGTATTTGACATGTTATTGCCTGTATTCATCTATTGTCTCTACTTCTTGAATTGTAAAGACCTTTACCTGATAGCAAGAATAAAGATGTCCGTGTAAGCTAATAAATGCTAAAAGGAGGGTCTGTTAGACTTGAAATGTATTACTGCCATATTACTCGTATTTTACCTGATATTATGTTAGCATTAAAGTAGCTATTTCATAATATATTCTTGCTGTATGCATATGCAATTAATAAGTGCAGATGTTACGTTAGTTAAGTTGACATCTGTGCCACCATTTTAGCTTTCGAAGACGCCATTTTGTATTATAATCGAAACTGTTACGAGAAATGGTCCTTGGTAAGTTTCGTTTCTCAAAGGTTGAATCTCGCTCATTAATGCATTCCTTTTCTGTTACATAGAGGCCTTCTCCCACCTGTCTAGTGGGGAGGATAAGCTAGACGACCTTGGGCAGTAGATAACTTGTGCCAGGCTGTGGAATCGAAACTTATGTTCTGAACCCCCATTGTATTACGACAGCTACCAGTGTTTTTCCATAGTAGGCAGGTCTTTGTGGGCTCCGCAACATACATAATGTAACTTTATGCTTGTTAGAGTCAGTCCCTCGTCAGCCATCATAGGAGGCTGGTCAGACTGGACTCCACTGCAGTGTACTTTGTGAATAAACTAGTTTGCTTGTATTCTCTACTGCGTCATCGACTCTTCATTACTGGAAGGCAAGAGGAGGTCGAGAGTGACCCGGGTGGCCCTAGTTGGGTCACTTCCTTCACTACATTTGCTCTTTTCTTTTCCTGGTCGCCACCTCGACGCGCGTTTTGGCTGAGGATGGCTGTCGATGATGCCTTCGGAAAAAAGTATCAAAACCAGACATCCGATTTTTTCGTGAAATCGTTGATTTTAATATTAATAAGACGTCGTTGCACATTCGGTGCACCGTATTTTTATCAGATAATTGTGTGGCTTTCCGGAAGAAGGCGTTGTATACGCCGAAACGCGCGTCGAGTTAATAAAGATATTGCTACTTTTTAACCCTTTATTTATATTTATTGATTAAAAGTGATGTGTTACATATTGTGTTTAATTTTTTAAATGTTTTGTATAAATATCATTTGTTTAAACTATATGAGAAGAAATTATTAAAATGGTAACAACTTTGAACATATTTGTTCTGTCTTCCTTGGTTTTCTTTATGTTATAGATATTGTGTATATTGTTTATCCCAACATAGCGGCCATCTCAGTTGGCGAAGGGGCACCCTCGCCATTGCACCGGTGCGGAAGGATATGAATATCCCAACATAGCGGCCATCTCCATGGGCATCGGGGCACCCTCGCCATTGCACCGGTGCGGAAAGATATGAATATCCCAACATAGCGGCCATCTCCGTGGGCGACGGGGCACCCTCGCCATTGCACCAGTGTGGAAGCATATGAATATCCCAACATAGCGGCCATCTCCATGGGCGACAGGGCACCCTCGCCATTGCACCAGTGCGGAGGGATATAAATATCCCAACAAAGCAGACATCTCCATGGGCGATGGGGCACCCTCGCCATTGAACCAGTGCGGAAGGATATGAATATCCCAACATAACAGCCATCTCAGTGGGCATGGCGACGGGGCACCCTCGCCATTGCACCAGTGCAGAAGGATATGAATATCCCAACATAGCGGCCATCTTAGTACTCATAGGGCGACGGGGCACCTCACCATTGCACCAGTGCGGAAGGATATGAATATCCCAACATAGCAGACATCTCTGTGGGCGACGGAGCACCCTCGCCATTGCACCAGTGCGGAAGGATGTGAATATCCCAAAATAGCGGCCATCTCCATGGGCGACGGGGCACCCTCGCGATTGCACCAGTGCGGAAGGATATGAATATCCCAACATAGCAGCCATCTCCATGGCGACGGGGCACCCTCGCCATTGCACCTGTGCGGACGGATATGAATATCCCAACATAGCAGCAATCTCCGTGGGCGATGGGGCATCCTCGCCAATTCACCAGTGTGGAAGGATATGACTATCCCAACATAGCACCATCTCCGTGGGCGACGGAGCACCCTCACCATTGCACCAGTGAGGAAAGATATGAATAGCCCAACATAGCAGCCATCTCCATGGGCGATGGGCACCCTCGCCATTGCACCAGTGCGGAAGGATATGAATGTCCCAAACTAGCGGCCATCTCCATGGACGAAGGGGCACCCTCACCACTGCACCAGTGAGGAAGGATATGAATATCCCAACATAGCAGCCATCTCCATGGGTGACAGGGCATCCTCGCCATTGCACCAGTGCGGAATGATATGAATATCCCAAAATAGCAGCCATCTCAGTGGGCGACCGGGTGCCCTTGCCATTGCACCAGTGCAGAAGGATATGCACCAGTGCGGAAGGATATAAATATCCCCACATAGCAGCCATCTCCTTGGGTGACGGGCACCCTCACCATCGTACCAGTGTGGAAGGATATGAATATCCCAACATAGCAGCCATCTCTATGGGCGACAGGGTACCCTTGCCATTGCACCAGTGCGGAAGGATATGAATATCCCAACATAGCAGCCATCTCCATGGGCGACGGGGCACACTCGCCATTGCACCAGTGCAGAAGGATATGAATATCCCAACGTAGCAGCAATCTCAGTGGGTGTGGCGACGGGGCACCCTCGCCATTGAACCAGTACGGAAGGATATGAATATCCCAACATAGCAGCCATCTCCATGGGCGACAGGGCATCCTCGCCATTGCACCAGTGCGGAAGGATATGAATATCCCAAAATAGCAGCCATCTCAGTGGGCGACCGGGCGCCCTTGCCATTGCACCAGTGCAGAAGGATATGTATATCCCAACATAGTAGCCATCTCCATGGGTGACGGGGCACCCTCGCCATTGCACCAGAGAAGAAGGATATGAATATCACAACATAGCAGCCATCTCCGTGGGCGACGTGGCACCCTCTCCATTGCACCAGTGCAAAAGGATATGAATATCCCAACATAGCAGCCATCTCCATGGGCGACGGGGCACCCTCGCGATTGCACCAGTGCGGAAGGATATGAATATCCCAGCATAGCAGCCATCTCCATGGGCGACGGGGCACCCTCGCCATTGCACCAGTGCAGAAGGATATGAATATCCCAACATAGGGGCCATCTCATTGGGCATGGCGATGGGGCACCCTCGCCATTGCACCAATGCAGAAGGATATGAATATCCCGACATACCAGCCATCTCAGTGGGCGACGGGGCACCCTCGCGATTGCACCAGTGCGGAAGGATATGAATATCCGAGCATAGCAGCCATCTCCATGGGCGACGGGGCACCCTTGCCATTGCACCAGTGCAGAAGGATATGAATATCCCAACATAAGGGCCATCTCATTGGGCTTGGTGACGGGGCACCCTCGCCATTGCACTAATGCGGAAGGATATGAATATCCCGATGTTGTATTCAGCTTTGTGTGTCCATATACAGGTTTTCCTGAATCATGTCCTTATATAGGCACAATTCGCATTGCCCTTATATAGGCATAGAAACCCAGTCATTATTTAGGCATTAAGCGCGCACTCCAAATACAGGCATGGTCTCTGACATCCGTCCACCCTAACGTCACAACGAGTTCTTAGAAACCAGACCCTTAAGCCTTGGGAGTTTCTCTTAGCACAGGACTATTGATTTCTCCAAGAACTCATCTATTATGTATGAACTAACCCTGGGCATAATACTTTGCTACGCTCACGGAGCATGCAAAGTTTGTGTTACTACACACTACGCAAATTGCACGTAGCAGAGTAAAAAACTGTGCTAATCAACATAGCGCAGCAGCAGTAAAATAAACACCTTCAAATGCTTTGTTAAAGCAATTTGCTATGCTAAAAAGCATATAACAAATTCACAAAAGTGAACTTTGACAATGAAAATATCAAGCAATGAGAGAGGTGATGATTTTGGGGTCCCCCCTAACCTAGGGAGAGAACCAAGCAGATGCCTTGAACACAAAAAGCATATCATGTGAACGATTCAGTGGTGGTCCCTTCCTCCTAGGACCACCCCAAGCACAGTTATGGGCAAAAATACAATCCCAACCAAAGGCCCTGCAAAGCATTATGGGACGAGATTAGTAGTGGGCAGTGAATATTATAGTGTCCAATATCAAAATAATTCTACAAAGAGCTGCAGTTCAACTAGTCGTTACTAGATGTCCCTCACAAGTCAAATGCAAAAGCATTGAAATTATTAATACATCAAGCTGCAGTTCCACTAGTCGTTACTAGATGTCCCTCACGAGTCAAATGCAAAAGCATTGAAACCCTTTCATGAAGCTTTTGCATTTGACTCGTGAGGGACATCTAGTAACGACTAGTGGAACTGCAGCTCTTTGTAGAATTATTTTGATATTGGATACTATAATATTCACTGCCCACTGCTAATCTCGTCCCATAATGCTTTGCAGGGCCTTTGGTTGGGATTGTATTTTTGCCAATAACTGTGCTTGGGGTGGTCCTAAGAGGATGGGACCACCACTGAATCGTTCAAAAGATGTGCTTTTGTTTTCAAGGCATCTGCTTGGTTCTCTCCCTAGGTTAGGGAGGATACCAAAATCATCACCTCTCTCACTGCTGGTTAATTTATTGATTTCACTTTTGTGAAATGCTAAATGCATTTTAGCATATAAAGACAGAGATACTTATTTTATCCTAACTTGCACTGTGCAAGATGCCTTTGGCAATTATTGTACAGTGCAGTCAAGCACACAGCTACGCACTATGTAATTTGCATAGCTACGTGTAGTTCAAAATGTACTTCATGTAGTTACGTGAAGTACTACTATGCAAACTAAGCCCAGGGTTAGTATGAACCAGTATACCTTAAGGGTTCATTCCTGACGTCTTCCCCTTTCCGACTTAACGTCAATGCTAACATTCCTCCACACCTACTAGGTATAAATATACCTTCCCTTGCCAAAGCAAGTTAGAGGAGACCTCGACTTCAGAGGAGCCTGTATCCCGGCCTGATGCACTGAGAAGATGCTGTCATCCCTGCACGCAGACGAATCCAGCTTCCAGTGTTCTGATTCCCCTTGCGGGGTGTTAGAGTTCCAAGATCCGGCAGGAGATTCCCACCTCTCTCATTCTCAAGGTATGGAGCTCACTAGATCCTAGAGGGACTCTTGGCATACTAGACTTAACATACTCTTAGTCTACCATACTAGAGAATACTCCACCTACTTCTACTCTTCCCTACACCTAGACTAGGTTAGGTACACTGGGGTAGAACTAGCTTAGAGACGCATCGTATGAGTACTCGCATTTTTAGCTCATGTTATTTATGTACGTGAATATATGCTAAAAGATAATGCTAGCGCAGTATTATTTATTTCTACTGCTTACGCTGTACATTATTTATCTTGCATACTGTCTTGTGATCGTAACAGCACATATCTCTTACACGAGAAACAAGACTGTTCAATAAAACCCTTTTATTGAAACGCCCGTCTTTCCTTTCTGTGTAACTCTGCAGAAACTAAGCATGCACGATTGAATGAGTGAAACTGTTATCTATTGTTTCCACGATTCTGAGACATGTTCCAATTCTAAAGGGAAACAAAGTAGTCATGTTCGTATGGTTGCCAGAAACTACTCCCTTCTTGTTCTCAAGGAGTTTCTAGTGGCCTCTGAGCTAGCTGGCACAAGTAATTAAGTTTAATATACTCAATAGGGACATACCGACCTTAGTCCTATGTCAAACCTATAGGATATATTATTCCAATGCGCAGAGCCTATTAGGGAAATAGGAACTACACTACATGGCGCCCAACGGTTTGGTAAGGCAGTAATTTAACGCTAGATACTGAGTAACTCATTCGTGCTTTTCTCAGAGACCCCTACTCACATACTCCTTAAGACGTCTGGAGTGGGTAGGGTTAAATATCTGCCATAACTAAATAGGGAAGCACCCTATATATTAGTTGTTTGGTTTGTTCAACGTTGAAGGATACAGTGTTCCAAAATATTGTGCACCTTATCTTTTGTTTCCTTGAAACTTGTTTTACATTTTTCAAAAAACAAATGTCCGACCGAGGGGACAATCCCCGCGATACCGGTGGAGCTGTGGCTGACCCAGCCATAGCACTTTTTAACTTTACAGGTTTAAATGAAACCGAGGAGGGTGTCATAGACATCAATCCAAATTTAAGAAAAGCCATCACTCTAAAACTTATAAAATACGGCCTATCACCTAGAGGTGGTAGAGCAGTTTTCGTGATAGAGGCACACGAATCCTTTCAGACAGAGGTATTCTATTCATGGGTAATATTCCCTGAATCAAATCCAGCAACAAGACTGTTTCACTTCTACAAAGAAGATGAACCACCAGAGGAATATATTCCTTTCGAGGATATTGAAATTCCACTAACATACCAGGAGCATCAGCTCTGGTTTAACCCCTTGCATGCTCAGGACGGCCGGGAGCCGTCACGCATCACGGTGGGCGTGTGCGCAGGACGGCCCCTGGCCGTCCGATTCCTGCCCACTTATTAAAATCCCCGCACAGCGCGAAAATTTGCGCCGCATGCAAGGGGTTAAAGGCGCCCTAAAACATCACAAAAACATCACCAGGCTCGGTCCACTAGGTAGACCAGGAGCAACATGGCCGATTCTAGCCGGCTACACTCTTCATCCTGACCTCGATATAATGTCAGACGAGGAACTACTTACTCAAATTACAGAGTTAATAAAAATCTACAGACAACTAGTCCAATATGTCATGCAGACTTTCACAGTCCAACCACCATTAACACTTCCAACTCAAACCCCTCACCGGGGGAATGCATTAAAAATTACACCACAGACTCTATACACAGTCATGGGAAAAATGCCCACAAAACGTGAGCAAATTCCGTTTTGGATAGCTCAAAAAATTACTCAAATCGAAGCAGTATTTCCAAATACTAGCCCGTATGAGAAACACAGAATCCTAACCATCTGTTTACCGATGGGGATCACACCACAACTGGAAGACTGCACCACTTGGGGCTCAGTCTGTTATAGGGATTCTGCACACACAGAGCTATGCACAGGATAATAGGACCTCGGAATATAGTGGTGAGCCAACCATAACCCGTAGCACCTAAAACCCCAACCCAGCTAGCCTTAGCGTCCCATCAGCAACAATGTACCAATGATTAGACAACCCAGAACACAGTATCTCTTTCTCAGGACTCGCAGAAGCAAGAACATTCTTTCGTCACTCACTCGTACCTGTCCACAACGTGCGTAAGAAGAGTCACAGTATAGGTTAAAATGTTTATTTCAACTTACGTGCTCTAAGATACAGTACACGTGTCAGTACTATAAGCATAATGCATAAGAATAATATAATCAGCATAGTTACAACTCCATAGAATACAAACGGGGAAAGCATCTCATAAAGCAGTGGAAATATATCTAAATAACATTACCACCCTCCCCGTGCTGGAAGCTAGTTTATTATAAAAATAGAAGACCTCTGGGCTTTGACTAGCGAACCCCCATACCTCAGTCTCTAGATGCAAAACTACATCAGCAGACAATGACAGCTCTTCTCTCTGGAAAGGTTTTCTCCAAGTGTCCCAGAGCGGGAAAACCGCAATATTAAAAGCACACAAATTTCTCCATGGCAGCTGTACATAGTGTTATGTCTAGGTGCGAGGGACTGGCCAAATCAGCAGGAACAAGGAAACGTTGTTATTCGACCTTGTACATGTTATGCAGACTGAGCCCAAAGTGAACAAGAGAAAAGGTGAAAGATAGAAAATGCAGACAGTGCTAAAATAACTTGGCAAGAGCAGAGGTCGATAGAACAATGGCTCAGAGTAACGTGTGCAAAGAAAAGTAGCATGGCAGCCAGGCCTAAGACAACGTAGCAAGGCAGGCCAGGAGGCCACAAACCACAAGACACCCTCCCCTGGACAGTCCATCGGCCAGGACTAAGGATGAAGACAGAGTTCAAACGGACCGAGCAGTACAGAAGCGTCTGTAGGGGACACAGCCCCCATGAGGGACAACCAACGGGAGAGAGGGAAAAACAAAAACATCCGATGACAAAAGAAAACCAGCGAGGTAGTCCACGTCAGTCTAAAAGTGTGTAAGTGCAGAAAAATGCTGTGGGAGGTTAGTGTTCAAAAGGGCCTGTATTTCACTGTGGGTACTTGCCACCTGGAGAATGAATGTCTCCCTGGCGGATGTGAGCATAACTTCCTGGTTCAATAATAGTGCCTTTATTCTGCTCAGCTTATTGAAATCTGCCTCCATGGTAGGAATGGAAGGCCAAATGGAATTATCTATGATGTCGTGAGGGGGAGGAAAAAGCACATTCTTGCAGCAGACAACCCTGTGTGAAACCGTGACAATATAGGGTATGCCGGCCTGCATGCCGCAGCAGTCTTCGTTATTTAAAAGCAAATAGCTACCATTTGTAAGCAAAGTGAAGGTAGGAGAAATAGCAGGAGCGGGAATACCCTTCAACACACAAGCAAGATTCGGAGCGGAAACGCTACAAGCCCCGTGCAGTTTAATATGTTTACAAATAAGGGAATGACCCACAGTTGAATCGCATGACTCCCCCGTGAGAAAAACTTCCTTGCCGTCTCTAAGGCATTTGTACATGAAAGGCAGAGACCAAAGTTCATGCAGGAAGGCACTACCCAAAGGCTGGAAACGGCCCACAGGATAATGTTTCATGCATGAACTAAATTCAAACAAGGAAAAAGGCAAAGCGATAACCCCATGAACTAACCACACAGCGGAATCCAATTCCGCCACAGAGAATGGTAAGGACTCCACTTTCTCGATATGTAACAGAGTGTAAGCTGCATCTTTCATGGACATGAACTGCTGTTTGTCAGTTAAATTAAAAGGCAGAAATAAGGCAGTGGTGTTCAAAAAATGCCAGGGAACTTTACCCAACTTAAGTGTTTGCAAAGTCCACGCAAACTGCATAACTGAACGTAATTGATTTTGACCATGATACAACACAGAAACATCATCCTGCACAATATCAACAACAGAGGACACAATATTCTCTAACGTGTAAATGCGGGAGGACAGGGTATTAATACTATTGTCAACAACAGCAAGCACCTTTTCCAAATTTGCTTGGTCTATATCCCGTAGACGGGAAGCAGCTTCCATTTGCGACAGCTTCCAGAGTTCATTATAAGCTTCATAAATGAATCTCTTTGGTCGTGGACCACGAGGCCCCAATATAAAGTCGGACAGATCAATGTTGCCTGATAGGAGGGATAAATGTTGTTTAACAGAGTCTAGGGAAGAATGCTGCAACCACTGTTTACATAATTTACCAACAGAATATGTGGTGACAGTACGGGAGTCAGAAAACCTCAGATCAGGCCTGTCCTGTTTGTATCCAGGAACTGAGTCGTGAAAACGCAGTTGGCACGCATTAGAAGATATGGGCCAAACTAACCAGGGTGACTGAACAAGCGTAGAAACATTAAATGAATTGTTCTGAAACATAGCCTGCAAAGTCGCAAGGGACATATTAAAGCGCAAGCTATCATTGGGAGCGCTTGACAGGGATGGAATGGAAGGTGTGTTTAATTGTTTAGTGGTAGCCAAACCCCAACACGTAGTCTGATAGATGGAAGCATTCAGAAACACAATTTGGGCCGGGATAAGGCAAGCACGGTGCAAGGCCTCGGTGCCCTGCACCTGCCATGGTTTTGAGCCCCAGATTGATTTTAAATCCACAGTGTCCTTCCAGTACTCATAACCACCCACAGCTAAGGCGCTTAAAAAGTAACCCGAATAAAGCAATTTGGTGTGGGTCAACATGATTTTCTGAGTGGATGGGGCGTTCAATTTAAAATAATAGGACCCAGGGTTCGATCTGTTAAAATCAGTGAAATATGTAAATTTGTTTCTAAGAGTCTGGGAGCTACCCAGTAAAGGGTTTGGGCAATGTTCCCATTGGGTGTAGGCAAAAGAACCACGTAGTGCACTTGGTTTATGGACAAAATGGTTGCCCCAATGCTGGTAGCAATACAAATCGGCATAATTCGCAGAATTCATATACAAATCCTCAGCATTAAAGGAAGCATAATATTTTAAATCAGCAAACAATGCTTCAACGGCGTGCACATCCCAATCGTCAGAATGAATATTATTTTTTACTACATCACCCATAGAAACACGAAGGACATTAGGTACATTAATAATTTCTGTCGGACCATGGATTTGAAAGTTTACTGCATCCCATACGATGCCATCAGCAACTGGAAAAGCTGAAATGTTCACAAATGTGTGGTCACGCTTCATGATGTGAGATGAGGAATGTGGAGCCAAAGTTCCAGCAACACTGTTCACAGCAGAGCGTTCAGGTAAATAGTGACCATTGATGAGTAGAAAAAACACTGTGACAAAGCCAATGGACATGAACAAAAAAATCAAGAAAAGCACCAACCAGATGTATGTCCAGG
Source organism: Calotriton arnoldi (assembly GCA_963921515.1). Lineage (NCBI taxonomy): Eukaryota > Metazoa > Chordata > Amphibia > Caudata > Salamandridae > Calotriton > Calotriton arnoldi. Next base: position 107,287 of record CAWUFW010013577.1, on the reverse strand, counting down.
GGGGAATCAAAAAATTGTCTCTAAACCAGGAAACAAAAATACTGAACTTGGACGGGACAATTGATGAGGTGGAATCCGAGTCAAAGGAATAACGTGTCGGGCTCAGTGGCGTTGTTGGTAGGTGTGCCACCGATTCTGTTTCGGGATAGGTATACTCGTTCTCGTTGATACAGGGGGATACAGGGGGTTACAGGGGGTTCGAGTATGCTTTCAGGCAAATCAACCATCTCAATTGTAACATCAGTGACCGTTCGGGCAGGAGGGCCACGAACACATGTCCGGTAAATGGCAGGACAAGAGACCGCTGGTGTAACACTATTCAGGATCGGCCAGATGTTGTAGCTTGACATTTTCCACTGAGATGTATCTGTTCTCCTTGAGACCAGGAAGCGGTGGTAAGATGACTGTACGTGTCCCCTTCAAGCCCAGGACTGGAACCGGTGCACGATAAGAGGGGCCGAATTCTTTTTTGTTCTCCGCCTTCTCTCGAACCAGGTCGCCAATCTTCGGAAGCCAGCCGGCAACCGGAATCTGCAGAGCAGGATCTGTGGCTGAAGGTAAATGTGCGATTGCAAGTTTGTCTCGGGCTTCTTGTAAGTCCTGTAACATATTAGAATGGTTATCTACATCAAACTTGGCGGATTGCGCCGCCATGTCTAGACCATCAAGGTCAGGCACAAACATTCTTATGCCAAAGAGCATTTCGTATGGGGTCCGCCCACCCAGAGGTCTTCTAGGAGATTATTAAGTGCACGTTGTACGGTATACAAGTGGACCAGCCAGTTCCTGCCAGTACCTAAGACTCTAGCTGTCAAGGATTGCTTTAAGTCACGGTTCATTCGTTCAACGATTGAGTTGCCCTCAGGCCTATACGGAGACGAAAATTTCACCCGCACCCCCAGTGAACCCATTGCGTCCTTGTAAGCCTTAGAGGCAAACGCCGAACCTTGGTCGGAATGGAAGGTGCCGCATGCGAAAATTCCCACAAAGACACGCAAATCCCTGATGACATTTCGAGCGTCAGCACTCCGTTGTGGCCAGACCCAGATGAAACGTGTGCACGAGTCCACTGCCACTAAGATATATTTATAGGCAGTGTCTGAAGAAAATGGACCGCAGTGATCCAGGTAAACACACCCAAAGGGTCTGTTAGAAATGCAGAGCGAGGTCTGAGGTGGTCGTGTAACCGTGGATGGCTTAATCTGTTGACAAACGTCACAAGAAAGCACATATGTACGGGTGTCTTTATATAAACCACGCCACCAGTAACGCTGCTGCAAGATGGAAACTGTCGCAGACACTCCAGCATGCGCCGAAGCCATGCCTTCGTGTGCTGCCGTTATCAAGGAAAGTCTGCGGTCCGCGTTGGGGATCAGCCGATCACCAACGTCGGGTATTGTTACATAGGGAGCCTGTTCAGGACCTAACTGATAAGAATATTTGGAAGGAAAACCCCTAGGGTAATTAGCACCTTCCTTTGTCGCAGCAATAGCTGCCAATATATCGTTGTCAATTTTAGACATGGATCTAGTAACTGCTGCTACTGAACACGTGACTACTGCTGATCTGGCAGCTTCATCTGCCAGACCGTTACCAACAGCGTGTGCGCCCACCCGCTGATGGCCTAGGGTGTGAACCACCTGTGTGAGTGGCAGACGTTGTTGCAATTCTGCCACTCGAACCCAAAGCATTTTATGCTTGATTGTGCTGCCTTTAGCGTCTCTATAGTCGTTTTGCGACAAAAGAACAGATTGTCATTGTAAGATTGAACACAGTAGTAAGAATCGCACACAATGAGAGTGGTCACATCAGGATTAACGAACTCAAGTGCAAGCACCAATGCGCGCAGCTCGGCCAATTGTGCAGTACTGTCCCCGAGTGCCTGAGTGTGCACTACAGTGGATTTGAACTTTCCGTTCACAAAAGTACCTGCAACAATAGCACATGCGGCGGAATAAGCATGCTTGGACCCCGTGGCCAGTTGTGCCGAACCATCGGTGTAGATCACACAGTCGTAATCCTCAAGCAGCAGTAAAGACAGAGGAGGAGGATGAACGAATTCATACTGTAAAAACTCCTGAGTCTGAAGAGAAGAATCGAAAATGAAAGTGACATCCGGAGACGTCAAAGAGGTTGCCCATTGAATCCAACGGGGTGCAAAGCTTTAGAGTTTGGTACACTTGCTTTTGTCACTGCCTCTAGGGCAGGATATGGTGTTACCACCAGAATGCGTTTTCCTGTGCCAGTGCGCGCTCCTTTAGAATCGCCATTTGCACTGCAGTTAGAACCTTCTCCACAGATGAAAAGCGCATTTCTGCGGAAGTGTATAGATGTGACTTGTATGCGATGGGTACTGTGTCACCTTCGTTAAAGGTTAAGTACGTGAAACCCACTGCCCCCGGAATTATTCTAATGACCAGGTTTGTGTGGTTATCACGCGTCAATAGGTATTTAGACTCAAGAAGGTCTGTCTGCAAAGACTGCAGAATGGAGGAATGCTCCGGGAGCCAACAAGACTTCGAAAACGTAGCTTGTATCAAGGCATACAGTGGCTTGATACGCTTGGCGTATTCGGGAATGTAAGTACACCCGAAGTTCAGAAAACCCAGCAAGGACTGAAGTTTTTTCAGATTAGTAGGAGGGCACAAAAGTGCACATTTTTCTAGGAAGTGGGGGGCTAAGCCCTTACCTTCATTGTTGAGCTCGTAGCCCAAGAACAAAACGGTAAATTCAGCAATATGAGATTTGGCAAAGTTAAATTTGTAACCTTGAACCGCAAATTCAAGAATAATGCGGTCTACTCGTGAGAGATGCGGGAACAATTCGTCGTCCGTCAGATAAATGTCATCGAGGTACGAACATGCGTCTGGATCAATGCCGTCCAACAAAGAGACAACACGAGCGGCGAATACGCCTGGACTGTTCTTATAGCCCATAGGAAGACGCCTGAATTTGAATAATTTCCCACCGGAGGTAAAAGCGCTCCATTGGCCACTCTCCGGGGCTAAGTTGTGCGTGTAGAATCCATTTGAGAGGTCAAGTGTCGTTTTATATTTTTTACGAACAAGACTGTCCACAAGCACAGAACTGTGGGTATTTTGCACCGCAAAGGTCCGACAATGAGAGTTCAAATGCCGGTAATCCAAAACTAAGCGGTACGATCCATCGGGTTTAGAAACCGCGAAAAGGGGATTGTTCATAGGTGATACGCATGTTTCAATTACTCCCTGATATTCCAACTGAGTCAGAATTTCAGAAACAGGACCTTTGGCGTCCCGTTTAATGGGAAATTGTGGTTGGGGCTGCGGTAGGGACCTCAAAGGTATTTCATGGGGGGGAGAGTCTTCGTCCCAACCCAAGTGATTGCGGTATAACCCAGGAGCCAGGGACACAGCCCACTCAGCTGCTAGAGCCTCCGCTTTGTCCTTTGGGACATGTCGAGAAAAGCTCGGAAGGATTACCTCCTCCCCTTTACGTGCAGCAAGAACGAATGGGGGTGGCCAATCCACCTCCGCTAATAAAATGTCGTACGAAGAGGTTAGATTTTCCCAAAAAATCCCTTTAATGACACGCTGTATATCACCTTCGATTTGAATGACAATATTAAAAAGTCTATCAGGGGGTGCCACTCTGGTGTCAGCTGTCTCGACAGTAATGAATGTTTCAGTTGCTGTCGCCTCCATATGAGGACGTAGCGCCTCCCGCACTATGGTAACTTCCACGGCGCTGTCTAGGAGGGTTACTGCCCACGTCCAATTCAGGAGCCTCGTTCTCACCGTGTGTGGCATATTTCGTTGTTACAGCGGCAACTTTCTTCTTCTGAAATTGTGGTCGAGAACGTTGAAAGTCTTCTGCTTTCCCTCTGACTTGTTGTCGAGGTTGGTCTCGTTCCTGGGGAGCCTCTCGGCCCCTTCCTCTATCCTGGCGCTCTCCTCCACCGGCCTGCGAAGTTGTCTGTGCCTGTGAAGAACGAGGAGAACGCGTATAAGGGGCCTGAAACCTATCCGGTGATTTAATTCTCGCCCTATCGCGTAAATCATAAGTGCGTTCAGAAGAGACTGAAACCGGGGATGCGCCTCTCGACCCCGGCTTCTTCTGTTGCTTACCCTGTTTTTTCAGCCTCCAGCTCTTTTTAGTGAAGACTGGTCTCTCATCTTTTTCAGATTGAGGTTTGGATTGTTGTTGTTGTTGCGATTGTGTGTGCTGTTTTGCAAAAGGCTTATTGCCCAGGCTATTTCTGCCAATAGTTTTGTAAGCCTGGGTAATAATTTTCGGTAATTCGCGAGGCTTGTCCAATTCTGGGACCAAAGCCAAAGCATTCGCTACTTGAAAGTTCACTGCATCGCCCTTGACATTCGCAAGGATCAACTCAGCTACTACTTCAAACACTCCCACCAGCCTCATCCCTAATTCCACAGCCGCCTCAGGGCCATGTTCATCCTGTACTTTTTTAATTACAGAGGGGAGAACCGTCATGGAAGGAGTGCCGAAACACTTAGAATATACTGCTGCGAATACCCTACCCCAGTTGTCACATGCTGTCAACTCGGGGATTAAGTCTTTTGGCAAACTAATCGTAAGAATTCGGTGTTTATCCACCGGTGGTGTGTTTGGAAAAACTGCCTCCAACTGGTCAAATTTTTCTGCAAGCCAATAAGGAAAATCATCCTTATTTTGTGGATGTTTGCCCATCACTGAGTTCACCATGACAGGACTTATGGTCACTCCGCCTGCACCAGCTGGATGGCCTGCAACTCCAGGTGGGGCTCCCTGGATGTTGCCTGTGACATATTGCACTAAAGCTCGATGCACTCGCACCAAAGCCAAATACATAGTGCGCAAGTCCGCGACTGGTATTGTCATATATCGCGGATGTGGGGTGTACCCGGCCAAAACAGGCCAAGTGGCCCCATCAATAGATAAGGGGCCTAAACGAACCGTGGTTACCGGTTGTGGGAGGGCGCCATCAAACCACACACGGTGCTGCCAAGCCGTGAGCGGTACTTCAAGATTCCTATACGGTCTATAGTGATTAGGAACTGCGGTGGCTGTATATTCATGGAACAAATTGTCTGTCCCATCCACCGCCGGAAAGGTGACCCAAGAATAGAACACCTCAAAGTGGTAAGCTGGATCGGCTTGTACCACAAAGATCAGCTCGACACCCGCGTCTGGCACTCCATACCTCCGTAAGTGATCACGGAGCGCCCCGCGGCTATGTGCCGCAGTTTGAACAGCCATTTTTGGCTAGAAATAGTCGACAATCTAAAAGGAGGCAGCACAATTAGGGTTTGTTTAAGAAACCTTTTAACAACTTCAAGCTTGAAAGAACCTACAAAAACGTCAATATAGGAGGTATCGCCGTCACACACGCTTCCGGAGGTGTATGTGAGGTACAAGGACTACTCAAGCGTCTTGCAGATAAACTGCCCCACTCGTTGGTCGCGCCATGTTATAGGGATTCTGCACACACAGAGCTATGCACAGGATAATAGGACCTCGGAATATAGTGGTGAGCCAACCATAACCCGTAGCACCTAAAACCCCAACCCAACTAGCCTTAGCGTCCCATCAGCAACAATGTACCAATGATTAGACAACCCAGAACACGGTATCTCTTTCTCAGGACTCGCAGAAGCAAGAACACTCTTTCGTCACTCACTCGTACCTATCCACAACGTGCGTAAGAAGAGACACAGTATAGGTTAAAATGTTTATTTCAACTTACGTGCTCTAAGATACAGTACACGTGTCAGTACTATAAGCATAATGCATAAGAATAATATAATCAGCATAGTTACAACTCCATAGAATACAAACGGGGAAAGCATCTCATAAAGCAGTGGAAATATATCTAAATAACATTACCACCCTCCCCTTGCTGGAAGCTAGTTTATTATAAAAATAGAAGACCTCTGGGCTTTGACTAGCGAACCCCCATACCTCAGTCTCTAGATGCAAAACTACATCAGCAGACAATCACAGCTCTTCTCTCTGGAAAGGTTTTCTCCAAGTGTCCCAGAGCGGGAAAACCGCAATATTAAAAGCACACAAATTTCTCCATGGCAGCTGTACATAGTGTTATGTCTAGGTGCGAGGGACTGTCCAAATCAGCAAGAACAAGGAGACGCTGTTATTCGACCTTGTACATGTTATGCAGACTGAGCCCAAAGTGAACAGGAGAAAAGGTGAAAGATAGAAAATGCAGACAGTGTTAAAATAATTTGGCAAGAGCAGAGGTCGATAGAACAACGGCTCAGAGTAACGTGTGCAAAGAAAAGTAGCATGGCAGCCAGGCCTAAGACAACGTAGCAAGGCAGGCCAGGAGGCCACAAACCACAAGACAAGTCTTTGCTGCCATCTATACAAAAACACATGGTATTCCGTCAATTGCGGTAATACCTGATGTCCTAAAACAAATTCAAAACAAATACGGGGCAGAGCCTGCTCTGAATTTAGGTATGAAATTATTGAAAAATTTCGACCAGGTCTCAACAATAATATTATCTAATATTAAAGGAGAGGCAGCAGCAGTGGCGATCCGCCAAAAATTAAGGGAATTTGATGTTACAGAACATCAAACTGAGCTACCCAGAATAATAGAACAATCTTATGCTGAATTAGGCAGAGATAGTTTGGGTGGAAGACCATTGAAGCCGAAACTATCTGAAAGTCCTGAGAAGGACTCCATTAAACAAACTCCTACATCTTCTAAAAAGAAGTGGGAGACTAACAAACAAAATTCAAAAGAGAAACGTTCTCAATCTCGAGGTAGGTCTCCTCAAAAGGAGCCCTCTGAAAGGAGGTATAACCTCAGGAATAGGGATAATTTGAAAAACCTGAGAGGTATCAAGATACTGATACACGTTCCTCTCGTACCTTTCAGATCTCGTCACATACATCGGAAAGAAGAGGACGGTCAGAACACAGAGAAGAACGTGTGAAATCGAAAGACGACAAACACGTTCCAAAAAATAAATCTAAACCTCAATTCTCAAAGAAGGTAGCAAGTCTGAAGATCAGACATGCCGAGAATACTGAGAACACAACTCAAGAACGGAGAATGGGCTCAGACAATGCTGGACAGTGCAGCAAAAGTCACAATAGCTCACCAGAACCTGAAGGAACTTCTGGAGACAGTGGACCTGAATGAGTACATCACAGTTGAGACTGTAGACACCAGGGTTAGTACTCCACAAAAGTTATATGAGATAACACTCCGGATGGAGGGAGACATACCTAGACAGGTGAAAGCACTCTTTTGGGAAAAACTTTCAAGGGGCTATGACATACTTCTAGCAGAAAAAGACTGGCCACCACAATTTGTCAGGGAGTGCCCACATGGCGAGGACATTATTATGCCTGCCTTCTCTAACCATATTCCAATACATCAGAAATATACTTATGCCAGGAAATGGGCAGTTGCCCAGGCCCCAGCATTATACAAAAATCATGTAGGATGGGATGAGGAATCACCTCATCATAAAATACATCTGAAAAATGAACCTACTGCACAGAGGCAGTACCCAATAAAGCAAGAAGCTTAAAAACAGGTCAGGGAGATCTTAGATCAACTTGAATACTAAGGGTTGATTAAAACATGCACCTCATCAATGAACAATCCTTTGTTTCCTGTCTCCAAACCAGACAATTCATATCGTCTAGTTTTGAATTACAGACACTTAAACACATGTTCTAAAAATTTTGCAGTACAAAATGCACATAGTACAGTACTAATGAATAACATTGTGCGTAAAAAATATAAAACCACATTAGACATCTCAAATGGTTTCTTTTGTCAAAACATAGCACCTGAAAGCAGGTACTTGACAGCTTTCTCAATAATGGGGACCCAGCTAACCCTGGGCATAATACTTAGCTACGCTCACGGAGCATGCAAAGTTTGTGCTACTACGCAAATTGCACATAGCAGAGTAAAACACTGTGCTAATTGACGTAGCGTAGCAGCAGTATAATAAACACCTACAAATACTTTAATAAAGCAATTTTCTATGCTAAAAAGCATATAACAAATTCACAAAAGTGAGCTTTGACAATGAAAATATCAAGCAATGAGAGAGGTGATGATTTTGGAGTCCCCCCTAACCTAGGGGGAGGACCAAGCAGATGCCTTGAACACAAAAAACATATCATGTGAACGATTCAATGGTTGTCCCTTCCTCCTAGGACCACCCCAAGCACAGTTATGGGCAAAAATACAATCCCAACCAAAGGCCCTGCAAAGCATTATGGGACGAGATTAGCAGTGGGCAGTGAATATTATAGTGTCCAATATCAAAATAATTCTACAAAGAGCTGCAGTTCAACTAGTCGTTACTAGATGTCCCTCACTGAGTCAAATGCAAAAGCATTGAAATTATTAATACATCAAGCTGCAGTTCCACTAGTCGTTACTAGATGTCCCGCACGAGTCAAATGCAAAAGCATTGAAATTATTAATACATCAAGCTGCAGTTCCACTAGTCGTTACTAGATGTCCCGCACGAGTCAAATGCAAAAGCATTGAAATTATTAATACATCAAGCTGCAGTTCCACTAGTCGTTACTAGATGTCCCGCACGAGTCAAATGCAAAAGCATTGAAATTATTAATACATCAAGCTGCAGTTCCACTAGTCGTTACTAGATGTCCCTCACGAGTCAAATGCAAAAGCATTGAAACCCTTTCATGAAGCTTTTGCATTTGACTCGTGAGGGACATCTAGTAACGACTAGTGGAACTGCAGCACTTTGTAGAATTATTTTGATATTGGATACTATAATATTCACTGCCCACTGCTAATCTCGTCCCATAATGCTTTGCAGGGCCTTTGGTTGGGATTGTATTTTTGCCACTAACTGTGCTTGGGGTGGTCCTAAGAGGATGGGACCACCACCGAATTGTTCAAAAGATGTGCTTTTGTTTTCAAGGCATCTGCTTGGTTCTCTCCCTAGGTTAGGGAGGATCCTAAAATCATCACCTCTCTCACTGCTTGTTAATTTACTATATGCATTTTAGCATGTAAATGCAGAGATACTTATTTTATCTTAACTTGCACTGTGCAAGATGTCTTTGGCAATTATTGTACAGTGCAGACAAGCACACAGCTACGCACTACGCAATTTGTGTAGTTACGTGTAGTTCAAAGTGTACTTTGCATAGTGCTACTACGCAAACTATGCCCAGGGTTAGAAATATCGCGCGTACTTGCCCATGTGGTCGCCAATGGTTGCGGCCATCTTGTTTTTCACTGTTTGCTATGGTTCTGGGGCCTTCTTTTCTATCCTCCCTATATATTTTTAATCCTTTGTTTCTAGAAACTTATTTTTGATTTATTTTATTTATTATCTATCCCTCTCTATTCCTGATTCTATATTTTGCGTTTTTCCGACTTTTGTGTATTTTTTACGGCGTTTTTCACTCTTTTTTTATTACTTGCTTTTTTCATTTCTTTTACTTACTTTCTTTGTTCCTACCTTTTTCTTTTCTGCCCCCGCCTGTCCCAGAACCATGGGAAAGAGCCAGGGCAAGACTCGGAGGGATCTGAGTCTGAGCCACGACTGCCTTCCTTGCGGAAGGCGGTGCCCACAAGGGGTGCAGCCTTGGCTCCTATTTAGTGAGGTGGAGGTGGGTGCACTGTTTTTTTTAATGCAGCGCCACCTCCCCTTAACCCTGGCAGCAGACGGCAGGCCTGGGTCCGGGTACGGGATCCGGGAGCGTCATCGGCAGTGGGAAAGGGTGCGCCGGGCAGTGTTTCGCTGCTCTGGGGTCCGGCGCACCCATAACCAATTGACGCACTAGTGGTCCGATATCCTGGACCGGGAGCAGGACCTGCTGGACATACTTGGGGTTGAGGTGCCGGGGCTTGGTGAGTAACTATTTAATATTACTACTTTGTGTTCTTCTGTTCTGTGTTATATTGCGAATATTATTTTCTAAGTTAGGTAGGTAATTCAGATAGGGAAGTCTCCAGTCCTTTCCTCCGCCCTGCCAGGCTGTCCTGTCTCCTCCTGTCACTAAGTTAGTGGTAGTAGTTAGTTATTTTTTTGGGTAATTTAGCGGCCTGCATGACACGTCTTCTCACATGACTTCAGTCCTAGTACAACCTTTTGTAGTTCTTATAGTGAGTGAATAGCAACCAACCAATTTGGTGGATGCAATATGCATGCGTCCATTTAGGCATTAATAAGAAGAATAAAAATGCAGACTTAGTAATTGCCATTGGCCCGTCAAAGGGGGTTGTTGGAGTTGAGACTGAGAGATGATTGGGAATGAGATCGGAACTTAGAAGCAAATATAATTTTTTTGCAATTGATTCCAAAGTCTGGAATAGGCGGGCTTGGTATGTTTAGGATTCAGGAATCGGAATTGAAATGTGAAATAATAATGATCGGATGGTAATCGACTGCGACTCGATCATTTTTTGTCTCTTTCTTTACATGATCAGCATCCAGGGGCAAGAAGAAGACTGGGGCAGCTGGCACAGCTGGCAGTGCGGCGGGTGCGGGAGCTGGAGGGGCCTCCCAGGAGCAACAGGAAGCGGCCTCAGGCGCCGATGGCTCTGCTACTGGCCCCAGTAAGTCCTCCTGGTGTTGTTAATTATATTATATTTATTTCCCTAACTTTTACCGCTCTATTATTTCCATTTCCTCATTTTAATTTTTCCAAAATCCTCTTCAATCTATCTGTTTCTAAATTCTTGTTTTTGCTCCATTAACTAGTACTAACATGGTTTCTTCTAGTGTCTGTTTTTTTATATGAAATCAAACTGCATCTGACTAACCTCTGCTCTGACTCTGTATTAGTCTGTCTGTAGCTTGCTTTCATCTGGGTTTCACTCAGCTTTCCCACTCGCTTTATATGTGGATTGCCTAGTAGTGGTACTGAAAGGCTCAGAGAACCCCCTTGGTCCTAGGCTACTACTAGTGCTAGTAAGGACTCCTTACTACTACTAGTAGCACTAATGTGCTATGCAGATTTCTCGCCCAAGTAAGGTATTAAATATCTGCAGGTTTGTGAATTGTGAGATGAGAAGGCTCTAGTTTCTTTTACTGTCTCATCATGCTCAATCAGTAATGGTGGTCACAGGACACCCCAAAGTGGTTTATTTTACTTTTTCTAATCCAGACCTAGTACTTTTTTTTAGTAGCAGCAATTGGTGGTGAACAGTAACACTGAACAACTGTTACCGTGCACCATGGCTGGAAGGAAGTATGAGGACGGCACCATTATTTTCCAACTAAGAGAGACCTCATGTCCGCCCAGTTGGCCACTCTTTCTTCTTTTCAAAAAATGAGATGCACCAATAGCTCTAGCCACTGAGTCCAGTCCTATGGGTTGTCCCCTTCTTGAGAGGCTTTTCAAAAATTGCCACCAACAAAATGTTCAGCCGGATATTAGTTAGTTATTTTTGATAGGACATACTGTCTACTGTACTCTAGTATCCAAATTGTAGATAGTGATGTGCGTGGTGTATTTATGTATTATTAATTATGTATTTTCAATCTTGCTAATGAGAAAAATAAATAGGGGAGGCATATATGGCATCTAAAAAAATATGAAATGTTTTTTCCAGGCGTACCGACCACCAGTGCCGGGGCGAGCGGCGAGGGCCATGCCACTCCGGAGGGAGCGGATGCGGCAGCCACAGGGGGTGTGCCAGCAGCAGTGGCGGGCGGTGGTAAGTCATATATCCTTACTTATTGAGAATGATGATTACACTCGCTGCAAGGGTGTACACTCAGTACTAGTACACTGTACTTCTGCTGAGGATAAGTTGTGGTGAACACTGAACAGTTGAAGAAGACACCCTTTACTTAAACATTAGCATTAGCGGCGGGGGTTGAGTAACTAATGGCATATTCTATCTTCAACTCAGCAAAGATAGTTTTATGACGAAGACAAACAGTCAGACGACATGTATGACTGACAGAGAAGGATGCGTGGGTGAAGGAAGGGGCCCCGGGATGCATATGTGGCAGATGAAGATGATAGGAATAGGATGCATGGGTAGTTGAAGGATAGGTGAAAAGTGAAAGAGAAAGCAGAAAGGATGCCTGTCTGGGTGGGTGAACTGTATGGGTGAAAGGAATCCTCCGGGGGGGGTTGAGGGGTCAAACTCCAAGGCATGGATGGTGGTTGGTTATTTATTATATCTATGACAAATGTATGTTGTTTGTGTCGGTGAACGCCGGTTTATGATAGCCATGTTTGGATGGATGGATGGATGCCTAGATGGTATCATAGTAGGTGAAAGCAGAGTCAGACTGGATGAAGAGAATGTAAAAGAAAATTAAACCGTGCCAGAGTACCAAAGCCAAGGGTGAAGAAGATTAAGAATAAAATATTAATAATGCTAGAAGAGCAATGCACTGAATGTAAAGGAAAAAACAAGCCCTGGGAAGAACAAGGACTGTTTTATTGCAAGGTGTTTGATTCAAAGGTTTGAGGTTGTACTTGTATTTCAGAATGGAATACTCCCTTAACTCACAGTAGTTTGCAACTAAGCACAACATAATATTGTGCATGACTATACCCTACCCATAATCGCCTCCCTCCGACTCCGAGGCCCACTTCCGCTCCAGTCCCCTCCCTGTGTCAGCCATGGGTGGCCTATCGGATGCATGGTAACTAGTACTTACAAATCATCATTCATCATCATCACCATCACGTGATTGACATGATGTTGTGCTGCCGTTTCTCCACATCCATGAGCATGTCATCATTAACCATCATCCTGTGCCTTATATTATTGCAGTAGTGCAGTCAGGGTGAAAGTGAAATTGTCTGAGCATTTGCCATTGATTTAACAGAGTATGGCCGTAATGGAAATATATAATTGTGTAGTACAGCTGCACACATGCAGAGTAGTAAAGTACATGACTCTGCGACACGAGTATGTCTGAAGGGCACGAGCTGGCTGAGCTGGCATGCTTTGCCTACAAGATTAATTGAGCTAAACAAGAGAGAGAAAAAGAATACTTCCACTCCATACTTAGTGCCTGAAAGTATAATCATCACATCCACATCTTAGGGGCAGAGGAAGGGAAGTGAGGAGGAGAGGATACCACAACTGCTAGTGCTACTACTGCTGTGTGTAATTTAATTTTGTGTTACTGTTTTGCTAAGAGTATTGGTTACAATTTTCTTTTTTTTTCCCTTTCTTGATATAGCAGCTACTACTTCCCAACCCAATAGGCAGGAGTTGGCGCCCAGAGCCCGGCAAAGGAAGCTGAAGGCCATCCGGGTCGAATATTGCCGGCTGGTTGTCCTGGCGGAGGAGGAGGCGGCAGCTGCAGCTTCTTCCTCCAATGCCCAGGGCCCAGCCAGCCCCCACCTTGCATCCGGTGGTACGGCGCCGTGTTCTGGCAGCCGCCCATCACCATCTACTGCTGCCCAGCCCTGTTGTTCCTGCAGGAACTTTCGGCGCTGCATGGTACTCAGGGTGGCACGCCTGGAGGCCAAGCTGGAGGAGGTCCTGGCGAGGACTAGCCGGCACCCCCGCCGCTAGACGTCTGATAATCAACATCATCCCCTCAGTCGGACTCTTGCCCCTTTTGTAATCTTGGGGTTGACTTTTTCTTGGACTTCTTTCACCATGGACATTTATTTAATTTACTACTGGACATTGGTTGGGGTTAGGGAGGAGAGGGGTGGGTGAGGTGTTATGGGTTTTTCTTAGATTATAATTGTTAGGGTAATAAATTTATAGTTATTCAATACATATTGTTAGAAATGGGGGTCTCTAGTTGGCAATGGCTGGCCACTGTCCAAGTAGGGACCCTTCTTCCTAAGTCAGAGTGAGAGGGCTACCCTCTTTAATACCCCTGCTCAACCCTGTGGTAACGTAGCACGAGCAGGTAGGCTTATCTCAGAGGCAGGGTGTGAAGCATTTATGACCATACACAGTAACACAGTGAGGAACACTACAGAGGGACACCACACAAGTAGTTATAAAAAATAAGTATCTTTATATAAAGGCAGATTTATCACAAGACCAATAACTGTAAAAGCCACAATACTGTCAAAAATAGGATAGCTGTTGAAGGGCTGTCAAAGATAGTTCAAAAGGTTGCAAGAATAAGGTTCAAATTCAAGGCAGTGGTCTCTGCGACCCTTTCTCTCACAAAGTACCTGGGTTTAGTAGCAAAACCAACAAAATGTCGCAAAGAAGTGGTAGCGATGATTTTCCTCACGCGAGGCCGGCGATGCGTTAAAATCCTTGCCGCAAGGGAGGATGATGCGCCGATCTGCTGATGCATGCGGAGACGATGCGACCAACTTCTGCACGCTAGGCCGCCGATGCGCTGAGACCTTGCCGCGAGGGCGAAGGCGATGCGACGATCCTGTTGCGTGTGCGGAGACGATGCGACAAACTTCTGCACGCTAGGCCGCCGATGCGATGACTTTCTTGCCGCGAGGGAGAAGTCGATGAGACGAGCCTGTTGCGTTGTGCGATCGTGTTGCGATGCGAAGAAATGGCGCTCCGCGAGGGAGCGACGAAATCCGGTGCGATGCGATGAAAATGGCGGACGCACGGCGTCCGCAATGCGATGTCTTGAAGCAATGATTCTGTAGGGGTTGCGAGCGCTCGGCGACAGCCGCGCGATGATTTTTCCAGCGCGTCTCGGCTGCAGCGGCTCGCAAAGGGGCGTTAGCGATGGTCTCGTGTTGCGAGCACTCAGCGGCAGCAGCGCGATGATTTTTCCAGCGCTCTCGACTGCAGCGGCTCGCAAACGTGCGTTAGCGACGATTTCCAGCACTCTTTTCTCTGAAGCAAACTAGAGGCCCTGGAACTCACAGGAGCCTCATCAGCAGATAGCAATCCTCGCAGGGAGGAAGCAGGAGGTTGGTGGTGGAGTCTGATGTGCCTGAGACTCCAGCAGGAGGCTAGCTCTTTTCCTAGCCCTTGGGTAATTGCTGTAACAAAAATAAAAGTTCTCTCAAAAGTCCTTTTCTCTCTTCAAGGTCCAGTGGTCACTGCTGCAGGCCAGTGCAAGAAAAACACACAAGCACAAGGACAGTCACTTCCTGCAGATTCCTCCAGTGGCACGGACAGAGTTTCCTCTCCAGATCCAAAAGCAATACAAAATGTAGGGGCTTGAGCACAGATATTTATACCCCAAAAGCCTTTGTTCTTAGAAGCTACCAGTCACTGAACCTAGCCAGAACCAGTTCTGCTCAGGCCTGGAGCACTTTGTTTACCAGGCTGCATCCTTCCTTTCAGAAAGAGGGGGTCTGCCATCAGACGCACAGTAGGAGGTGGAGCCAGCATTCACCTTGCCAGGCACAGCCCTATTCAGGTCAAGGAGCCACCCCTCCCCACACTCTAAATGCAGATCTCTCTATTCAACCCAGGTCTGACTCAGCCTGTCCTGCCCCTCTAAAACCAGACAGCCAATACACATAACGGCAGAGCACACTGGAAGGCTTAGGCAAGAAAATACCTACTTTCTAAAAGTGGTATTTTCAAACACAGAATATAAAAATAAACTTCACTAAAAGGTGTATTTTAATATTCTGAGCTCAGGCATACTAAATTCGTTTTTCTACCATGTTCCTGGGGTCAGTTAGGACTATAGCATGTAATAGTCAAACTGCCCATTCTAGCCTATGAGGAACAGGTAGCCTTACAGTAGAGAAAAACGAAATGGTGCATAATTCACTACCAGGACATGCTACACACACCAAGGCATGTCCTACCTTACACATACAATGCACCCTACCCGAGGGGCGACTTACAGGATGCCAAGGGAAGGTTCAGGGGCTGGGAAGTGGGTGCACTTCACAGCCAAGATGGCAGTTCTGGACTGCACACAAACACTGCAGTGGCAGGTCTGAGACACACTTTAAAAGCTGCTTCTGTGGGTGGCGCAAACCAGCGCTGCATGCCCACCAGCAGCATTTGGTTTACCAGCCCTGGGCACACACATGCCACACTACTAGGGACTAACAGGTAAACCAAATAAGCCAATAAGGGATATACCAATTCACATAGACATATTTACAAAGGGAGAGCATATGCACTTTAGCACTGAACAGCAGTGGTAAAGTGCCCAGAGTCATAAAACCAACAGAAACAGGTCAGCAAAAATACAGGAGGCAGGCAAAAAGTTTAGGGGTGACCCTGCAAAAAGGGCCATTTCCAACACATATGATGCCAATCTTTTTTAGGGGGGTTACTCTTTCACATCGCCTTGTTTGTTTCCACCTTTTGCTGCAGGGCCGCAGCCAGTGTTTGAAATCTGCCAATAGTGTAACACACCGACAGATAGATGCAGTACCCTCACTTACTACTGTCAGTCTCTCCTCCTAGTCTATGCATTCTGCAACTAAAACCCCTTGGTAGTATGTACTCGGAAGGATGTGGGTGTGTGAATTATTGACTCCTCCACAATTCTTCTCTTACCTGCGATTGATGTTTAGGCGAAGCGATGGCTGCATGGTGATGGTTTGGTTTCCTAAGGTGCCATGGTGGGTGGTGCTCGCAGTAGTAAACAGTTGCATATGCAAAAAAAAGAAAATGAGACAAGTCAGTCACCTGAGGGAGACTAGGGATCGAGTAGTAGAAGTACAGTAAGTAGTAAACTAAGTACACAAGAAGAAGAAGACTGCCACACAGGAAGAAAGTGATGATGAATGATATTGATATTAAAATAAAACATAATGGTGGCAGGGAATGATAGCCTAGTACAATTTACAACAACAAACTGAAGTAGTTGACTCGACCTATGAAGTGGACAAGCGTAACCTTCAGTTTAGTGCTGGAAGGATGATAAATCCATGACAGCAATTAATAATTAAACTCGCGTCCCCGCAATGCACTGCTGATGACATCACATATTACATCATTCATGACATGGTCAGTGACATCACTGAAGACATCTCAAATGACATCACTGATGACATCATCCACGTGATAATCTGATGCACATCCTCACACCCTAATATAACCTTTGATACACCCACTCTAAAATACAGACTACCATTTGCGAAACCATAGACACACCAATACCAGTTACTACATACGCACTCACTGATTCCTAGGTCTACACACACATCCACTCATTCACCCATACAGTCACTCATACATGCAGTCTACTATCAATATGGCACTATCATATGCAGTCACATATCTATACAGACACTCACACACCGTCACTCATCCATATAGTTACTCACACACCTAGTCAGTCATGCAAAGAATTAATCACACTTCCATTTACTCACCTATACAGTTATACACACACCACATCACTTATTCAAACAGAAACAAACGCATACTTACTCTCTTATACAATCACTGATACATGTACACACTCATCCATACATCCACTCTCACAATCACTGACTCTCACGTATAGTCATTTATATACTCCAACTCTCCCATGCATTCAGTAAGACACATGTAATCACTCACTTAAACAGTCAGTCACGCACCTACTAAATCCTCCATCCAGACACTTATACACCCACTCATTCTTCAATACACCTTGGCATATATATAATACATGTTTAAACTTTAAAGAAACACACAGTCACGTGTGGGATCTTGATCTTCTTGGTAAACTGTTAACCCTTCCAGGTGGGGTAAAGAGAGGGCCATTGAGGCCTCCTTCCTCACCTTCAGGAAGAATTGGATTGTCCAGGGTAGAATAATTTTGATCCTCCTGGCCAGCATCAGAGTCCAGGTCATTGAAGTTTTCACTTCCTGGCCTTTCCTCTTCTGCTGCCCCACCCCCTTTGCCTGCCTCATCAGACCCTGGGGTCTTTCTGAGGTCATCTAAAAGCAAAGTCTCTATGAGACGTTGAGTTCTGGGGTTTTTCCCTGTCTTCAGTTTCCTAAATGTACACATGGCTCTCAATTCTTGGAATGAGAGATGGTTATACTTAGTTGGCAAGGAGCCACCGGCTTCAGGCCTAGAAGACATGCTAGTGTGGTGTGGTGTATGCACCTACCTACCCTAATGAGAACTGAACTCTCTTGAGTTGGAGAAAGGGTGTGCTAAGCCCTTGACTTACCCAACTCTAAGTTCAACTCTAAGTTCAGTAGAATTTACTTTATTCTAGTCTTGATTTATATGTACCTAAGTACCTTTAGTGGTTTTCAGTTAGTCACTCAATGAGATTATCTGGTAAAACAATAGCAAGCTTGAATCCCAACCGCTGCCCACCAATGTGAGAAGTTGGCCTGGTATATGCTGTCCACTAATTAAAGTGGGCACCTTGCACCAGTCCAAACGACCCTTATTGATGATTAGGTTAAAGACAACCTTTATTGAAAGCTATGCTAGTGGTAGCTATGGAGAGCAGCCTTCAGCCTTCAAAAGTCTTGAAGGAATGTAAAGCAGCTTGTTTTACCAGTAGATAAACTCCTGAATGACCAAATGAAAGGAGAACCACACCAGGTGTATATAAAATATATGTATTTATTACTAAACACTCTCTACTAACCTCTTTATGAGATTAGAGAACAAGACACACAATATTAAATCACTAGAACAACAGTAAATAGCACAATACACAGCGGGCTCCAGGGGGAGACCGAACCATATACTAAGAAAGTGGTATAAGAACCACGACTTGACTAGACACAGGCTTTTTTTCCGTCTCTCAGCGCCAGGATTCCCGGCGGGTTGCAGTGCGCTCTACAAATATTCCTTACATTACATTACATTACAGTGCCTAGAGCAATAGAATCGCTGGGACCCCAAGGAACCACCCAAGGTAGTGACACAGGGGACCCACGGAGGACGGGTGCAGTGTGGGAAAACAGACGCGAGCTCCGTACAACTCTATGGGAAAGTCACGGTTGGAAATTTAAAGATTAAGGACACTTAGGAGAGGACTTTAAGCAAACCCAGCTAAACATAGAAGGTTCTAAGGCCAGCACCCTTGAGGGTACCGAGGTACCTGTGTTACCTATCCCAGAGGAGCCGGGTGCATAGGGGTCAAGTGGTGTCGGAAACCCTCATCGTTTTCAATGGCGTGATGCAAAAAAGTACTGCTGCCGTGGAGAAGAAAAGTGTCCGGTGTGATCCAAGCCTGGATTGGAGATGAGAAGAACCTGAAAGCAGAGAGGACAGAATCTGGGTCACTTCACGTGACCAGGAGCAGAGCAATCGAATGCCAACCGATGTCGGGTGCTTCAGGTGCGTAGAGGTGAAGCTTGACTCTGCAGCCACGAGGACCAGGAGATGTCTGCGATGACCACAGTCCGGATTCGAGCTGTCCCACAAAGGATGTCGAGTACTGGGGGGTCAGTGTCCGGATTGAACACCAACAAGCCTTGGCACCTGCAACCCACGTGGTCAAAGGAAAGATGCTTCTGTGAGGACCAGCAAGGTTCTGAGGACTCACCAAGTGATGGAGAGTCAGGGCACGTCTAGAGCAACAAGGGAAGCCCACTGAAAGTTAAATTTGCCTTCTCAGGGACCCACAGGCCAAGGGACCAGGGATCGCAAAGGGACCTCCAGCTAATCACTAAATACCAGCTGACGGAACACTCGTGAAGTGTAGGGCTGAAATCTTCAGTGGAATTACTGCTCAGGGTCAGGACTACAAGTAGTCCAAAGCACAGCCTCAGGGATTGCCGGAAAGCATATGCTGCTGCATATGTACATGGTGCCCAGGGGTACGGGTTTCACGGTCCAGACGAGGGATACGGGCATCAGAATTGCTGAGAGCGCAGATCAACCTTGGAGACCTTGGGAACCCACCTCCTGTGTTGCAGAAATCTTCGGAGTCCTTCGGGAGCTTCATAGATGCAAACTGGTCAGATGCGTTTAGGTGCCTGCTTAGCAGGGGAGTAACTCCTTTACTCCAAGGGAGATTCTTCAGTCGTCCAGCAAAGCGTAGATCGTCGAAGGGTACTTGGTTTCTGTAGCAGAGTTTAGTCCAGGTAATATCTAAAGTCCTATAGTTAGGGGTTCCTACTTTATACCCAAGGAAAGGGTGGGACAAACTCTGGGGACCGACCTATGGGAGGGTCAGGACAGAGGGGTGGCTACACCCATCTCCTTTGTCCAGTTTCGCACCAGAGCAGGAGCAAATGGCTCCTGCAACCGGTTTGAGCGGGACTATGCACAGAGACACCAAATGTGCCCCCAGTGCAGACATCAAAGCAATCTGAGAGAGCACCCACCCAGCCCCAAAACACTAAAGTCTGTCTGGGAGGTGGTCACACCTCCCTGTGACAGGAAACCTATTGTCAAGCCTTCCCCTGCCGGAGTTTCATCCAGCAGCAGGAGGGCAGACTCGTGTCTGTGGCTGGCAGCATCCATTTTGTGATGCCAGGGTTCTGTGAAGCTGGTACCGGGTGTACCTGTGTTGTCATATTTCTCCCTCTAAGAGGGTGGAATCATACCTCCCACACCAGTTACTGGTTTGGAGGTATGATTCCAAGGTGTTTGACACCAAACACAACATGTTTCCATGCAGCCATTTTAAAGTTAGCATTTACCGCGAGGTTATAATGCACTTAAGTATATATGGTTGGCTGCATCACAAACAACCCCGGAGAATAGGTTCCGAAGGTTGCAGAGGGGCTCTGCTCATGCATGGGCACCCGCTCACATAAAACCCAGCATCCTGCCTTCAGGATTGATAAGGCCTGCCATAGGGGTGACTGATAGGTTTATATGTGCAGTGATTAGGATAGATATAGTGAACCTATATCTAAGTAAGGGGTGCATGCACCACCTCACACAGGCTGCTGTAACAGACCTGTTGTGTCATTTTAAATGGTCTCTCAGGGGTGGCATAATACATGTTGCAGCCCCTGGGAGGCCTTTGGGGTACCTATGCCCTTGGTACATAGTATACTATATACTAGGGACTTATAAGGGTACCCCAGAATCTAATCTGGAGTGTACCTAAAGTACATGCAATCAATTTAGAGGAGAAAGCAGATAGACTGGGGTCCCAGTCAGACTAAGTCGAAAACAGTGAAACATCAGCAAAAAGTGGGGGTAACTATAAGAAGCAGATCCTACTCTCCTACAAGCTGCACCCAACACAGAGGCCACTTACAAGCCATTGCATCACACTAGCAACCTCACAGAGCTCAGCACTGGCTCAGGGTTGGAATACATGCAGTCACTCACACCCAAAGTCACCCTTCCCAGAATACTCACCCTCAGCTTGCTGCTGATGGGCCCTCAAACGTTCATCCAGCTCTGGCTTTGTCACAGCCAAGATGCGGGCCATTAGTGGTGTCATGCTCCTGCGCGCCAACCTGCCAGTCCGAGGGAGCAGCTCCAGCGTCATCTCTGCCATGTTTTTGCTCAGCCGGCAGATGTCATCCCACCTCTTGTGTCAGTGTGTGTTCCGGCGGTTGGAGACACCCAGAGCCTGCACCATGCGTGCAATGGCCCTCCATATGGCCTTCCGCTGGTGGACTTAGAGCTACAGGCATGGGAGACAAGGAGAGCAAATTTCAGTGACACTGGGTTATGTACCACTGTGTCTCAGTACAGGAGCAAGCACACACTCAGCACAGCTATTCAGATATGTTTATCATAGACAATACAGCATGACACGTAGTACATTAGCATGAGATAATCATACCTAGATGCATGCAGGTATGAGGATGGACACAGTACCTGGCCATCTCATGCACATGCAGAATGCCAGCACAGAAAGCAAGGTGAAGATGGCCCACATCTGCAATGCAGTATGTGAGGGAGCAAGACATACATTACATTGTAAATGATGTGTCGGAGCAGACTCACTGTGTCCAACACTGCACACCCCTCAATGTCCTTGCCCTGTGAATGGCTCACTGTGTCATGGAGGTCACATTTAGGGACATGATCTTACAATCTCACATCCTTATCACAAGGTCTGTTTTGTGCAATACACAGGCCTGAGACAGCTCTTTGATGGATAGGGTAGCAGACCCATATGTCTCAGTCTGTCCATTCAGTGATGGGTCCCTGTCAAATTGGGCAGTGACTGTGCAGGCCAGGGGGGCTCACACTGCGGTCTAATGTGGGCCATCAGAACTGTCCCATGCATGTACAATATGAGAGGGCAAACAGTGCCTACACATGCGAGTCAGTACACATAATGATGAAAATGGAAGGGGGACGTTTCAAAAGTACAACAATCTGCTGTGTCATAGGTGAATTTCCACCAAGAGTGTCACCCTCTGGCATTTCACTCTTGTGCATAATGCTGACATATCCATGGTGGCAATATTAAGTCAGACACACTTCCATCAGTACCCTCTGGATAGTAACTCTTTGTAATGTCACAGATGAACCTGTGAAGAAACTCTTGGACCCAAACATTCATTAGCACTAAGCCTGGGCGTAGTTTGCGTAGTAGCACTTCACGTAGCTACGTGAAGTACATTTTTAACTACACGTAGCTGTGCACATTGCGTAGTGCGTAGCTGTGTGCTTGACTGCACTGTACAATAATTGCCAAAAGCATCTTGTACAGTGCAAGTTAAAAGAAAATAAATATCTCTCTCTTTATATGCTAAAAATGCATATAGTTACTACACAAAAGTGAAAACGATAAATTAACAAGTAGTAGAGAGGTGATGATTTTAGGATCCTCCCTAACCTAGGGGAAACCAAGCAGATGCCTTGAAAACAAAAAACACATCTTTGAACCATTCAGTGGTGGTCCCATCCTCTTAGGACCACTCCAAGCACAGTTATTGGCAAAATACAATCCAACAAGGCCTGCAGCATTATGGGACGAGATTACAGTGGGCAGTGAATATTATAGTATCCAATATCAAAATAATTCTACAAAGAGCTGCAGTCCCACTAGTCGTTACTAGATGTCCCTCACGAGTCAAATGCAAAAAGCTTCATGAAAGGTTTTCAATGCTTTTGCATTTGACTGCGTGAGGAACATCTAGTAACGACTAGTTGAACTGCAGCTCTTTGTAGAATTATTTTGATATTGGACACTTTAATATTCACTGCCCACTGCTAATCTCGTCCCATAATGCTTTGCAGGGCCTTTGGTTGGGATTGTATTTTTGCCCATAACTGTGCTTGGGGTGGTCCTAGGAGGAAGGGACCATCATTGAATCGTTCACATGATATGCTTTTTTGTGTTCAAGGCATCTGCTTGGTCCTCCCCCTAGGTTAGGGGACTCCAAAATCATCACCTCTCTCATTGCTTAATATTTTATTGTCAAAGTTCATTTTTGTGAATTGGTTATATGCTTTTTAGCATAGAAAATTGCTTTATCAAAGCATTTGAAGGTGTTTATTTTACTGCTGCTACGCTACGTCAATTAGCACAGTTATTCACTCTGCTACGTGCAATTTGCATAGTGCGTAGTAGCACAAACTTTGCATGCTCCGTGAGCGTAGCGAAGTTTTATGCCCAGGGTTAATTAGCACAGGCAGTTTCTGTCCTGACTCCCACTTACCAAACTTGCAGTGTCACTGTATGGCTGCAAAAACACTGCATGTTCCTCCCATCCTGATATGCAGCCAGAGAAATGTGTAAAATAGGCTACAATCCCCTTTCCCCTGAAGTCAGCATGCTAGGCAGTGTATCACACATACCCTCACTCTCAGGCACATACTGCAGCAGATCAACTTCATGTGTGCACTCCCTGCACTCCCTGCACTCCCCTACTTTCACTCTGAAACACTTACCATGACATCAGGAGCACCATATAGCCTCCCATACTGTGTGAGCACCTCGTCCACCAGGACCTCCAGCTCCTCTGTGGTGAAGGGACGGGCCCTTATGTTCTCAGTCCTCACCATCACTGGGTCCAGGAGACAGGAACAGCAGCAGTTGATGGTGAAGTGTGTCAGTCAGCAGTGTCTGGAAGCAGTGGAAATGTGTGGCTCTCTCCCACACATATATAGCCCCCTGGGGTTGTTTCAGTGGTACTAAGTTGCTGTAATTGGTATTCCAGGTCAGCTTTTTTCAAATGCATCCAATGACCGGCCCCGCGGTAGCGGAGCACGCCTACCGCGATTTTCAAAATTGCATCTGGCTACCGCGATTGCGGTTGCCATTGGCTTCAAGGGCATGGGCATTGGCGGTGACACACCGCAGGGGCCAGGCGGTTGCTACTGCGATCTTGCATCTTACAATTGCATCCAATGACCGGCCCCACGGTAGTGGAGCATGCCTACCGCTATTTTCAAAATTGCATTTGGCTACCGCGATTGCGGATCCCATTGGCCGTAAGGGCAAGGACATTGGCAGTGACACACCGCAGGGTCCAGGCGGTCGCTACCGTGATATGGCCGCTTGACATTGGTGCCCATGGCCGTGATTGTGGTGGCGGAGCACGCCAACCGCCATTTTACAATGTGTATATCACTACCGTGATTGCGGTGGGCATTGGCGGTGACACACCGCAGGGGCCACGCGGTCGCTACCATGATTTGGCCGCCTGATATTGGTGCCCATAGCCGTGATTGTGGTGGCAGAGCACACCAACCGCCATTTTACAATGTGTATATCACTACCGCGATTGCGGTGGGCATTGGTGGTGATACACCGCAGGGGCCAGGCGGGTGCTACCGTGATTTGGCCGCTTGATATTGGTGCCCATGGCCGTGATTGCGGTGGCGGAGCACACCAACCACCATTTTACAATGTGTATATCACTACCGCGATTGCGGTGGGCATTGGCGGTGACACACCGCAGGGGCCAGGCGGTCGCTACCATGATTTGGCCGCCTGATATTGGTGCCCATAGCCGTGATTGTGGTGGCAGAGCACACCAACTGCCATTTTTCAATGTGTATATCACTACCGCGATTGCGGTGGGCATTGGTGGTGACACACCGCAGGGGCCAGGCGGGTGCTACCGTGATTTGGCCGCTTGATATTGGTGCCTGTGGCCGTGATTGTGGTGGAGGAGCACACCAACCGACATTTTACAATGTGTATATCACTACCTCGATTGCGGTGGGCATTGGTGGTGACACACCGCAGGGGCCAGGTGGTCGCTACCGTGATTTTGCCGCTTGATATTGGTGCCCATGGCCGTTTTTGTGGTGGCAGTGCACGCTTATGGCACCTATGGACACATCATGCAGTGGCAGTGTCAATGGCTAGTTCAAAACATTGTACAGTAGACACATGAATCATGCCACCAGATAGTGCTAAGCAATGCTAGTGTGACATTTAGCCCACTGATGATTACACATGCCATGTCAGTGCACAGAATTACATGCACAGGCATGTACTCACTAACATGTTACTTATGAAATTGTTGTGCATGTACACACATCTGTGGTGTGATGGACTCTCACATGTGTACACATTTCAGTGTGTGAGATTGCTAAGCGACACACAGTATTGAAGTTATGACCACATAATGTGCCTATGTCACTGTGGAGATTGCTGAACTCATGATAATACTTGCTCTTTGTGCACACACTGTGCACATTGTGTTGTTAATGGGTACCCTGTCCGACGTACACAAGAAGATGTGGCAGGTACAGCAGCTACGTAGAGGCTAGCAGTGTTGCTGTCTCACGCATGTGCTGTGTCAACTACTCTCAGGGCTGGTGACACAAGATGTTGAAATGTACCTTTTGGAATTCACATAGTCTGATTCTGTTTTGGGGGTACTCACTGTGTGAAAGTGTGCAAATAGTTTAGATCAAGGTGTTCCTACATGTGAGTTGTGCTGTAAGCTGAAGTGTTTTTGCCAGTCATTGTTGGCGCTGTCTCAGTCAACACGTAAGATGTTGGACACATCACATAGGGGGATTTAATTGACATGTGTGCCCTTTCATCTCACCTAGGATACGACCAAATGTGCATCGTCAATTCACAGTGCTGGCGGACATGGAGGATGAGGACATCATACGGAAATTCCGTCTGGATCGACCTACCCTTCAAGACCTATGTGCTCTGTTGGAGCCCCATCTGAGGCCTCGCAGAACCTATCTGTCTGCTTTGATAGCAACGTGTAAGGTGATGGTGGCCCTGCATTTCTTTGCTACTGGTTCATTCCAGTACACGGTGTCCAGCGCAGGTGGGATGTCGCAACCTATGTTCAGCATGGTGCTACGTGATGTCCTGTCCGCTATTATGACCTACAAGGACAGATACATCCATTTCCCCAGGAGGCATGAATTGGCGGCTGTGAAGGGTGATTTTTATGTCCTTGGCCACATCCCTAATGTTGTTGGTGGCATTGACTGCACACATGTTGACCTGGTTCCACCACAGGCACGTGAGCACATCTACAGGAATAGGAAGCATTTCCATTCCATCAATGTGCAAGTGGTATGGCAGGCGGATATGATTATCGCACATGTCTGTGCTAAAAATCCAGGATCAGCCCATGACTCCTACATCCTGCGTAACAGCATTGTACCACAGCTGATTGCAAATCTGCATCCAGAGCGTTAGTGGATTGTGGGTGAGTACGGAGAGTCAAATAGTGTGCTGTATGTGTTACATGCTGTTCTCAGCTACTGTTTATATTACAATATTGGTCTGTGAATCTCACACCTAGGTGACTCTGCATATCCCAACCGGCCTTGGTTGCTGAGCCCACTGAGGAATCCCAGGACCCCGGGGGATGTCCGCTACAATGATGCCCATGGGAGGACACGTCTTGTGGTGGAGCGTACTTTTGGTCTACTTAAGTCACGATGTCCCCAGTGTCCACTTCATGAGTGCACCAGGTAGTCTGACTGGTTGTCAGTGAGAATATGTGTCTGAACTGATTGAGCACCTGTCTGCAATCAGTTTGCTGCTGGGCAGTGAGGCTGCCTGCCAAGGCTACACCATCCACTGACCCATCATCAGGGTTCTGTGAGAGCAGGTCAGGGAGTGGGTCACTCTCTTCCTCCTGTCCCTCATCAGTAGCCATGAGCAAGCCCATGTCTGCCCTGTCCACATATGGTTTTAACCTGTTGACATGGAGAACCCTGTGGGGACTCCTGGGTGTTCCTAGGTCCACCAAATAGGTAACCTCACACTTCTGTTCAACAATGGTATGGGGTCCACTCCATTTGTCTTGGAGAGCTGCTGGGGCCACTGGCTCCAACACCCACATCTTCTGTCCTGGCTGGTAAACAGTCAGTACAGCCTTTTGGTCATGCCAGGCTTTTTGCAGTTCCTGGCTAGCCTCAAGGTTTTTAGTTGCCTTTTTCATGTACTCAGCCATCCTGGAGCGGAGACCAAGTACATAGTCCACTATGTCTTGCTTTGGGGGCTTGAGAGGTAACTCCTATCCTTCCTTCACCAAGCACAATGGACCCCTGACAGGGTGACCAAACAAAAGTTCAAAAGGGCTGTAGCCAACCCCCTTTTGAGGCACCTCCCTGTATGCAAATAAAAGGCAGGGCAAGAGTATGTCCCATCTTTGCCTAAGCTTTTCTGGGAGCCCTTTAATCATGCCCTTCAAGGTTTTGTTGAATCTCTCAACTAAACCATTGCATTGTGGGTGATAGGGTGTGGTGAACTTGTAAGTCACTCCACACTCCTTCCACATTGCTTTCAAGTATCCAGATATAAAGTTAGCACCCCTGTCTGATACAACCTCCTTAGGGAAGCCCACTCTTGAGAAAATTCCCAGGAGGGCTCTTGCCACCACAGGTGCTGTAGTGGTCCTAAGGGGCATAGCCTCTGGGTACCTGGTGGCATGATCCACTACCACCATGATAAACCTGTGCCCAGATGCTGTTTGGGGATCCATGGGACCAACAATGTCAATCCCCACCCTTTCAAAGGGAACCCCCACCACAGGTAGTGGTATCAGGGGGCCTTTGTAGTGCCACCTGCCTTGCCACTGGCCTGGCAGGTTACACAGGAGCGACAAAACTCCTTGGTGTCTTCAGACATGTGGGGCCAGTGAAAGTGAGGGACAATTCTGTCCCAAGTCTTGTTCTGGCCCAGGTGACCTGCTAAGGGAATGTCATGGGCTAGGGTCAATAGGAAGCCCCTGAACTTCAGAGGTATAACCAACCTCCTGGTGGCACCAGGCTTGGGGTCTCTACACTCTGAGTACAAGAGTCCATCATCCCAATACACAGTATGGGGACCACTAGCTTTCCCAGCAGCCTCAGCAGCAGCTTGCTGTCTGAGGGGTTCAAGAGAGGGGCAGCTCTGCTGCTCCTGGCTCAGATCTGCCCTGGAAGGGCCCCGTGTCCCCAAGAACTCAACCTGGTCAGGTTCAAGCTCCTCTGGGACAGTTCCTTCCTCAGGACTGAGATCATCCCTCTCAAGAGACTGATCTTCTTTCTGAGCCAAGGGGGAAGGCACTGCCTTTACCCTACTACTCCTCTTCTTGGAGGGCACTTGGTCCATTATTCCAGAATCCAAGGCCTGTTCAGTGTTAGACATTTTGGCTTGTGACCTGGTCACAGCAAACACATCTGCAGGGATCCCCAGCATTTCTGCATGGGTCCTGAGCTCCACTTCTGCCCAAGCTGAAGTTTCTAAGTCATTGCCAAGCAAGCATTCAACGGGTAGGTCTGCACTTACCACAACCTTCTTAAGGCCAGTTACCCCTCCCCAGGAGAAGTTAACAACTGCCAGAGTATGGTCTGTTCTGACGTTGCTAGCATTGGTCACTTGGTACATTTCACCAAGTATAATCTGCCCAGGATTCACAAGGTCTTGTGTCACCATGGTGACACTTGCCCCTGTGTCCCTAAATGCCAAAGCCTCTTTTCCATTGATTAAGGGCTGTTGCCTGTACTTGCCCAGATTACTGGGACTCACATAGGAGGTCACATCCATGCCTCCATCACAGACTACGACAGCCTGAGTGAGTTCTCTGACTAGGTCAGAGCTCATCTCCTTACCCAGGGTCAACCCTACTAAACCCTTGGCTTGTGTAGTCCCACCACCAACTGTAACAGCACTAGGGGAGCAGGTGCCTTAGGGGCATTGGTGGGGGCTGGAGTAGAGTCTTTGGACTTGGTGCAATCACTGGTCCAGTGGGTCTTTTGCTTACAGACCTTGCACCATGGTTTCTTTTGGCCTCTTCCCTTGTTAGACTGTGAATCCCCACCTGAAGAAGATTTTTGGGGCCTTGTGAAGACTTTTGATCTTTACCCTTCTCCCCACCCTTATCAGAGTTTTTCGAATCTTGCTTCTTAGGGTCACCACCTTGGTTCTGTACCTTCTGCCTCACCCTGGTTCTGACCCATTTGTCTGCCTTCTTTTCCAATTCTTGGAGAGAGGTCAGATCAGAGTCCACCAGGTGCTGATGCAACAGCTGATTTTGACAATTGTTAAGGATCTGCTCCCTCATGATAAGATTGTACAATCCTGTGAAGTCACATACCTTACTGCCCAATAACCAACCTTCCAGAGCCTTGGCAGAACAATCAACAAAGTCCACCCAGTCTTGAGTCTGTGCCTTTTGGGTATCTCTGAACTTTAACCTGTATTGTTCAGTGGTTAGGCCAAACCCATCAATTAGAGCACTCTTCAAGACTTTGTAATTATCAGCATCCTCCTCTCTAACAGTGAGGAGCTTATCTCTACCTTTGTCTGCAAAGGAGAGCCACAAGATTGCTACCCACTGCTCCTGAGGGACCCTCTGTACTTTACAGGCCCTCTCCAGAGCAGTTATCCATTTGTGGATGTCATCCCCACTCTGGTAGGGAGGGACAATCTTGCTCAGGTTTCTATGGTCATAAGACCTTTCCCTATCTTTGGGGAAACTGCTGCCACCATGGGACTCTAGTCCCATCTTTTTTCTCTCTCTATAGAGGTCTAGGGACTCCCTGTCTATAGCCAATTGCTGTTTTCTGAGCTCAAGCTGGGCTTGTTCATACTGAAGCAATCTCTTTCTCCTTTCATGAGAGGATTCCCTCCTATGAGAGGAGACAGAGGTCCCTACTGATGTGTCAGAGTGGTTAGACTCCTGAGAAGGAGATCTAGACCTTCTGGGCACACTCAGTATTCTTCCTGGGGGGACAAAGGGGAGGTCATTCTGATCCTCCTCCACAGGAGGAATTGGGTTTTCCAGGACAAGGTCATTTTCACCTTCCTGGCCAGTTTCAGAGGGGGGGGCCTGGGTTTCTTCACCCCTGGCCCCTTCCTCATCTTCTGCCCCACTCTCTCTGCCTACCCCTTCAGACCCTGGGGGCCTGCTGAGATCATCAGCCAGTAACACCTTCCTGAGGTGTTGGGTGCTGGCACTTTTGCCTGCCTTCAACTTCCTAGTATTGCATAATGCTCTCAATTCCAAGAATGGGAGTTTATCATACTTGGAGGGAAGAAGCCCACTGGCTTCTGGCAAGGACTCACTGGGTCCTGGCTTTGAAGACATTACTAGTGAGGTGTGGTGTATGCACTACCTACTCTAGTGTGGCCTACTAAACTCTCTTGAGTTGTAGAAAGGGTGTGCTATCCCTTAACACACAACTCTAAGTTCAGTAGAACTTACTGTATACTAAGCTTGATTTATATGTACCGTAGGTACCCTTAGTGGTTTTCAGTTGATCAATTCAATTGAGATTATCTGGTAAAACAATAGCAAGCTGCAATCCCACCCGCTGCACACCAATGTGAGAAGTTGGCCTGGCATATGCTGTCCACTAATTATAGTGGGCACCTTGCACCAGTCCAAACAACCCCTTATTGGAGATAGGTTAAAGACAACCTTTATTGAAACCTATCCTAGTGGTAGCTATGGAGAGCAGCCTTCAGGCTAAGTCTTGAAGGAATGTAAATCAGCTTGTTTTACCAGTCTATAATCTCTTGAGTGACCAAATGAAAGAGGACCACACCAGGTATATATTCAAAATATATGTATTTATTGCTAAACACACCCCTCTAGTCTCTTTATGAGGCTAGAGTTCGAAGTACATAAGTTATAAGTTAGTTATCTACAGTAATAGCTGAGCTAGACACAGGGCCTAGAGCCTGTAGAAGTGCTTGGACCACAAGGAACCACCCAAGGTAGTGACACAGGGGACCCACGGGGGACGCGTGCTGTGTATGAACACAGCCGCGAATCGCCGTTAACTTCTATGGGGAAAGTCGCGGTTGGAATTTAAAAGAAAAGGGACACTTAGAGGAGGACTTGGAGCAAACCCTTTGAGAACTAGGCTGTTCTAGTGTCAATACCCACGGGAGCACCGGAGTACTCGAGTTACCTCACCCAGGGGAGCCGGGTGCATAGGTGTCTTTCGGGGTCGGGTTTCGTCGTCGCTTTCAATGGCGATCTGCTGCAAAGTGCTGCTGGCGGCCAAGTCGAAAGTGTTCGGGTGGATCCAAAGGTGGATCGAAGATTTGAAGAACCTGAAAGCAGAGGGGACAGAGTCTGGGTCACTAGCCAGTGACCAGGAAGGCGATGAGCAGATGCCCACAGATGTCGAGTGCTTCAGGTAGGTTGACGGTCATCTTGACTCTCCAGCCACGAGGTCCAGGAGGCGTCGACGACAACCAGGAGCTGGATTCGAGCTGTCCCACAACGTCTGTCGATTGCAGGGGTGTCGGCGACCGGATTGGACTAAACAAGCCTTGGCAACGGCAAGTCTCGTGGAAATGGAAGAAGGACGATGTTGCAGACCAGCAAGGTCTGTGGGACTCACCCAGCAAGGGTAAGTCAGGGCACGCCTGGAGCAACCAGGGAGCCAAAGAAGAAGATTGGCCTTCGGGAGAGCCTACTAGCCAACGGACTAGCGACCGCGAAGGAGCCTCAAGTCGATGCACGTGGAGCTGGCTCACAGGACACTCGTGGAGTGGAGGCCAGTGATCTTCGGTGCAGTTGGTGCTGGAGGCTGGGGCTACTCGGAGCCCAAAGCACGACTTCGTGGGAGACCCAGAAGAGGATGCACTTGCAAATGCGATCGGTGTCCAGGGGTCACGTTTCCACGTTACCCACGACAGCTACGGGCCTCAGCTTTGCTGGGGACTCAGGGCAGCCTCGGGGAAGTCTGGAAATCCACCTCTGGTGATGCAAAGACTTCAGCGTCCGGCGGGAGCTTCAGCGATGCATACCGGACAATTGCTTCTTTGGTGCCTGCCAAGCAGGGGAGTCACTCCTTGACCCCAAGGGAGATTCTTCAGTCCTCTAATCTTGAAGTAGAGCGTCGAAGGTCCAGGATTCTGTGTCAGAGTTTCGTCCAGGTTAATCTAAAGTCCTAAGGACTGGGGTCCCATACTTATACTAAGGTAGGGGGTTGGACATCTCTGTGGACCCACCTATGGGAGGGTCAGGGCAGAGGGGTGGTTACACCCCTTTCCCTTTGTCCAGTTTCGCGCCAGAGCAGGGGCTGGAAGCCCCTGAGCCGGTTTGAACTGGGGTATGCACAGGGACACCAAATGTGCCCCCAGTGCAGGACTTCAAAGCACCAGAGAGTGCTCCCGCCCAGCCCCAATACACACTATCCTGACTGGGGAGGTGGTTACACCTCCCTGGGACAGGAAACCTATTGTCCAGGCCTCCCCTGCCGGAGTTCGGTCAGCAGCAGGAGGCCAGACTCGTGTCTGTGGCAGCGGCATCCATTTTGTGATGCCAGGGCTCTGGAAAGTCAGTACCGGGTATACCGGTGTGTACATGTCTCTCCCTCTAGAAGGGTGGAATGCTACCCCCGCCGCCAGAACTGGCGGGGGGGTAGTATTCCAAGATGTTTGACACCAAACACAACATGTTTCCGTGCAGCCATCCCAAAGTTAGCATTTAACGCGAGGTTATAATGCGCTTAAGAGTATATGGTCGGGCTGCACTACAAACAGCATCAGAGAAGGGTCTCCGAACGCTGCAGAGGGTCCCAGCTCATGCAGGGGCACCCTCTCACATAGGAACCACGCACTCTGCCTTCAGGATTGATAAGGCCTGCCATAGGAGTGACTTATAGGTTTATATGTGTGTAGGTATGTAGTGATATAGGTAGCCTATATCACAGTAAGGGGTGCATGCACCACCTTACCCAGGCTGCAGTAGCAGACCTGTGGTGTCATTTTGGATGGCCTTCCAGGGGTGGCACAATACATGCTGCAGCCCCTGGTAGGCCTCTGAGGTACCTATGCCCTGGGTACATAGTATACCATATACTAGGGACTTATAAGGGCACTCCAGATTCCAATCAGAGATGTGCCTAAGGCACATGGAAACCATTTTAGAGAGGAAGCAGCTATGCTGGGGTTCTGATTAGCAGGGCCCCAGCCAGACTAAGGTCGAAAAACAGTGAAACATCAGCAAAAAGTGGGGGTACCCATGTGAAGCAGATCCTACTCTCCTACAGCTCCATGCTGTTTGAGATAAATGGAGGGGTGCATGCACTGTCTACTAACCTGTTCTGTGGCACATTTGGGGGAAATTTCTGACACATATTTCTGGGTGTGTGGTGGAGTTCTGCATCCTGCTGAGCTGTGGGACAAGGGGGCCTGTTGTGAGTTGCAGTGCTTGCTTCCCACCCACAAAAACCCCACCCTATGAAGATGGCTACCTACCTGTAACTTTGATGAGTGAGATTCAATGTCTGCCACATGGTTGTGGGTGGGGGGAATACTATATCTTGCTCAGCTTTGGGACAAGGGGGCCTGGTGGGAGTTGTAGTGCTGGCTTCCCACCCACAAACACCCCTCCCTGTTAAGATGGCTACCTACCTGTTACTGTGAAGTGAGCAATGCAAGGGCTGACAGAAGGTTCTGGGTGGGGTGGGGTGGGGTGGGGTGGGTGCTCCGTCATGGTGTGCTTTGTGACAAGGGTGCCTGGTGGGAGTTGTAGTGCTGGCCTCCCACCCACACACACCCCTCCCTGTGAAGATGGCTACCTACCTGTAAGTTTGATGAGTGAGATTCAATGGCTGCCACATGGTTGTGCATGTGTGGAGTGCTCCATCTTGCTCAGCTTTGGGACAAGGGGGCCTGGTGGGAGTTGTAGTGCAGGCTTCCTCACCACATACCACCCTCCCTGTTAAGATGGCTACCTACCTGTTAGTTTGATGGGGCAATGCAAGGGCTAACACATGGTTGTGTGTGTGGGGTGGAGTGCTCCATCCTGCTCAGGGGTGGGACAAGGGGGCCTGGTGGGAGTAGTAGTGCAGTCTTCCCACCCACAAACACCCCTCCCTGTGAAAATGGCTACCTACCTGTGTAGTTGGCAGAGGGAGGGAATAGGTTACACATGGCTCTTGGGTGGGGGGAGTGTTCCATCCTGCTCAGGGGTGGGACAAGAGAGCATAAGATGGCTACCTTGGAGCTTCTACCATTCCAAGAGTCTAAAGGGAACCACATCATCCTGGGTGGGGCTGTGATCTATAATCCCCCTGGTTACCATCCAGAATTTATCACTAAGCTACTTACACAGTTACTTCCCGTCTGCCTAAACTACAAAGATTTCATGGTGATTGGGGACTTTAATGTCCACTTTGATAAATGCAATGACACAGTGGCAACCCACCTGGACAACGATATGCAGATCCTCCAACTCAAACAATGGGTCAAGGGTCACACACAATGCAGGGCACACACTGGATTTACTATTCACTAACATTGATTCTACCACGGTTGAGGAGATTAAACCCGTCACATGGACCGATCACTCACTAATTACTTTCTCATTTACCCAATCTGTGACATCAGTAAAGGCCTCCAAACCTACGCACGGGGTATACAGAGCCTGGAAATCAGTCACCCCCGAATCATTTCTGCGCCATTTCACCTCTAACAATTTAGAGGCTTTGGGAACTCTCCCCACCAAGAGGGGTGTAATGAACCTCGAATTAGAGATTACCAACACATTTGACCAATGCGCACCCAAACTTAAGCCTAAAGCCACAAAAAGAACTGTGTCTGAAAAGTGGTACACTTCCGAACTTAAGGCACTGAAAAAAAATTGCAAAATATGGGAGCACAAATGGAGAATGTCCAGATCAGACACTAACAAATCAACATACAAAGCAAAACTCAGGAGTTACAACTACGCAATCAAGAAGTCAAAAAGGACATATTTTGCGCAACGAATAAATGAGAACAGCAACTCGGTAAAAGAGCTATATAAAATAATACGAGAGTTATGCAAACCGGCCTGCATGTCTCAAACCCTGCACCCAACAGCAGAATGCTGTGATATGATCGGTGAATTCTTCTCGGACAAAATAAGTACAATCTACTTATCATTTAGTACTAACTCCCCAGCAGATCCCTCCAATTGGGAAAACACGGACCCTCATCCCGACGCCCCTGTACAGCTGGGCAGTTTCGCCCCCTTTACAGAAGCGGAAGTCGCTAAGGCAATGGGGGAAGTTAAATCGGGATCTCCTCTTGACCCCTGCCCACATTTCATCTTTGCGCAGATCACACCCACCCTGAGCCCATACATTACACAGCTTTTGAACCAATCCCTGGAGACAGCAGTTTTCCCGGGGAGGTGGAAACAGGCCATAGTGACCCCCCTATTGAAGAAGGTTGGTTCAGAAGTTACCAACCCAGCTAATTATAGGCCGATCTTGCAACTTCCCTACCTTTCCAAAGTCATGGAGAAACTGGTCAACAGACAGTTGTCCAACTACCTAGAAACAAATGAACTGTTGGACCCCTCTCAAACGGGCTTTAGGGCCACCAACAGCACAGAGGCAACTCTCCTGGCCATCTTAGACAATGTTAGAGCATTGCTGGACCAGGGAAATGCAGTCGCCCTGATCCTATTGGACCTGTCAGCAGCGTTCGACACGGTCTCCCACCAGCTTCTACTGGAAAATTTACATGAAAAAGGGATATATGCAAAAGCCCTTCAATGGCTCAGTTAGGTGCCTTCTCCTCAAAGCCAAAAATCCTAAACTGTGTGTTGGAACCGGGGTTACCGAGTCCGACACGGTAGCATGGCGTGGAGCGGGAAAGGCACGCGAAGGCAATGTGTAAGGCAGTTGTGCAGCACACTCTCACTTTCACTCACAAATGCGAACGCAATAACATGACACCACACCAGGCTTTTGTATTTAAAATCAAGATCTTTTATAAATAAATTAAGTTGGCATCAGATAAGGCAGGTTAATTTAGATCTACATTCAAACTCATTAAATTATTCAACTGGTGCACATTTTCAATAAAGCTGCATAGCTCATCAACATTGTAGGCCACTAAGAGGCCGCAGGAATTATCTCCTACACGTAGCACTTAATAATGATCTCAAGGTACGTTAATAAAACATAGGCCTAAACATACAGTTTACTTTAGCATATTCAATTATTTAAAAGAAGGCTTTTCACGTTACATTTAAATAGGCCTGCATTAATCTAGGCGCACCCACATTCAGTACAGTGGGCGTCGCAACTCCAGTACACCTGTAACATAAAATACTTCAACTCTTGGCGGTGTACACTTCAGCTCCACTCCATTAAACACTTTCCCCTTGTGGTAAAGACTTAACAGCTAAAACCATGGCCTAGGCAATAATTATAATAGGCATTGGCATAAATCATTACATACTGTGGGCATCATCAATACATGAATGAACTATGTGGGGAATCCCTCAACATGTCCTGTATTCTGGGGCTTCTAGGTTCCTTAGGGGTTAATTCAGGCCAGGCCCACTGCTCTCTGGGGCCTCGCCTCGTAGGACTATAATAGTAAGGGTTAATAGTGGCCCCCGGCCCCCAGTGGCGTCTTATGGGCCCTAGGGGCCTCCAGGGCTCACCTGTGGTGTGGTCGTTGGTCGCGCTTCAGGGCGACTGGCGATCATCCGGGACGGCCCGTGTTCTGTTGGGCGGGGCCCGGTCGGGAGTGTCTCGGCCTTCTGGCCGGTGTTGCGGGTCGTTGCGGGGGCCGGTATGCCTTACTCCGGCCCCTGGGATCAGGGAATATGCATGCGGCTCGTTGCGGGGCCGGGCTCACCCTCCTCCGGCCCCCGTACTCAGGGTAAGTGCAGGTGGGCTCAGGGCTGCTGGGGGAAGGGAGCGGGAGCCGGCAGTCCTCTCCGGCCGGCTCCCCGTCTCCCTCTGCACTGCCGGGGCTCTTCCCGGGCTTCCTTCGGCGCTGGGCGGGACCGGGAGCCGGCGCCCAATCGGTGCGCGGCCTTCCCGGGTCACGCCGAGTGACCCCTGGTTGCTCGGCAACGGCGTCTGCGGGGCCGGGAGGCCTCGCTGAAGATCGCGTTAGCGATTTCTTGGGCCGCTTCGGCGGCGGTGGCAATTTCTTGGGCCGCTTCGGCGGTGGCGACGATTCTTCGGCCGCTTCGGCGGCGGGGGCAATTCTTTGGCCGCGACGGCGGCAGGAACAATTCTTGGGCCGCTACGGCGGCGGGGGCAATTCTTTGGCCGCGACGGCGGCAGGCACGACTCCTTGGGCCGCTACGGCAGCGATGAGGGCCCAGGGCCCCTGGAGGCTTCGGTGAGGGCGCGGACGGCGCTCCTCACCTCACACACCTGAGGGGCTTCCTCCACCTCAGTGCTTCCTTTGATGAGGGCGCGACGGCGCACCTCACCACACGGTTTCTCCTCTCAGGCGGCGGCGGCCGCGGCGGTGATCTTCATCATAAGGTCAGTGACCTGAGGGACAACAGCACACATGGTGCACCAGCAGCCTGTGGGCAGGGCTGTCTGGCAAAGTACTTGGGGGCAGCCCAGCAACAGGCAAAGGTGAATAGGGGGTGAAGGTTTAGCGCTTCAGGGTACGGCGCTTTACCTGGTGATCCCCAGTTGGGCAGTTTTAGGCTTTAGGCCTTGCTGGACGGACAGGCCTCCTCAAGTTAAGGGGTCTTGCGACTGCTTCAGCTTGGTTGCTTCTTAGGCGCTTCTAGTTGTAAGTTTCTTGTCAGAAGTTCCTTGTTATAGGTTCCTTGTCAAAGTTTCCTGTCAGAAGTTTCTTCTTATGAGGGGGGATGAGTTGGTGGTCTGGGAGTGCTTGATGTTCCTCCCCGCACGCTGAAGGTGGTTCCCTGGGTCCCCTCACACTGGGCAAGGTCAGTGGGTGGTGGGCGTTCCTCAGCTATCTTACTACAGCAGGGCCTCAACCCTGTCAGCAGCAGTAGTGTAGGTCTCCCCCTAGGCCCTAAAGCCTATACTCCGGTGGAGGTTCTCCCAGGTTCAGTGGTGCCTCATCAACTGACTAGAAAGTTTTCCCTCCAAGCCTTTTATACTCCCAGGTCAGGTGACTCTCCCAATGGCGGCAAAACATAACTCCTCCCACAGCCCGGAAGGTTCTGGAACCTTCTACATGCCTGGCTATGTGGCCCAGAGGTGGGGACGGAATGGATACTGTATCCCTATACCCCAGCCTGACCCTGGCTACTAGTGTGTATGCGTGTCAGGCCCCTCTGCAGTAGCAGGGGCCTGTGGCAGCCATCTTGAGTGAGAGAGAGCACCTGCACCTCAGCACTGGCTAGCAGTGGCAAGGTGCCCAGAGACCTAGGTCCAGTAAAAATATGGTGGCAAAAAGGAGGCGAAAAAGAAAAAAATAGGGAAAGACCACCCTAGGGCTGACAGGTCTAACACGCGTCCCCCCAGCCGAAAGAGGGAGAGCTTCCCAACCTCTAGGGAGTTCTCTTCACTAAGGCGGAAAAACCGGGAGAGACCGTCAGCGTTGGCGTGGTCTACACCGGGTCGATGTTCCACCCGAAAGTCCATCCCCTGGAGGGAAATGGATCACCTCAATAATTTGGGGTTTTCGCCTCTCATCTGCATGAGCCAGCGAAGGGGTCTGTGGTCGGTCTGGATCAGGAAGTGACAACCAAAAGGTATGGCCTCAACTTCTTGACAGCCCAAACCACAGCAAAGGCTTCTCGTTCGATGGTACTCCACCGCTGTTCCCGGGGAGTAGTCTTCGGGAAATGAAGGCCACTGGCTGGTCTTGGCCATCGTCATTCAGCTGCGAGAGCACAGCTCCTATGCCATGCTCAGAAGCGTCTGTCTGTACAATAAATTCCCGTCCAAAGTCTGGAGTCCTGAGCACCGGTGCGGTGCACATTGCACGTTTGAGGGTCTCAAAGGCTTCCTGGCAGGCAGCCGTCCAGATGACTCTGCGTGGCTGCTTCTTTGAAGTCAATTCCGTCAATGGGCCCACGATGGTTCCATACCCCTTGACGAACCAGCGGTAATACCCCGTGAGGCCGAGAAAAGCTCGGACCTCTGTTTGGGTCTTGGGGGGCTCCCAGGCCAAGATGGTCTCGATCTTGGCTTGGAGGGGTTGCACCTTACCTCCGCCCACCAGATATCCCAGGTACACGACAGATCCCTGTCCAATCTGGCACTTGCTGGCCTTGATGGTTAAACCAGCCCGTTGCAAAGCCTGTAGCACCTCCTGGAGATGCTCCAGATGGTCCTCCCAGCTGCTACTGAAGACAGCTATGTCATCCAGGTAGGCAGCAGAGAAGGCCTCTAGGCCAGACAGCACCTGGTTCACCAACCACTGGAAAGTGGCTGGAGCATTTTTCAACCCGAAGGGCATCACCCGAAATTGAAAGTGGCCCTCGAGGGTGGAGAACGCAGTCTTCTCCCTTGCTCCTTCCGCCATGGCTATCTGCCAATAGCCTGATGTCAAATCAATGGTACTCAAATACCGGGCTGCTCCCAGCCGGTCAATGAGCTCATCCGCCCGAGGGATCGGGTGAGCGTCGGTCTTAGTGACTGAGTTGAGTCCACGGTAATCCACACAGAACCGAAGTTCTGGTGTGGTGCCCGGTGGGGCCGCTTTCGGCACCAACACCACCGGACTAGCCCAAGGGCTACTGGAAGGCTCAATCACTCCCAGTTCTAGCATCTTGGTAACCTCACCCTGGATACTAGCCTTGACTTTATCGGACAGCCGGTAAGACTTGGTTTTTACTGGCGGACTGTCCCCTGTGTCCACATCATGGGTACACATGTGCGTGATTCCAGGCGTGAGGGAGAACAACGAGGCGTACTGCCCCAAGACCTGGCAGCAGTCCCTCTGTTGCTCTGGGGTCAAGGATGGGGCGAGGACCACTCCCTCTACCGAACCATCCTTCTCATGGACCGCCAGAAGGTCTGGAAGAGGCTCACTCTCCTCCTCCTCACTTCCATCTGTTATCATTAGGAGAGTGAGTTCTGAACGCTCCTGGTGGGGCTTCAGGCGGTTGACGTGGAACACCCGGTGGGGTTGACATGGGGTCTTCACATCAACGACATATGTGGTCTGGCCTTTCCTTTCCAAGATCTCAAATGGCCCAGTCCACCGGTCCTGGAGGGCGCTAAGCTCTCCTGGCTCCATGACCCACACCTTCTGTCCAGCGTCTAACCTACCGTCCGCGCGTTCCGGTCATACCATTTCTTCATGACGGCTTGACTTGCCTCTAGATTGTCCGAGGCCTCTTTCCACAGCTTGGCCACCTGGCTGCGGAATGCCAGCATATAGCTGACCACATCACAGGGAAGCTTTGAGGAAGACTTTTCCCACCCCTCCTTGACAAGACTGAGGGGCCCCCGAACGGGGTGGCCATAGAGCAGCTCAAAGGGGCTGAAACCGACCCCCTTCTGCGGCACCTCTCGGTAGGAGAAGAGCAGACAGGGTAAGAGGACGTCCCACTTTCTTCTCAAGTCCTCGGGTAGGCTCCTGATCATCCCCTTCAAGGTTTTGTTAAAGCGCTCCACGAGTCCGTTCGTCTGGGGGTGGTAAGGAGTGGAGAACCGGTAGGTCACTCCACACTCCTTCCACATGGCCTGCATGTAGGCCGACATGAAATTCGTGCCCCTATCTGACACCACGACCTTGGGGAATCCCACTCGGGTAAAAATCCCCATCAGGGCCCGCGCCACCACCGGTGCAGTGATGGTCCTCAGAGGGATTGCCTCTGGGTACCGGGTGGCGTGGTCTACCAGCACCAAAATGAACCTATGTCCTGCAGAAGTCGGCGGGTCCAATGGCCCGACAATGTCAATCCCTACCCGCTCAAAAGGGGTATCGACAACTGGGAGAGGTTCTAGAGGGACCTTCACTTTAGTCTCTGTCTTGCCGCTAGCTTGGCAAGTGGTGCAAGTCTTGCAAAAAGTGTCGAAGTGACGCGCATCCTGGGCCAGTAAAAATGTGGGACTAGACGCGCAAACGTCTTGTCTTGGCCCAGGTGTCCTGCTAGTGGTATCTCGTGTGCCAACTCTAGCAGAAAGGCTCGGTAGCATTGGGGGACCACCACGGCTCGGGCGGACCCATGCACCGGAGCCTTAGGCTCACTGTAGAGGAGACCATCCTCCCAGTAGACATGGTAGTTACCAGTCTCTGTTCCAGCTGCTTGGGCTTCGGCCTGTTGCCGCATGCCTTCAAGCGTAGGGCACTCTTTCTGCGCCCGGCAAAATTCCTCCCGGGTAGGCCTTCCTTCCACCTGCCACTCTGCAGGGGTCGGCAGGTCCCCCCGGGAACACCAACCACCTCAGCGGACTCCGGGGTCACCTCCACGGGCTCCCCATCCATCTCACCGGGTGTCTCCTCCTGGACATCTCCTCGTCCAGCAGTGGGCTGGGCCATTATTCCAGGCTCCAACCCCAGCTGAGTTCCTTGTCGGGCAGCCATGGACCGCGTGACAACGCAAGTCCATCCTGGTAATCCCAACATCTCAGCATGGGCATTGAACTCTACCTCCCTCCAGGCAGTATGTTCCAAGTCGTTGCCCAGCAGACAGTCAACTGGCATGGCAGGGCTCACCGCAACCTTCAACAGACCTGATACTCCTCCCCACTCAAAGGGAACTTGGGCCACGGGGTAATGACCCAGGCTATTATCAGCCATAACAACCGGGTGGAATTCCTCAGGAATCACCTGCTCTGGGGACACCAGCTGACGTCTCACCATCGTCATGCTGGCACCTGTGTCCCTCAGAGCCTCCACCTCCTCCCCGTTCACCAGGACCCTCTGCCGATACTTGGCAGTGTTCGCGGGTACCTGAACCCGTGGGATGATCTCTCTATCCCCCAGGGAAACTAAGGTCAAGCCTGTCCACTCACCTCCCCTACCTAGGGACAACTCCTCCCCTAGCGCTACACTGGCCACCCCGGGGCTCTTACCTCCTGTGGGGGCTGGGGTTCTCTTGCGACACTTGGGATCCCCCTTATAATGTCCAACCTCCCCGCACTCGTAGCACCGGACAGTTCTGGGCTGCTGACTCCTGTCAGGATAAGTGG
This sequence comes from Calotriton arnoldi, assembly GCA_963921515.1. NCBI lineage: Eukaryota > Metazoa > Chordata > Amphibia > Caudata > Salamandridae > Calotriton > Calotriton arnoldi. Next base: position 65,291 of record CAWUFW010013577.1, on the reverse strand, counting down.
GTTTCTGGAATCCAGATTGGGATGGGGAACCTACCCCTCTCCCAGGCGGTTTATTTTGGGGACCTTTAAAGAACTCCCTCTTTTTATCTCCCCCTCTTTCTTCTGGGGGAGCCCCTGTCCACCTTTCGGGGGGTCCGCCCCGGCTCCCTTGTGGGACACCCGAGTGCTGACCCACGTGTCTGCCTCCTCCGCAAGCTCCCTAGGATTGGTCAGCTTGCGGTCCACCAAGTACTGGCGCAGCTCCGGAAAACATTTCTCTAGGAGGTGCTCTCTCAAGAATAGGTCGTACAGCCCTTTGTAATTGTCAACGTTGCTGCCACGCACCCAATCCTCCAATGCCTTCCGGGCATAGTCAAAAAAATCCACCCAGTTTTGTGTGTGAAGCTTGTGGCTGTTGCGGAACTTTTGGCGGTACTTCTCTGGGGTGAGGCCAAACTTCTTGAGCAGGGCCTCCTTCATGATAGGGTAGTTAGTCTGCTCCCCCTTTTCCAAAGTTAAAAGTGTGTCCCTTACTAGTGGAGGTATGTACCTATAAAGACCTCCCCCCAGTAGCTCTCAGGAACTCTATGGGCCACCAGAGCCACCTCGTAGGCCGCCAACCACTTGTCGATGTCATCACCTACACTAAAACTGGCCATCACCTCTCTGGGTAAATAGAATTTGGGCTCCTGTGGAACCCCAGCAGGTACGCTGCCACCATTCATTTTGCCTTCCATCTCCATCTGCAAGGTCCGGAGCTCTAGCTCCTTCAGGCTAAGCTCATGTACAAGCTTCCTTTCCTCCATGGCTTTTTCCATCCTAGCAAGTTCTAATGTCAATTGCCTCTGCTCCCTTCTGTCTTCCAATTCCTCTTGTGACAAACGTCCCCCTGACGCACTACTGCCTGCCCTGGAACGTCTTCCTGGCAACACATTCTCGCTAACATCAATGCTCAGTAGGTCCAGTTCTCCTGGGTTGTCTGTCTCCCCCTGCTCCTCATCCCCTCTTCCCTCCGGGTGGGCCATTACCCATGCCCTCAAAGCTTTCTGAAGCACCTCCTTCCTGGCGCCTCGCTTGACGGCCACCCCCTCTCTAGGCAGAACTCCTTGAGCTGTGTCACCGTATACCTTTCTAGGTTGGCTAACTCAAACTCCATCCTCCTAGGTGGGGTCCCAGACAATTCAAGGAAGGGGTTCTAAACTGTAGGTAACAGGTCCAACACAGGAATGTACACAGTCGGCAATTACCATAGAATTCCTAGCACTCTCATTAATATAGGTGTCTAATTGCGGCGCACATTGAGTCACTGTAGGGTGCTGCACAAGCACCAGTCCTTATCCCACCGCTGCCACCAAATGTTGGAACCGGGGTTACCGAGTCCGACACGGTAGCATGGCGTGGAGCGGGAAAGGCACGCGAAGGCAATGTGTAAGGCAGTTGTGCAGCACACTCTCACTTTGACTCACAAATGCGAACGCAATAACATGACACCACACCAGGCTTTTGTATTTAAAATCAAGATCTTTTATAAATAAATTAAGTTGGCATCAGATAAGGCAGGTTAATTTAGATCTACATTCAAACTCATTAAATTATTCAACTGGTGCACATTTTAAATAAAGCTGCATAGCTCATCAACATTGTAGGCCACTAAGAGGCCGCAGGAATTATCTCCTACACGTAGCACTTAATAATGATCTCAAGGTACGTTAATAAAACATAGGCCTAAACATACAGTTTACTTTAGCATATTCAATTATTTAAAAGAAGGCTTTTCACGTTACATTTAAATAGGCCTGCATTAATCTAGGCGCACCCACATTCAGTACAGTGGGCGTCGCAACTCCAGTACACCTGTAACATAAAATACTTCAACTCTTGGCGGTGTACACTTCAGCTCCACTCCATTAAACACTTTCCCCTTGTGGTAAAGACTTAACAGCTAAAACCATGGCCTAGGCAATAATTATAATAGGCATTGGCATAAATCATTACATACTGTGGGCATCATCAATACATGAATGAACTATGTGGGGAATCCCTCAACATGTCCTGTATTCTGGGGCTTCTAGGTTCCTTAGGGGTTAATTCAGGCCAGGCCCACTGCTCTCTGGGGCCTCGCCTCGTAGGACTATAATAGTAAGGGTTAATAGTGGCCCCCGGCCCCCAGTGGCGTCTTATGGGCCCTAGGGGCCTCCAGGGCTCACCTGTGGTGTGGTCGTTGGTCGCGCTTCAGGGCGACTGGAGATCATCCGGGCCGGCCCGTGTTCTGTTGGGCGGGGCCCGGTCGGGGGTGTCTCGGCCTTCTGGCCGGTGTTGCGGGTCGTTGCGGGGGCCGGTATGCCTTACTCCGGCCCCCGGGATCAGGGAATATGCATGCGGCTCGTTGCGGGGGCCGGGCTCACCCTCCTCCGGCCCCCGTACTCGGGGTAAGTGCAGGTGGGCTCAGGGCTGCTGGGGGAAGGGAGCGGGAGCTGGCAGTCCTCTCCGGCTGGCTCCCCGTCTCCCTCTGCACTGCCGGGGCTCTTCCCGGGCTTCCTTCGGCGCTGGGCGGGACCGGGAGCCGGCGCCCAATCGGTGCGCGGCCTTCCCGGGTCACGCCGAGTGACCCCTGGTTGCTCGGCAACGGCGTCTGCGGGGCCGGGAGGCCTCGCTGAAGATCGCGTTAGCGATTTCTTGGGCCGCTTCGGCGGCGGTGGCAATTTCTTGGGTCGCTTCGGCGGTGGCGACGATTCTTCGGCCGCTTCGGCGGCGGGGGCAATTCTTTGGCCGCGACGGCGGCAGGAACAATTCTTTGGCCGCGACGGCGGCAGGCACGACTCCTTGGGCCGCTACGGCAGCGATGAGGGCCCAGGGCCCCTGGAGGCTTCGGTGAGGGCGCGGACGGCGCTCCTCACCTCACACACCTGAGGGGCTTCCTCCACCTCAGTGCTTCCTTTGATGAGGGCGCGACGGCGCACCTCACCACACGGTTTCTCCTCTCAGGCGGCGGCGGCCGCGGTGGTGATCTTCATCATAAGGTCAGTGACCTGAGGTACAACAGCACACATGGTGCACCAGCAGCCTGTGGGCAGGGCTGTCTGGCAAAGTACTTGGGGGCAGCCCAGCAACAGGCAAAGGTGAATAGGGGGTGAAGGTTTAGCGCTTCAGGGTACGGCGCTTTACCTGGTGATCCCCAGTTGGGCAGTTTTAGGCTTTAGGCCTTGCTGGACGGACAGGCCTCCTCAAGTTAAGGGGTCTTGCGACTGCTTCAGCTTGGTTGCTTCTTAGGCGCTTCTAGTTGTAAGTTTCTTGTCAGAAGTTCCTTGTTATAGGTTCCTTGTCAAAGTTTCCTGTCAGAAGTTTCTTCTTATGAGGGGGGGATGAGTTGGTGGTCTGGGAGTGCTTGATGTTCCTCCCCGCACGCTGAAGGTGGTTCCCTGGGTCCCCTCACACTGGGCAAGGTCAGTGGGTGGTGGGCGTTCCTCAGCTATCTTACTACAGCAGGGCCTCAGCCCTGTCAGCAGCAGTAGTGTAGGTCTCCCCCTAGGCCCTAAAGCCTATACTCCGGCGGAGGTTCTCCCAGGTTCAGTGGTGCCTCATCAACTGACTAGAAAGTTTTCCCTCCAAGCCTTTTATACTCCCAGGTCAGGTGACTCTCCCAAAGGCGGCAAAACATAACTCCTCCCACAGCCCGGAAGGTTCTGGAACCTTCTACATGCCTGGCTATGTGGCCCAGAGGCGGGGACGGAATGGATACTGTATCCCTATACCCCAGCCTGACCCTGGCTACTAGTGTGTATGCGTGTCAGGCCCCTCTGCAGTAGCAGGGGCCTGTGGCAGCCATCTTGAGTGAGAGAGAGCACCTGCACCTCAGCACTGGCTAGCAGTGGCAAGGTGCCCAGAGACCTAGGTCCAGTAAAAATATGGTGGCAAAAAGGAGGCGAAAAAGAAAAAAAATAGGGAAAGACCACCCTAGGGCTGACAGGTCTAACACTGTGATATCCCGCAGGGCGCATCCCTTAGCCCCACTCTTTTCAATGCCTATGTTTCATCCCTGGCAAAAATTGGCATGAAGTGGGGTTTCAGCATGTGCTCGTATGCGGATGATACGCAACTGACCATAGCCATCGGAGATAGGCACAACGACACCAGGGCCAAACTCAACAATTGCCTCACGGAAATGGCAACCTGGATGTCGGACCACTGCTTAAAGCTCAACGCCGAGAAATCCGAAGTCCTGCTCCTCGGCGGAGCCAACCATATCTGGGTGGCATCTTGGTGGCCGCACTCACTGGGAGATGTCCCAGCACCTAAACAGTGCGCAAAAAATTTGGGGGTACTCATTGATAACAACCTATCCATGCGGGATCATGTGCGTACACTATGTGGAAAGAGCTTCGCTACATTGAAGCTTTTAAAAAGGCTGTTTCCCTGGATCCCACTGGAAAGCAGGAGGACAGTCACACAGGCTCTACTCGTCAGCAGGCTGGATTATGGAAACGCACTTCTCGTTGGCATGCCAGACTACCTCTTCAAACGTCTTCAGGTTGTACAAAACGCAGCGGCCAAACTGGTGTGCAACAAGAACAGATATAGTTCAGCAACCGAATGCCTGAGTCAACTTCACTGGCTGCCCATGCGTCAAAGAGCACGATTTAAGCTCTTAGGACATACACATAGGGCACTCCATCACACTGGTCCCAGGATTCTTCAGAATAAAATAAAATTCTACACACCTCCTAGGTGCCTAAGGTCACACCAGCAGGCGCTAGCTGAGACCAAAAGGATCAGAAAGGCCAGGGCAGGTGGACGCACCTTCTCATACCTTGCAGCTCTCCATTGGAACAAGCTTCCACTGGAATTACGGCTGATCAAAGACTACACTGCGTTCAGGAAGAAACTAAAAACCCACTTATTCCCCAAAGACTGATGTCATCTACCGTAACAGCCCTGACCACCACGCGCCCGCTACTTCAGCGCCGTGATATCCCTGCGGGATGAATGCTGCGCTTTATAAATAAATAAAATAAATACCTACCTGTTAGGTGAAGGTGAGCAGTGCAATGGCTGCCACATGGTTCTGGGTGGGGGAGTGCTCCATCCTGCTCAGCTGTGGGACAAGGGGGCCTGGGGGGGGAGTTGTAGTGTTGGCTTCCTACCCACAAACACCCCTCCCTGTAAAGATGGCTACCTACCTGTTAGGTGAAAGTGATGAATGCAACAGCTGCCACATGGTTCTGGGTGGGGGGAGTGCTCCATCTTGCTGAGCTGTGGGACAAGGGGGCCTGGTGGGAGTTGTAGTGCTGGCCTACCATCCACAAACACCCCTCCCTGTTAAGATGGCTACCTACCTGTAAGTTTGGTTGGTGAGATACAGTGGCTGACACATGCTTCTGTGTGGGGTGGAGTGCTCCATCTTGCTGAGCTGTGGGACAAGGGTGCCTGGTGGGAGTTGTAGTACTGGCTGCCTGTACACATGCCCCCATGGTAATGTTGCTAGCTACCTTTGGGGTGAATCAGAGGAAGTGAATGTTGGATCTGTGAGACATGTGTTGGGGAGAGTGCTGTGCAGATGAATGGAATTGGGCCTAGGAGGTGTAGCTTTGTAGTTGTGCCAGACAGTACATAGCAGTGTGATGGTGGACATTTGTTTGTCCTTACCAGCCTCCACTCCCCCGGCTATTCCTGTGAGACTCTCTGGATGCAGTATGGCAAGCACCTTCTCCTCCCATGCAGTGAATGTTCTTGGTGGAATGGGAGGGCCACCGCCAGTCATCTGAGCCAGCTGACGGTTCTTGTAGTTCTTTGCTTTCACCTGCCTCTTCAGGTCATGTCACAGCTTCATGATCTCCTTCTTGGTGCGCGGGGTGGTCCCTACTGCATTGACCTTGTTGACTATCCTTCCCCACATTTGTGCTCTGGTGGCTAATGGTGTCTGTTGGACCAGGTTACCAAACAATTGCGGTTCTACTCTGATTATTTAATCTGCCATGACTGACAACTCATTGTCAGTTAATTTGGACATTTTCTTTTGTGCCATGGTGTGTGATGTGCAAATGGTTTGAGGTGCAGGTGTGAGGGTGGTGGGGGTGAAGTAGGTGGGGTGTGTGTGTGTGTGTTGTTGTGCTGGTGAGATGTGTGGTGGTTTGCCTCTCCAATGTGCTGTAGGGTTTAGTTCCTTCTGGGCTGGAGTAGTGCAAAGGATTCTGGTCAGGGAAGGGGCAGGTTTTATACTCACCTATGTGGGTGTGTCAAAATGGTGTATTGCTGTCAGGTGTTGCGTGGGTTGTCCTGGGATTTGTATTTTTTTAGTTGCCATGGGGGTGTGTCCTTGGGGTGTGTTAGGTGTTTTTGGGGGCTGAGCTTGTTTGTTGTGTACACTTGGTGGCCTTGTTGTGTGTTTTTTTTGTCGACCGCCATAATAGTTCCGGTGCTGACGCGGCGGTGGGTATGCAACAGCCCTTCCGCCTGCTCTCCCATTCATCACTGTTAGCGATCGCGGCGGTCGGAAACAGCGGATCGTTCCGCTGTCACCTCAATGGTATCCTAATTGTGCGTGCGGTCACTCCGCTGGCCTTGTGGCGGGTTTGGGATTTTCCACCGCGAATCCGACCACCGCGGGCGGATTTTCACCTGCTCCGCCCGCTACCGGCGGTCTTTTGTGGCATCGTTCCGCCGCGGTCGGATTTTTCTGGCGGTTGATCCTAATCTGACCGCCGGTTTTCCCACGATACCTGTGGACGGTTTATTTCCGCTACCATGGCGGTCGGAATGGTTTTCCGACCGCCATCCTAATAGACCCCTAAGTCGGGTGCTAGGGTGGCAATGAGGTCCCATAATTCAGTGGAATGCTTGCATAGTGAGCGTGCGTTGAGAAGGGCGCATGCAAGTTAGTGTTTTTGTGCAGGAGGTGTCTGTCATGTGTTCAGGGTTGGGCTAATTGATGGGCTGGTGTGTGTGCAGTGGCAGGTGAAGTTGTAGTGGCTGCACGAGAAAGGTCCTACCGTGGAGCGTGGGTCAGCACGTTGGCAGTATTTGTTGCGCTGTCCAGGGTCGAGAGTGTAAAAGTTGAGAATGGTTTATCTTCACGGATGTGGCTCTAGATTTGGTCCAGTGCTATGCAAACAAATGATGGACGGAATGCTGAATAAATCATACATTCACTCCCAGTCAAGAGATCTGGTTTAAATCCATCGTTCTTTTGCTCACCATGCCACCCCAGTTTAGAACCAGCCATATGCAAATCAGTCTTGACCCTGTGCCTCATGGGAACAGACCAGCCCGAACTGCCAAGCCAGGTCCTCCCTGGACCAGAAACAAGCATCCTGGGACCGGTTATTACCCCTCATCAGCCAGGCTATCTTGAATCCGGGTCTAAACTGGGGTGGCATGGTGAGCAAAAGAATGATGGATTTAACCCATATCTCTTGACTGGGGGCGAATGTTTTGATTTGTTCTGCATTCCCTCCATCAATTGTGTGTCTTTTGCTTTCTCGCCCTAAGTGCGCCAGGTATGCCCAGACGTGGGTCCTGGGCTCACTGTGCCACTGGAATCAAGCTATCCTGGCTGAAGAGGGGTGAAACCCAGAAACCGGTCCTAGGATGCTTGTTTCCGGTCCAGGGAGGACCTGGCTTGGCAGTTTGGGCTGGACTGTTCCCATGAGGCACAGGGTCAAGACTGATTTGCATATGGCTGGGTCTAAACTGGGGTGGCATGGTGAGCAAAAGAATGATGGATTTAACCCAGATCTCTTGACTGGGGGCGAATGTTTTGATTTGTTCTGCATTCCGTCCATCAATTGTGTGTCTATTGCTTTCTCGCCCTAAGTGCGCCAGGTATGCCCAGACGTGGGTCCTGGGCTCACTGTGCCACTGGAATCAAGCTATCCTGGCTGAAGAGGGGTGAAACCCCGAAACCGGTCCTAGGATGCTTGTTTCCGGTCCAGGGAGGACCTGGCTTGGCAGTTCGGGCTGGACTGTTCCCATGAGGCACAGGGTCAAGACTGATTTGCATATGGCCGGGTCTAAACTGGGGTGGCATGGTGAGCAAAAGAATGATGGATTTAACCCAGATCTCTTGACTGGGGGCAAATGTTTTGATTTGTTCTGCATTCCGTCCATCAATTGTGTGTCTTTTGCTTTCTCACCCTAAGTGCGCCAGGTATGCCCAGACGTGGGTCCTGGGCTCACTGTGCCACTGGAATCAAGCTATCCTGGCTGAAGAGGGTGAAACCCAGAAACCGGTCCTAGGATGCTTGTTTCCGGTCCAGGGAGGACCTGGCTTGGCAGTTCGGGCTGGACTGTTCCCATGAGGCACAGGGTCAAGACTGATTTGCATATGGCCGGGTCTAAACTGGGGTGGCATGGTGAGCAAAAGAATGATGGATTTAACCCAGATCTCTTGACTGGGGGCGAATGTTTTGATTTGTTCTGCATTCCGTCCATCAATTGTGTGTCTATTGCTTTCTCGCCCTAAGTGCGCCAGGTATGCCCAGACGTGGGTCCTGGGCTCACTGTGCCACTGGAATCAAGCTATCCTGGCTGAAGAGGGGTGAAACCCCGAAACCGGTCCTAGGATGCTTGTTTCCGGTCCAGGGAGGACCTGGCTTGGCCGTTCGGGCTGGACTGTTCCCATGAGGCACAGGGTCAAGACTGATTTGCATATGGCCGGGTCTAAACTGGGGTGGCATGGTGAGCAAAAGAATGATGGATTTAACCCAGATCTCTTGACTGGGGGCGAATGTTTTGATTTGTTCTGCATTCCGTCCATCAATTGTGTGTCTTTTGCTTTCTCGCCCTAAGTGCGCCAGGTATGCCCAGACGTGGGTCCCGGGCTCACTGTGCCACTGGATTCAAGCTATCCTCGCTGAAAAGGGGTGAAACCCCGAAACCTGTCCTAGGATGCTTGTTTCCGGTCCAGGGAGGACCTGGCTTGGCAGTTCGGGCTGGACTGTTCCCATGAGGCACAGGGTCAAGACTGATTTGCATATGGCCGGGTCTAAACTGGGGTGGCATGGTGAGCAAAAGAATGATGGATTTAACCCAGATCTCTTGACTGGGGGCGAATGTTTTGATTTGTTCTGCATTCCGTCCATCAATTGTGTGTCTATTGCTTTCTCGCCCTAAGTGCGCCAGGTATGCCCAGACGTGGGTCCTGGGCTCACTGTGCCACTGGAATCAAGCTATCCTGGCTGAAGAGGGGTGAAACCCCGAAACCGGTCCTAGGATGCTTGTTTCCGGTCCAGGGAGGACCTGGCTTGGCAGTTCGGGCTGGACTGTTCCCATGAGGCACAGGGTCAAGACTGATTTGCATATGGCCGGGTCTAAACTGGGGTGGCATGGTGAGCAAAAGAATGATGGATTTAACCCAGATCTCTTGACTGGGGGCGAATGTTTTGATTTGTTCTGCATTCCGTCCATCAATTGTGTGTCTTTTGCTTTCTCGCCCTAAGTGCGCCAGGTATGCCCAGACGTGGGTCCTGGGCTCACTGTGCCACTGGAATCAAGCTATCCTGGATGGAGAGGGGTGAAACCCAGAAACCGGTCCTAGGATGCTTGTTTCCGGTCCAGGGAGGACCTGGCTTGGCAGTTCGGGCTGGACTGCTCCCATGAGGCACAGGGTCAAGACTGATTTGCATATGGCCGGGTCTAAACTGGGGTGGCATGGTGAGCAAAAGAATGATGGATTTAACCCAGATCTCTTGACTGGGGGCGAATGTTTTGATTTGTTCTGCATTCCGTCCATTAATTGTGTGTCTATTGCTTTCTCGCCCTAAGTGCGCCAGGTATGCCCAGACGTGGGTCCTGGGCTCACTGTGCCACTGGAATCAAGCTATCCTGGCTGAAGAGGGGTGAAACCCCGAAACCGGTCCTAGGATGCTTGTTTCCGGTCCAGGGAGGACCTGGCTTGGCCGTTCGGGCTGGACTGTTCCCATGAGGCACAGGGTCAAGACTGATTTGCATATGGCCGGGTCTAAACTGGGGTGGCATGGTGAGCAAAAGAATGATGGATTTAACCCAGATCTCTTGACTGGGGGCGAATGTTTTGATTTGTTCTGCATTCCGTCCATCAATTGTGTGTCTTTTGCTTTCTCGCCCTAAGTGCGCCAGGTATGCCCAGACGTGGGTCCTGGGCTCACTGTGCCACTGGAATCAAGCTATCCTGGCTGAAGAGGGGTGAAACCCCGAAACCGGTCCTAGGATGCTTGTTTCCGGTCCAGGGAGGACCTGGCTTGGCAGTTCGGGCTGGACTGTTCCCATGAGGCACAGGGTCAAGACTGATTTGCATATGGCCGGGTCTAAACTGGGGTGGCATGGTGAGCAAAAGAATGATGGATTTAACCCAGATCTCTTGACTGGGGGCGAATGTTTTGATTTGTTCTGCATTCCGTCCATCAATTGTGTGTCTATTGCTTTCTCGCCCTAAGTGCGCCAGGTATGCCCAGACGTGGGTCCTGGGCTCACTGTGCCACTGGAATCAAGCTATCCTGGCTGAAGAGGGGTGAAACCCCGAAACCGGTCCTAGGATGCTTGTTTCCGGTCCAGGGAGGACCTGGCTTGGCCGTTCGGGCTGGACTGTTCCCATGAGGCACAGGGTCAAGACTGATTTGCATATGGCCGGGTCTAAACTGGGGTGGCATGGTGAGCAAAAGAATGATGGATTTAACCCAGATCTCTTGACTGGGGGCGAATGTTTTGATTTGTTCTGCATTCCGTCCATCAATTGTGTGTCTTTTGCTTTCTCGCCCTAAGTGCGCCAGGTATGCCCAGACGTGGGTCCTGGGCTCACTGTGCCACTGGAATCAAGCTATCCTGGCTGAAGAGGGGTGAAACCCCGAAACCGGTCCTAGGATGCTTGTTTCCGGTCCAGGGAGGACCTGGCTTGGCAGTTCGGGCTGGACTGTTCCCATGAGGCACAGGGTCAAGACTGATTTGCATATGGCCGGGTCTAAACTGGGGTGGCATGGTGAGCAAAAGAATGATGGATTTAACCCAGATCTCTTGACTGGGGGCGAATGTTTTGATTTGTTCTGCATTCCGTCCATCAATTGTGTGTCTTTTGCTTTCTCGCCCTAAGTGCGCCAGGTATGCCCAGACGTGGGTCCTGGGCTCACTGTGCCACTGGAATCAAGCTATCCTGGCTGAAGAGGGGTGAAACCCCGAAACCGGTCCTAGGATGCTTGTTTCCGGTCCAGGGAGGACCTGGCTTGGCAGTTCGGGCTGGACTGTTCCCATGAGGCACAGGGTCAAGACTGATTTGCATATGGCCGGGTCTAAACTGGGGTGGCATGGTGAGCAAAAGAATGATGGATTTAACCCAGATCTCTTGACTGGGGGCGAATGTTTTGATTTGTTCTGCATTCCGTCCATCAATTGTGTGTCTATTGCTTTCTCGCCCTAAGTGCGCCAGGTATGCCCAGACGTGGGTCCTGGGCTCACTGTGCCACTGGAATCAAGCTATCCTGGCTGAAGAGGGGTGAAACCCCGAAACCGGTCCTAGGATGCTTGTTTCCGGTCCAGGGAGGACCTGGCTTGGCCGTTCGGGCTGGACTGTTCCCATGAGGCACAGGGTCAAGACTGATTTGCATATGGCCGGGTCTAAACTGGGGTGGCATGGTGAGCAAAAGAATGATGGATTTAACCCAGATCTCTTGACTGGGGGCGAATGTTTTGATTTGTTCTGCATTCCGTCCATCAATTGTGTGTCTTTTGCTTTCTCGCCCTAAGTGCGCCGGGTATGCCCAGACGTGGGTCCCGGGCTCACTGTGCCACTGGATTCAAGCTATCCTCGCTGAAAAGGGGTGAAACCCCGAAACCGGTCCTAGGATGCTTGTTTCCGGTCCAGGGAGGACCTGGCTTGGCAGTTCGGGCTGGACTGTTCCCATGAGGCACAGGGTCAAGACTGATTTGCATATGGCCGGGTCTAAACTGGGGTGGCATGGTGAGCAAAAGAATGATGGATTTAACCCAGATCTCTTGACTGGGGGCGAATGTTTTGATTTGTTCTGCATTCCGTCCATCAATTGTGTGTCTATTGCTTTCTCGCCCTAAGTGCGCCAGGTATGCCCAGACGTGGGTCCTGGGCTCACTGTGCCACTGGAATCAAGCTATCCTGGCTGAAGAGGGTGAAACCCCGAAACCGGTCCTAGGATGCTTGTTTCCGGTCCAGGGAGGACCTGGCTTGGCCGTTCGGGCTGGACTGTTCCCATGAGGCACAGGGTCAAGACTGATTTGCATATGGCCGGGTCTAAACTGGGGTGGCATGGTGAGCAAAAGAATGATGGATTTAACCCAGATCTCTTGACTGGGGGCGAATGTTTTGATTTGTTCTGCATTCCGTCCATCAATTGTGTGTCTTTTGCTTTCTCGCCCTAAGTGCGCCAGGTATGCCCAGACGTGGGTCCTGGGCTCACTGTGCCACTGGAATCAAGCTATCCTGGCTGAAGAGGGGTGAAACCCCGAAACCGGTCCTAGGATGCTTGTTTCCGGTCCAGGGAGGACCTGGCTTGGCAGTTCGGGCTGGACTGTTCCCATGAGGCACAGGGTCAAGACTGATTTGCATATGGCCGGGTCTAAACTGGGGTGGCATGGTGAGCAAAAGAATGATGGATTTAACCCAGATCTCTTGACTGGGGGCGAATGTTTTGATTTGTTCTGCATTCCGTCCATCAATTGTGTGTCTTTTGCTTTCTCGCCCTAAGTGCGCCAGGTATGCCCAGACGTGGGTCCTGGGCTCACTGTGCCACTGGAATCAAGCTATCCTGGCTGAAGAGGGGTGAAACCCCGAAACCGGTCCTAGGATGCTTGTTTCCGGTCCAGGGAGGACCTGGCTTGGCAGTTCGGGCTGGACTGTTCCCATGAGGCACAGGGTCAAGACTGATTTGCATATGGCCGGGTCTAAACTGGGGTGGCATGGTGAGCAAAAGAATGATGGATTTAACCCAGATCTCTTGACTGGGGGCGAATGTTTTGATTTGTTCTGCATTCCGTCCATCAATTGTGTGTCTATTGCTTTCTCGCCCTAAGTGCGCCAGGTATGCCCAGACGTGGGTCCTGGGCTCACTGTGCCACTGGAATCAAGCTATCCTGGCTGAAGAGGGGTGAAACCCCGAAACCGGTCCTAGGATGCTTGTTTCCGGTCCAGGGAGGACCTGGCTTGGCAGTTCGGGCTGGACTGTTCCCATGAGGCACAGGGTCAAGACTGATTTGCATATGGCCGGGTCTAAACTGGGGTGGCATGGTGAGCAAAAGAATGATGGATTTAACCCAGATCTCTTGACTGGGGGCGAATGTTTTGATTTGTTCTGCATTCCGTCCATCAATTGTGTGTCTTTTGCTTTCTCGCCCTAAGTGCGCCAGGTATGCCCAGACGTGGGTCCTGGGCTCACTGTGCCACTGGAATCAAGCTATCCTGGCTGAAGAGGGGTGAAACCCCGAAACCGGTCCTAGGATGCTTGTTTCCGGTCCAGGGAGGACCTGGCTTGGCAGTTCGGGCTGGACTGTTCCCATGAGGCACAGGGTCAAGACTGATTTGCATATGGCCGGGTCTAAACTGGGGTGGCATGGTGAGCAAAAGAATGATGGATTTAACCCAGATCTCTTGACTGGGGGCGAATGTTTTGATTTGTTCTGCATTCCGTCCATCAATTGTGTGTCTATTGCTTTCTCGCCCTAAGTGCGCCAGGTATGCCCAGACGTGGGTCCTGGGCTCACTGTGCCACTGGAATCAAGCTATCCTGGCTGAAGAGGGGTGAAACCCCGAAACCGGTCCTAGGATGCTTGTTTCCGGTCCAGGGAGGACCTGGCTTGGCAGTTCGGGCTGGACTGTTCCCATGAGGCACAGGGTCAAGACTGATTTGCATATGGCCGGGTCTAAACTGGGGTGGCATGGTGAGCAAAAGAATGATGGATTTAACCCAGATCTCTTGACTGGGGGCGAATGTTTTGATTTGTTCTGCATTCCGTCCATCAATTGTGTGTCTTTTGCTTTCTCGCCCTAAGTGCGCCAGGTATGCCCAGACGTGGGTCCTGGGCTCACTGTGCCACTGGAATCAAGCTATCCTGGCTGAAGAGGGGTGAAACCCCGAAACCGGTCCTAGGATGCTTGTTTCCGGTCCAGGGAGGACCTGGCTTGGCAGTTCGGGCTGGACTGTTCCCATGAGGCACAGGGTCAAGACTGATTTGCATATGGCCGGGTCTAAACTGGGGTGGCATGGTGAGCAAAAGAATGATGGATTTAACCCAGATCTCTTGACTGGGGGCAAATGTTTTGATTTGTTCTGCATTCCGTCCATCAATTGTGTGTCTTTTGCTATTTTTATCTTGAATCCAGTGGCACAGTGAGCAAGGGACCCACGTCTGGGCATACCTATCCCACTTAGGGCACAAAGTGCTATGCAAACGTCTGCTTGGTTTTGAAAATCTTACTTAAGCCTTTACCTTGTTGACGCCAGGTCAAGGCAAAGGCTTAGGTAATCTTGGCACTGGGTTCAATCCTGGACCGCGGCTCAACATCCTGCACATCTGGACAAGTCACTCAACCTTCCCATGGATGTACAGTTCGTTCTTTTGCAAAGTGTTCCAACGCCCTCAGGTGAGGTCCGTACAGTATGAAACTGTGAGAAACAAATACTGCAATGATTACAACCTGAAAGACATCCACTAACCTTGATAGGGAACAGTAAAGGCTTGTAATTCTGACCCTACTAGACTGAAGGAATTTAGACTTTTTCAAACACTAACTTGTATTTTTCCAATATATTAGAATCTGAGATTATCAGTCTGATGCACTGCACGTGGCCACTTTCCTAAAATAAACACATGGACATCTAACTTAATTAATGATCTGATACATCCAAATTAAAGGTGGCACCTGTGTTTCTCGTTATGTAATTTATGCCTCTTGATGTTTCATCACAGAATATCTGCACCCAACGTGACTAGCACTTTTCTGTCTTATGACTGACTGTTTACTAACTAATGGTTCTTTCATAACCGGTTTTCAGTGTTCTGCCTGCAAATAAAAATGGCATATTAACCCACAGTGTGCCTTGACTAATAAGTCATAGTTTGCTTGGCTCAGACTCAATGCAGCTCCTGCTCAGCCCTTTATTCTTCTCAGGTCGATGTACTGCATAGCATTCATTCTGTCAACAGGAGCAACAGGAAGGTCATACTAAAGAGTGCAGATATTATTATAAAAACAGACTGTTATGCTTCTCTACAACTCGCAAGGGGACCTTGAATTACACGTAGGAACTCAAACAGGTTTGAAAAGATCAAGATTCCTTGAGCTTTTTATTGATGAAAATAAAAGGAGAAGATCCCTTTAACCTGAAATAATCTTCACTGCAGCATCGATTGAACATATACATTTGGAGAAGTGTCTACGATAGGTTCTATGGAGGATTCACGCCCTCGTAATTACGCAAAGAGAAGAACACTCAGGGTTAAAAGACTGTTTCCATGGAAAGACAGAAACAATTCTGAGGCAAAGAATCACATTTATAAAGATTAGTCATGCTTTACAAAATGACAAAAGGCGGCTTCTAACTCCAGAACCAATCACTGACATTGAAGAAGCAATCTTATGAAAGAAAATGGAAAAAGATATTTCATAAAATACCTGACATGATGCACTTGCTGCAACGTTTGCCAGGAGTAAACTGTGGTGGCTCCGAATGCCAAGATGGCTGACAGCAGCCACATATGGCAAAGGCCAGATGCAAAGAAGCGTCTGACACCATCAGGTGACACTCCCTGCCACTGGGAATGTGCTCTGAATACATAATCATTTCCAACTCACTCCAAACCTGTCCAGCAACAATGCAACAACCCTGATTATTGGATGGTAATGGAAGGTTTGAAGGGTCAGGATGATACTTAATGCTAGAGAGAGAAGCTGGAATGAGAATTAGACAAAGAGAATTATACATGTAAAATATGAATAGAGATGAATTATAGATAGAATAAAGTAACATCTGCTGTACATTATGAGACTATTACAGGCCACAGATGAGTCCTGTTACCAATAGGGAAGGAGGCCAAAGGCAGAGAGGACATGGCTTATAATTCTAGGTCACACCATCATCATGGCACAAGCTGCTTACATTATCAGAATCTTGCTTCCTTGTGTGAAAAAGAAAGTACGGTGCAGACATGATGAATACATTCAGAATTTGGAGTATGAAAACAACCCATTAGAAAATAGTAAGAAATATTTTGCAAAACTTATTAGAATCAGTTTAATATAGGTCAGATTACAAAAAAAAATCTTATAATGATTAGTACCATGAAGATCTCCTTTCGGCTGGATTTTATTCATTGCTCAAAAACAGTTCATAAAACTAAAAGTCTGGTTTTATTTTTATTGTTTAAAGTGCACATTCCCTGATGCTCCATGACCTGATTTTAAACTTGGCTGCAGGCATTATGACATCAGCTGTAATGAGCAAATCATTTTTTTATACTGGGATTAATGTTTCCCATACAGTATAACGATACTGAAACTGCGGTTGTTAAGAAATGACAGCTATGTGCATGTGTGTGCGTGTTTGTGTTACTCTCTGTTATAACTTAATTGTTGCCATTCCTTTTCCTTAGCTACGTCTTCCCTACTGCTCAGCCAGGATGAGTGCTGGAGTGCTTGGTGATGAATGGAATGCTGAATGTTTGGTGATGTCATAGAATGTATGGATTCCTGGTGATGTGCTGAGTGTCAGTTGGAGTCTGGTGGGGCAGCAGGGAGGCTGCTCCTGGTGGTGCAGCAGGGAGGCTGCTCCTGGTGGGGCAGCAGGGAGGCTGCTCCTGGTGGGGCAGCAGGGAGGCTGCTCCTGGTGGGGCAGCAGGGAGGCTGCTCCTGGTGGGGCAGCAGGGAGGCTGCTCCTGGAGGGGCAGCAGAGAGGCTGCTCCTGGTGGTGCAGCAGGGAGGCTGCTCCTGGTGGGGCAGCAGGGAGGCTGCTCCTGGTGGGGCAGCAGGGAGGCTGCTCCTGGTGGGGCAGCAGGGAGGCTGCTCCTGGTGGAGCAGCAGGGAGGCTGCTCCTGGTGGGGCAGCAGGGAGGCTGCTCCTGGTGGAGCAGCAGGGAGGCTGCTCCTGGTGGGGCAGCAGGGAGGCTGCTCCTGGTGGGGCAGCAGGGAGGCTGCTCCTGGTGGGGCAGCAGGGAGGCTGCTCCTGGTGGGGCAGCAGGGAGGCTGCTCCTGGTGGGGCTATCCGCAATTTACCATCATCTACTTACTTACCTGAAACTTATCTTGTAACTAAGCTTGAATAAACCAACCTTTGATTATACACCTCGGCTAATGGACTTTCATTTACAACACTCTCCTTGTGGGGAATTGGGTGTAATAACACAAACACACTGTGGGGATTTGATTGCAATGTGGGGACTTGAACCCAGGTCCCCACAGGGCAACTTCTTTAAAATGATAAAAAATGACTTCAAGAACATTATGTGTCATTTTTATTACAACTTTTAAAAAAAATTGTATTGTGAGGAGTCGGACCTGAATTTCATCAAGTGTGTTTATATGTTTGCTCAGCTCTGCCCCTTTAGACAGGAGATGGTAGTGCAGTCTTAAACACACGTGTATTTTTCCAAATATGTTTAATGAATATTATCCTTTTTTCTATTTATTAAAATAAAAATTTGTTTACACAAAGCTATTGAATTTAGACTATTTGTGTCTGAAAATTGTTTGTGGTTTTATAAAAATTGCTAAAGGCAATTAGGATCAGTTTCAAATCCCGGAATACTTCACTATCGCCATTAGATCCTAATCGGCAATTGCCCTGCACTGAGATCGGATGTAAAAGGATATGATCATTTTTTGCAAATAACTTTGACACATCAATGCCTGTTGTTACATTTTAATTAACCCTGGGCATAATACTTTGCTACGCTCACGGAGCATGCAAAGTTTGTGTTACTACGCAAATTGCACGTAGCAGAGTAAAAAACTCTGCTAATCGACGTAGCGTAGCAGCAGTGTATTAAACGCATACAAATGCTTTGTTAAAGCAATTTTCTATGCTAAAAAGCATATAACAAATTCACAAAAGTGAACTTTGACAATGAAAATATCAAGCAATGAGAGAGGTGATGATTTTGATCTGCTTGGTTCTCTCCCTAGGTTAGGGATGATACCAAAATCATCACCTCTCTCACTGCTTGTTAGTTTATTGATTTCACTTTTGTGAAATGCTATATGCATTTTAGCATATAAAGACAGAGATTCTTAACTTGCACTGTGCAAGATGCCTTTGGCAATTATTGTACAGTGCAGTCAAGCACACAGCTACGCACTACGCAATTTGCATAGCTACGTGTAGTTCAAAATGTACTTCACGTAGCTACGTGAAGTGCTACTACGCAAACTACGCCCAGGGTTAATTTTAATGCTTGTATCAGGAATTCTGAGTCTCTATGTTGCTTTGCCTTTGTTTACATACTAATATGCACTATGGAATATGTTTGTTTAGATGATGGCTAGATGAGTGAGTGTTTAGCGCTAAGCGCTACATTCTTGGATACAGCGAACAGAAGCAATGTTATGCCCACAGCATGGGGAAGTATATTTTTAACAGAAACTGGATGTTTTTTTAAAATTAGTGAACTTCTTAGAAGATATATGTATAAACATTGTGATAATATTTATTTTTAGTGATTTAAAGAGCAGCAGAATGTGCAAAGAATAGAGTGGGCAGCAAAAAGTGTGTGACGAGGGATAGTGTGGGATTCTAGGTTTTCCACTTTTTCAAGTTGTCTGATACCTTTGCAGTAGGTTATCTTTCCTAGTGAATACTGAGTTAAACAGAATGGTTGAATTCCTGTCTTTACGTCTATATGTTAGAATTGTGAAAATTATTGTTTTCTTGTTATAGGAACCTGTTTGATTAGATGAACTTAAATAAAATTAGATTAATATATGTTGGTTGGCTGAGTAACGAGAAATTGCTGGCAGCACACTAGCTGTCCAGTCCCAAGACACACAACTATAGCCTGTGTGCTCAAACAATTTATCAATGAATAAAGTAACTGATATCTAAAATGTATCAGCTATTTAATGCTTCGTTGTGATCCATTAGAAGACAAATGAACATTTCCGCTATAACCATATTCTTTGCTTAGACTCACAACCTGGGGTAACTACTAACAAAGCAATGTCCTGAACATTAGTACAGAACATGGGTACTATGTGCACCTCACCGCATGTGCTCATGTCCCGATTCAACTCTATTAAAAAAGAAAATTGCATTTACGTGCGTCCGTACATTACAACATATACAGGATCATAACGTGCACAGAATCATCAATGAATGATAACCGAAGCATAAACGACTGTCACCTCGTGCACATGCAGATCACAACAGTGCCTGATAAATAATAACTTTGCCTATCCCACACCTGCATGTAATCGTGTTGATAGAGACACCTAATAAAGCCAGTATCAACCGTTAGTTCACTAAATGTGGTATTAGTTTTGAGGCAAAATTAAATTTAAACAAGTGGAAGACACCAAAATGCACCTGACGGACAATGTTGTGTACATTATAAAGTGCCCATGTGGCATGTCAAACAGAAAGGAAAATGAAAATCAGAATCGCAGCATGCGCTCGCGCACAGTGGTGGGAGGCTTATTGTACTTCCATCTAATATATCAATTCTATCTACAGGACTAGTTTTAGCACAATAAGAGGCTTTTTTATTCTCTTTTATTTCTTTTGTTTATTGTTTGTTTGGTTCCCCGACTGGCATAATAGCTTCCAGGTTAACATTCATATTGCTTGATTGCTGACACACTGCTGAGTTATTTATTTATTCATTTACCATTTATAAAGTGCCTGGTTACACCCACCAGTGTGTCCCTGTGCTAGGAGTCCTCCCCCCACCCCTCCCCCCCCAAAAAGAAGGGAGAAATGATGGAGAAAAATAGAGTAAGGCAGGCTAAACAGTCCCTGTTTGAGTACAAAAAAGCCAGGTTATAAGTCCCTTGCGGAAAGTCCCTTCCGTAGGTTCTGATCTCAGATTAGGCGACAAGGCATTCCAAGTTTTGGCCACTAGATAGCTAACGGACCGGGCTCTCATCCTGGCCCTCTGCACTCTTGGCACCTTTACAAGTTGAGCCCCTACAGACCTTAGATTACGTGAAGGTGTGTAGGGTGTTATCATAGATCCCAAGTAGCTCGGACCTTTGTTTATCGAGATTCTATGGCAGTAAGACGTGGCTTTATAGGTAATCCTCTTCTCCACTGGCAAACATTGAAGAGTAGTCAGAGCTTTTGAGGTAGATGCTCCTCTCGGGAGATTAAGGACCAATCATGCAGGAGCATTTTAAATGCGTTGGAGTTGAGTTAGACTCCTTCGGTGGCTCCCAAGTAGAGGATGCTAGAATAGTCTATTTGGGACGTGACTAGAGCATGTACAACTGTTTTCCTGGCCGTTATAGGTAGTAGGTCCAGGAGCTTCCTTAGGACTTTAAGGGTTCCGAAACACTTGCCAGCTACATTCCTAATTTGACTCTCAAACAAGAGTTTGCAATCAAACCACACCCCTAGGTTTTTGGTTTTCGCTTTCGGAACAGGGGTTTGAACCAGGGCCTCAGGCCACCAGGCCGATGACCAGATAGAAGGCGTTTTCCCTGACTATCATTACCTCTGTTTTGTTGCTATTGAGTTTTAGGCAATTGTTGATCATCCAGGAGGCTAGCTCTTCCAAAATTGTGTCTCAGTCGCCTCGGCGTCCTGCGATAGAGTTACTGTGAGCTGTGCATCATCCACATATGACTCGATTTTTACATTGTGTTTTTCCACAATTTCTGCCTGGGGACCAATATATAGATTGAATAGGATAGGGCTCAATATGGGCCCTGTGGAACCCCTGGCGTGAGAGGAATGCTATCTGACATATGCGGATGCTGGGCAACTTGAAAGCTCAGCGTTAGAAGGAAAGAGGTCATCCAACCTAATGCTTTACCCCAGACCGCCACCGACTTACCCTCTGAAGGAGTTGGTTATGCAAAAGCAGCGCCAAGGTCGACTAACACCAAAGCGGCTGTTTGTCCTTCATCCGCACACCTTCTCCAGGTTTCGGTAGCGAGGAGCAGGGCTGACTCCGTGGAGTAAGAGGCCCTTAAACCCGATAGAGTACTGCGAAGCAAATCATTCGAATTGATATAATTTGTGAGTTGGTTTCATAATTTTAGCAAAGAATGGTAAAAGTGAGATGGGACGTAAACACTCTCTGTTACGCACGCATTTTGTAAAGTCAGTATGTATTGCAGTTTTCTGAATGATTGGTAATGTTTTGACCCTGGGCCTACACTGCGACAGAAGACTCATTTGGCGGCTCAACACGTGGCACTTGCAAGAGCCACTATGTGCCCAACACTTACAACAAGAACTGGGTACATACTTCGAACTCAACTTCGAGCACTAGGAGGCCTCAACCAGGCCACTGTGGGCAGCAGGAAAAGCAGTCACGGGAGGAAGAGAGAAAGCCTTCTTTGTTGACCAGGGATAGACATCCTCCAAAAGGATAGCGGATCTGGAAGTAGCCCAGTTCCACTGAGTAAGCAAGCACTCCTGGCTGCGCAATGAACACACTAGAGGCCAATTAGCATTATCCAGACCTTGCTGTGCCAGTTATGCCTTTCGGAGAGCAAGCAGCTGTGGTTTGTAGCACAAGCAAAGCTGATCCCGGAGATACGGAATCCAATTGGTGCCTCGCTCCGCATTTCTACAGAGATTGCAGATGGTTTACTCCTTACTTTTCCACTTTATATGCTAGACAACATCAGGACCCATGCACAACTACACACACCCTCACAGCTGACTTTTCCCTTGCAAAGCTGTCATCAGATACTGGACCAACCTATCAACCACAATGAAATTGTTATGGCCATCACAGCCATGCAATTGGGTAAGATGACAGAGACGGATGGCCTCCCCCTCGAATACTATTCCAAATTAAGATCTGCCCACTCCCCTCTCTTACTTAACCTCCATCAAGAGGTGGTGGAGAAGGGCAACTTCCTCTCAGAGCAGGACCTCACCACTATCATAGTTCTCACAAACCCTATGTAGCCATATCAATGTGGGCTAATTCCTGTACACGGTAAGCAACACTGCAATCGCCGGGTGCATGCATGCTGGCCCACTACCATAGGCTCTCCGATCCTGCCACACTCTTGCCTTTTGAATTCGATAAGGCATTTAATTCCTTAGAATGGGAGTTTCTTTAGTAGGTTCTGCGACAAATGGGTTTCGGAACAAACTTCTTGTCATTTGTTAATGTCCTCTATGGCCAAATTCGCGCACAAGTTTGGGTAAATTGAGTCCTCTCAGCCCAATTCTCCAATAGTCGAGGGCCGCGTCAGGGCTACCCACAGTCACCACTACTGTTTGCCTTGGCAAGTGTGCACTGCTGTGGTATCTGGTGTCATTTTAAAGTCAGTCCTGCCTTGCAGGCTGGTTTTAAAATAAAAATGTGACCAAAATCGACTTTGGAATTCATAGTACATCTAAAGTCTAAAACTACCTTTTTATTACATATAACCCTCCCCAAGGTCTCCCCCAGGTGCCTCATGGGTAGGATGCCTTGTTATACAAATCAGCGACATTATAAAAGATGTTTTATATGACCTGGTGAGAGAAAACAACCAAAGTTGTTTTTCCCCATTGTAAAGCTGCTAGCTTTGTAGGCTAACATGGGCACATTTTATTCAACTTTAATAAAGTCTAACTTTTGACAGGAGTCAGCTTGCAACGTAATGACGCCAATAAGCCTACTATAAGAGCCTGCCTGGTTAACTGCAGATCTCTCCCTAAACACTCAGAGGACATCTGGCTTTCCCTCGAGCTCAATCGCTGGGACCTCATGTTTCTGACAGAAACTTGGCTTACAGACACCTCTTACCCTGATATCGCTCTGGCACTTCCCGCTGGTTTTAAAATCTCTAAGGTGAATCGAGCAGACAGCAGGCGAGGAGGAGGTCTTGCGATTATTTGTAATGATAAATGGGATATCTGGTGTAAAAAAATTGAGAATATTGGCACTATTGAGGCTATGTCCTTTTCCATTCAAACCTCTCTAGGACATACCTTTGCGGGCATGCTGGTTTATCGACCCCCGAGTTCCGTAGTTGCCAACCTTTTAAAATTAGGGGACAGTGTTGCTGACCTTTCATTAAGATATGCCAATTTTACGGTTTTGGGCGATTTCAATGTCCATATGGACAGGCAGGATTGTGCCTTGGCGCTCCAAGTGACTGAGATGCTGGGTGGATTAAACTTGATTCAGCAGGTTATGTCTGCCACACACTGCGCTGGTCATATGTTGGACCTTATTTTCTCTAACGACCCCACCATCAGAGTAGAGGTTCCTCTGCCTTTGACGTGGTCAGACCACTGGTTAGTCCCTTTTAGCTTGTCCAGGCACGGTGGGACACACCGGATGAGACCAGAGTTTGAAAAGAAGAGAAACTGGAGGAAAGTATCTATTGAGACCATGGGCCCGGTCTTGCGTGACATCCCTCTTCAGCTCACAGGCAATCCCAGCTTAGATGCAACCTCATTTAATGAATGGGTTGCTTCCTCTCTGGACGCCATCGCCCCCATGAAAATGTCGAAACTGGCTAGGAAAAAGCCTTCCACTCCTTGGTTCTCGTCAGAGCTCCAGTCTGAAAAAAGCATATGCAAAAAGCTGGAGCGTATTTGGGGAAAAACGTATAGTTCGGATGCGAAGAGCACTTATAAAGCTGCACAAAAAAAATTCCATGCTCTTAAACGCTTGTCAATTAAGAATCATCTAGCCAATCAAATTAAAGATTCAGACAATTCTCCTAAAGAAATATTTAAGATTGTTCAAGATTTTATGAAACCTGAGGCCACTTTGAGTAAGATTGTGCCTTCAGCTGTTTTATGTAGGGATTTGTCAACTTTTTTCAAGGAAAAGATTCAATCTATATATTCCACTTTCTTGGGGTCAGGAGATAGGCCAATTACACCTTCGGCTTATGTTTCTCCCTGTCTTTGGACTGAATTTCAGCCTTTCTGCCCGTATTTATCTCTGAAAGACCTTGTCAGAATTAAATCAGGCTCGCCCTTGGATCCCTGCCCAGCTTTTTTTTTAACTTACTGGCTCCTCTTTTTAACTTTCAGTTAAATGCTATTTGGAACACCTCTCTAAGGCTGGGATGCTTCCCTTCAGTGTGGAAAGAGGCCCTGGTCTTGCCAATTCTTAAAAAGGAAGATGCAGACCCGAGTATACTCAAGAATTTCAGGCCTATTTCGCTTCTTCCTGCCCCTGCTAAAATCTTGGAGAAGGAGGTTCAGAGACAACTCTCTAATCACCTGGAGTCTAATGATCTCCTTCACGACTCCCAATCGGGCTTTAGGAAGGGTTATAGCACAGAGACGGCCCTGTTGGAAGTGGCGGAAACCATCCGAGAATCCTTAGACCATGGTAGCTGTGCTATGCTTGTGCTGTTAGAATTATCTGCAGCCTTTGATACGGTCTCTCATTCGATTCTTCTAGACCGTCTGACACAGCTGGGTATCTCGGGTACCATCTTAAATTGGTTCCAATCCTTCCTGGAGGGGCGATCCCAGCAGGTCCTCCTTCGTCCTTATGTCTCTTCCTCTTGCGCCATGGGCTGTGGAGTACCTCAGGGTTCTGCGTTAAGCCCGACCCTATTTAATATCTATTTGGCCCCTCTGGCTGCATGAGTTGAGCAGTGTGGCGTGCGTATAATTTCATACGCTGATGATACGCAGCTGGTGTTCTCATTTAAAGATTCCAAGATGGCTGCATTTGACAGCTTTAGGCAATGCCTAATTAAGATTGTTTCATGGATGACAGATAACTGTCTTAAATTGAATACCGATAAAACTGAGGTGATGTTCTTTAACCAACCATCACCTCCACCGGCTGATTTATGGTGGCCATTGCAGTTGAATCCCCCTCCCACCCCAGTTTTATCTGTCAGAAATTTGGGTTTTAGATTTGACTCTGAATTGTCGTCGAAGGCCCAGATTGGCCAAGTTTCTAGAGCATGTTTTTGGAAGCTCAAAAGTTTGCGTAGATTTCTTTATTTATTACCGATGAACTGTCGGGCCACCATAGTCCATGCCTTGGTTACGTCCCAGCTGGACTATGCCAATAGCTTGTATCTTGGCCTCCCTGCCTATCTTATTCATAAGCTCCAGACAGTTCAAAATGCTGCTGCTAGGTTTCTTAGAAACGTGCCCCTCCGGCATCACATTTCCCCCCACCTGCGCAGCCTTCACTGGCTTCCAGTAAAAAGGAGAATCGAATTTAAGGCCTTGCTACTTGCCTTTAGAGCTACTAGAGAAAGTGGACCGGGTTATCTGAGGCTTAGACTTCGGAAATACCACCAGAACAGGACCCTGCGTTCGAACTCCCAGTTTCTTCTCTGCTCTCCTTCCTACCGTAAAGCCAGGATGGGAGGGCGCGCCTTTGCAGTAAGAACAGCCGCTCTTTGGAATGCGATGCCTCTCTACTTGCGCAAAGCAGAATCTGAAACCACCTTTAGGAGTGCTCTGAAAACCTGGCTCTTTGATCTCCCTTAGTTTGCTTTCTTTTCTTTCTTCTTTTTTTCTATGTCTCTGTGTAGCGCCGGGACACCGCCGTTAGTGGTAGCCGAGCGCTTTTATAAATGTCTTGGTATGGTATGGTATTCAAAGTATCAAAATAATAGTTACAATAAATTCAACAACTTGCCAAGGTCGGATTTATTATAACTAATGAAGGAGTTAGGAAAAAGTTAGCCACACCTGTGGGTTGGGTTATCCAGACCTAAACTCTAAGGAGAGATTTTCTCCATTTTGAATTGTGCTGAGATATGCGTTCTACAACAAAAATAGGCCACACTTCCCAAGAAGTTGTCAAGGTAGAGGGTGGCAACTTGATCCCCATTGGGGAATAAATATGAGAGAGCTGCAAGAGCAGCTCAGATCCCTGCCTGCGACATCTAGAGAAGAAGGACTGCCCTGCCGGGCCCTTGGACCTGTCTTGAAAAATAAGGAATGGACTCTCTGAGCAATAACAGGTAGAAAAGTGCTGGAAGAAGCCACCTGCAGCATCCACTTCAAAGGCAACTCCAACTGACCAGCTTCACCTGGATTGTACTTGGATTGATCAGGTGTATTAAGGGAGTTGGAGTCACAGACCCCAAGAGGCAAACCAGAACTTCTAAACCCTTGGCTGGTGCTGTCGACCCTTTCTGATGGTCATGAAACCTTTCAGAAGAAGATCTGAAAGCTTAAGAACTTTTTGGCAACTTTAGCAAAAAAGTTCCATGAGAAGACCAGCATCAACGACAATAGTCAAGCCGGTGATGTCGAACCACGACTCGGCCTGACCGCACAGGTTTGCCCCACTGAAATCTCCAGAGTTCCTCACCGTCCAAGTACCTGATCACTCGATATCGAGAGAAAAAGCTCCCAAAAAGTGACTCAGTTAGAAAGTAGAAATTTGATCGGGCCTAACCCCTCATCATATCAGACCCGCACTCCATCAAAGTCGGCCTGAAACTTTAATTCTGTCACAGTCTAACACGACCAGATAGCTATGGTTGGTGCTTTACACTTTTAGGTGCTAGAAAGAACTTTTTTTTTAAACTTAAAAAATTCAAACCGCTGGTGCCCTACATTGTATTTTCTGTCCTTTTGGTGTCATTTTAAAGATAACAATATTCTCCATTGTTATAAATTGCTGTTGGATTAATATTGCGTCATGTCTTTTACTTATTTACTTTGGTGATATTAAATGCTTTCAACGGCTGACTCCTAAGTTAAGCCTGACTGCTCATGAGCAAAGCTCCCAAGGGTTTAGAAAGGCTTCATTTATTGACACTTGACTGGACCTTATTTCTGATTGCGGTGTTACTACTAGCTGTAGGTACCTACCAGTGCCTGCTAATAAGCCACATTCCAAGACTTGCTAAACGTCCCCTTCTATATCCTGCAGACTTGGATCAAGACGTTTACTACCCACATTCACACCTTCCTTTGAATGAAGAAGCATCCCAAGATCGCTTTCCTCAAATGCATTCAGTCTACAGACAAGGGAGGCATGGCGATGGTCGACATGAAATCACACTACTGGACGTCTCAGATTCAGGGGCTCAATGACTGGCTTCACAGAGGGTCATGGTGATGGTCGACGTAAAATGACACTACTGGACGTCTCAGATTCAGGTGCTCAGTGACTGGCTTCACGGAGGGTGGGCTGACCACGCCTTTGGACTTGAGATGTCCATTATCACGTGGGGGATCTCTCAGGACTTTGATGTGATAATCCCCCTACTCTCTCAGTTCAAAATCACTTTTGTAGCCATCGCAGGCTTAGCACTATTTTTCCAAATCCCAAAAATCTCTAAATAAAAGTCTTAGGGTATAGTACTAGCAGTATACCTCAGGTGGTTAATGCACTTACTACAGATAGCTTTAAATACGAAAACATGTGCAGCCAATTTGTAAAAAATGCAATGTGGCACAAAAACAAGCGTGATGTTTTGTAACGTGTGCAAAGCACAAGCGGTCTACAACGTGCACAGTTAGGCTGACAAAGAGAAAAATGACAACGGGCTCCCTATGGAACACAGAGCACACCTCCATACAAAACAGCAACATTAACCATCTCATAAACAACATGTAAATCATACTTGCTACAATTGTCTAAAAATCACATGAAGAGATGACATTGACAGCTCCCCTCTTACCTCACTAGCCGGAGGTTTGATTGATTTATTGTTAACCGTTCGATTATTTAAAATCATTACAGTAAAAAAGCTTAAATTGAGACTCATCCCCCCATGCCCACCCATCCATGCCACCCCCCTCCCCGGCCATCCGGTGAACTTTAAAACCCCATTTCCGATAGTCAATCTTGTATTGCAAAGTCCCTTTTGCCATACATCCGGGGGCTTTATTCATGTTACGCCAATGTACCAATCAGAGCATGTGGAGTGGCGGGCAAGCTCTTCTTTGCCCATGGATGTTATGGTAGCGCCTTGTTAGCCCATTAATCGGTCTCTGAGGTTCAAGAGCTTGTGGAAAATCATTTATACACTTGCATCTAAAGCCTGTCCGATCTGGTGAATAAATGTTGCCGCTCTTGCAAGGTAGTGGGTATTTGTTTCCGAAAGGCACCAATCTGATGCCTCCTTGCACATTCTAATGCCGAGGACTCTTAAAATGGGACGGAGCAGCCTTTGTCGTTCGCTGGTCAATTTGGGGCAGCAACATAATAGGTGGAGCCAGGATTCCCTTTGGTAATTGCATAGGCGACAAGAGACAGCTCAGTCTGCTCGCACCCATGCTGGATTAAAGTCTGCAGTTCTAAGGGCCGTTAGCCTCATAAAAAGGATTTTCCTGCGGGCCTGGGCCCCTAGTGCTTCCCTTAGGTATTGTTGCGCTTTCCCCATGGTGTAAGATTCGTCCAATGCCTTTGTGAGGGTATTATGGCGAAGTGCGGTTAAATCCTTTTCATATGACATAGAGCGGACTTGCCGTTTCATGATATTTGACCAGGCCTTATGCAGGATGTCTGGTAGAGGCAAGCTATTGGGTTCGATGTTTAGGGTCCCTATTGCTTTGCCCAGCTTGGTGTACCAGGGGGAGTCCTCTTCGCTGAAGATTGTTACCAAGTGATGTTTGAGAGAGTTATACGGTGCTTTAAGGACTCTAATATAATACTTAATTAGGTCCCCTGGAGGGCCAGTTCGGGTCTGCAGAGCCCTAGTTCCAACCGTAGCCTGGTGCTCCTTGCGTGCCTGGGTACTTGCAGCACAATCTTGTGGGCTTTGACCTGAGCCGCTGCTATAAGTTTGTCTAAGGCTCCTGGAAATGCCAGGTGCCCGTAGTTAATGCCCGGGATTCGTTTTGCCTTGAGGATCCTCAACATGGGGTCTGCTGTAGGGCTGGTCAATCGTTGGCTTAGGATCTCATTGTTAAAATTACACTGTTGGTTTTGGCAGTTAAGTGTTTTATATGAGTTGCCGGTGTTGCCCTCTCGTGTAGCCAAACCCCTGGATAATTATAGGCTGTGGTGGTCCCAATTTGGTGATCTCCCAGATTCCAGACCGCTTGGTTTTTGTGGGGATATCTGCCGAATATCATTATCTTCGTTTTACTCTGGTTAACTGTCAGGTAATTTTCCTTATTATACTTCCCCAGCTCTTTTAAAGGTCTTTGGAGGCCCACCCTTGTGTGATCCATCACTACGGTGTCATATGCGTACTGAAGAATTGCCAGTCTCGCTGTGCCCAGTCTCGGTGGAACTAGACTTGCCTCTTTCAGCGCTCCCCCCATGTCTGCTGTGTAGAGGTTAAATAATAGGGGGGCCAAGACAGCCCTGCTTCAGACCGTTGTTGGTTTCGACTCTTGCGGATAGCGCTGTGGGGCTTATCTTGACTTGTACCCAGGTCCCCTCATGAAGGGATATGATGGCTTTCAAGAGCTTTGATGGAACCCCCCAGGCTGACAGTTTTCCCCAGAGTTTGCCCCTATCAACTCTATCAAAAGCTGTGCTGTAATCAATAAAACAGCAAAACAGCGGCGAGTGCCCGTCTTTCACAGCTCTTTTTGAGAGATCGGCCAGGGCCATGACGTTGTCCGTTGTTGCGCTGTTTGTCCTGAAGCCGGTCTGGTATTTCGTTGTTATTGGCCCAGTCCTCCAGTTCCCTCAATAGTAGTTTGGCGTAGGCTTTGGCTTCTACGTCCAGCAGGGCCACAAGCCGATAGTTGGCGGGTTGGAGTGGTCGCCTTTCTTGTGAATGGGAAAAAGGATTGATCCTTTCCATGATTGTGGAATTATTGCTGTTGAGTAAGCGATGCTGTATAAAGGGGTAAGGATTGGGGCAAAGAATAGTTGGACTGAGTTAGCCGGAGGTAGTGAATACCCTTCCATGTACTACTCAAATTAATCCAAACATTCTGTGGAACAGCAGCCACTGTGCATGCTTCAAAAGACCAATCCTACCGGCGTGTGGTGAAATATTCCTGCTGGGAGTATGTCATATGATAAGGGTTGCACCAGCAGAGTCCATCTTATCATTAGGCCTGGGAGGTGAACTTCGCTCCGTTCGCGGAGTTTGCAGAGTTTTCTGCACTTCGGCCTCCTCGGAGTTCGCGGAGTGCAGAAAACTCAGTTTCGCAATGTGCAGCAGAGTTTTTTCCCTGCTCGCGATCGTGAACGGTAAGTTCGCGAGCATGAGCTGCCAGTCGGGTAGAATTTCTACCCGAGCGGCAGGAATACCACCACAAACTGCAGTTCGCACTGCACTCTGCCACTCACTGAACTTCGCGGATTGTTTTTGTAACTTCGCGGAGTTTCGCGTAGCAAAACTCCACGAACTATGCCCAGGCCTGCTTATCATGTGCATCGCGCCTTCACCTGACTATCAATAGTAAATGGGCATTAAAAGATATGACAAAATCCATAGTTACGTTCTCACAGAGAACATCAGAGATTATAAATTCCCTTGCATAAAAAATGCAAACCAGTCGAAAAACTTGTGGAAGCTTCCTCACTAGAAATTATGCAAAATGTGTATGGACTCGGAGCGTTGTGAGCGATGAATGCTGGGAGTGGGTGACATGGTGGAGAGTGAACCAACAGCAGCCCTCGTACCCAGTGAGATTGGCTTTCCAGTCAAAAGTGAGTATTTAGATGTTTAAAAACAAGAACAATATATCCCCAATCCATTTATAAAACAAAAATAAAGTCGAATTTACTTATTCACAAACGCACATATAAGGCACTTATTCCCTAGTCTGGAAACCCCCTGTCACGTCAAGGTGGAGGCCATATTGTACACAATCTTGTCTGTGAGCATCATCTCCTCTGTCCCCACACGTTGTATCCTACCCTATGATTTATAAAGGGACCATTGCATTCAATGTTTACACAATCACTTTGTCACATTTTGCAAAACCACCAGAGTGGGTTAAAGCTCGAATCATGAAATAATAATTGCAATTCATATTCAATGTAGATAACAACTTTACATTAGGGTTCCCATAAAAAGGTTAGAACCATATTTGAAGATCTATTGTTCAGGTGCAGGAAAATGACTTTATATAAGTTGTCTTCCACAAAGGTTACTGGGAACAACCGCCACATCAAAGACCAGAAAGTGTCCATGTCGCTTACGTCACTTCCAGCTGTATGAAATGTTTCACTCATTTTAGACTCAATTGTAGACAAACCTGAAGGAACAGAACCTCTTCTCCGATGTGACGTGAATGATGGAGCATCTCATGTCCTCCTTGTTCTGTAGTGTCCACCATTGCTGCCCCTAACACCTGACATGTGATATGGAATCCATGTTGTAGAATGCATGTCTGCACTGCTGTGTTCTCTGACCTATATACACCTTATTACATCAGCATTTTACAAAGTAGCAACATTTCTCATATTGCAGTTGGAAAATGTTGTTTGTTTGTGCATCATACCGTTGAGTCTTACACACTTTGTGTCACAGCTGAATCTACAAGCTAAACCGCTCACTAAACCCAACGTTTCAGAAACATCTCTTGCTTTCTCAATAGTTCTTGTAGCTCTGACAAATGTTAATGTAAATTCTTGCCTCTCCTAAATAAAAATAAAGGTTTTGGAATATCAAAATCTGATGAAATATTCCACTTATTGTGGCTAATCCGCTTCACCGTATTAGCTTTGAGGTCATAGGTCAACTGGCGAGTGAGTTGTGTGTTACTATTGATATCGACTTTGGGCCCCAGGAGTGTTTCACACACAGTAAAACAAACTCTTTTCAAGGTTTGTTTCGTCCGTTTTTTGGGATAACCTCTGTCTAATAACTTTTCAACTATTTTTTTTTTGCATTTTTAAAGTAATGATCCTAAGGGGAAATTGTCTCTGCATTGGGCAGAGGCTAAAGGACGGAGGGAAGCACAAGCGGAAATAATCAGCCCCCGGGGGGGGGGGGGTGCATAAGGCCTCCGTGAAATAAGGATGACTGCAGTGTGAGGACACTTTTTATTCACAAACTCGTCCCCTCATGACGCATCCAGCCTTCTGCTAGTGCTTGCTGCATAAGCGCTTTCATTTTTGCAGCCAGATGTCCGTGGGATTGTCTTTGATGTGTCGGTGACGCAGAGTGTTACTTAGTGACGTCGAATCTCCTGGGGATGTGTGTGGCTGTCTCACACCGCAACGCCTCTGCCTGTGACGTCGAATCTCCTGAGGATGTGTGTGGCTGTCTCACACCACGACGCCTCTGCCTGTGACGTCGAATCTCCTGGGGATGTGTGTGGCTGTCTCACACCGCGGCGCCTCTGCCTGTGACGTCGAATCTCCTGGGGATGTGTGTGGCTGTCTCACACCACGACGCCTCTACCTGTGACGTCGAATCTCCTGGGGATGTGTGTGGCTGTCTCACACCACCACGCCTCTGCCTGTGACGTCAAATCTCCTGGGGATGTGTGTGGCTTTCTCACACCACAACGCCTCTGCCTGTTACGTCGATTCTCCTGGGGATGTGTGTGGCTGTCTCACACCACGACGCCTCTGCCTGTGATGTCGAATCTCCTGGGGATGTGTGTGGCTGTCTCACACCGCGGCGCCTCTGCCTGTGACGTCGAATCTCCTGGGGATGTGTGTGGCTGTCTCACACTACGACGCCTCTGCCTGTGACGTCGATTCTCCTGGGGATGTGTGTGGATGTCTCACACCACGACGCCTCTGCCTGTGACGTCGAATCTCCTGGGGATGTGTGTGGCTGTCTCACACCACGTCTGCCTGTGAATTCGATTCTCCTGGGGCTGTGTGTGGCTGTCTCACACCACAACGCCTCTGCCTGTGACTTCGAATCTCCTGGGGATGTGTGTGGCTGTCTCACACCACAACGCCTCTGCCTGTGACGTCGATTCTCCTGGGGATGTGTGTGGCTGTCTCACACCACGACGCCTCTGCCTGTGACGTCGAATCTCCTGGGGATGTGTGTGGCTGTCTCACACCACGACGCCTCTGCCTCTGACGTCGGATCTCCTGGGGATGTGTGTGGCTGTCTCACACCACGACGCCTCTGCCTGTGACGTCGATTCTCCTGGGGATGTGTGTGGCTGTCTCACACCACGACGCCTCTGCCTGTGACGTCGAATCTCCCGGGGATGTGTGTGGCTGTCTCACACCACGACGCCTCTGCCTGTGACGTCGAATCTCATGGGGATGTGTGTGGCTGTCTCACACCACGACGCCTCTGCCTGTGACGTCGATTCTCCTGGGGATGTGTGTGGCTGTCTCACACCACGACGTCTCAGCCTGTGACGTCGAATCTCCTGGGGATGTGTGTGGCTGTCTCACACCACGATGCCTCTGCCTGTGACGTCGATTCTCCTGGGGATGTGTGTGGCAGTCTCACACCACAGCGCCTCTGCCTGTGACGTCGAATCTCCTGGGGATGTGTGTGGCTGTCTCACACCGTGATGCCTCTGCCTGTGACGTCGAATCTCCTGGGGATGTGTGTGGCTGTCTCACACCGTGGCGCCTCTGCCTGTGACGTCGAATCTCCAGGGGATGTGTGTGGCTGTCTCACACCGCGGCGCCTCTGTCTGTGACGTCGAATCTCCTGGGGATGTGTGTGGCTGTCTCACACCACACCTCTGCCTGTGACGTCGATTCTCCTGGGGATGTGTGTGGCTGTCTCACACCACGACGCCTCTGCCTGTGACGTCGAATCTCCTGGGGATGTGTGTGGCTGTCTCACACCACGACGCCTCTGCCTGTGAATTCGATTCTCCTGGGGCTGTGTGTGGCTGTCTCACACCACGACGCCTCTGCCTGTGACGTCGAATCTCCTGGGGATGTGTGTGGCTGTCTCACACCACGACGCCTCTGCCTGTGATGTCGAATCTCCTGGGGATGTGTGTGGCTGTCTCACACCACGACGCCTCTGCCTGTGACGTCGAATCTCCTGGGGATGTGTGTGGCTGTCTCACACCACGACGCCTCTGCCTGTGACGTTGATTCTCCTGGGGATGTGTGTGGCTGTCTCACACCACGACGCCTCTGCCTGTGACGTCGAATCTCCTGGGGATGTGTGTGGCTGTCTCACACCACGACGCCTCTGCCTGTGACGTCGAATCTCATGGGGATGTGTGTGGCTGTCTCACACCACGACGCCTCTGCCTGTGACGTCGAATCTCCTGGGGATGTGTGTGGCTGTCTCACACCACGACGCCTCTGCCTGTGACGTCGATTCTCCTGGGGATGTGTGTGGCAGTCTCACACCACGACGCCTCTGCCTGTGACGTCGAATCTCCTGGGGATGTGTGTGGCTGTCTTACACCGTGATGCCTCTGCCTGTGACGTCGAATCTCCTGGGGATGTGTGTGGCTGTCTCACACCGCGGCGCCTCTGCCTGTGACGTCGAATCTCCTGGGGATGTGTGTGGCTGTCTCACACCATGACGCCTCTGCCTGTTACGTCGATTCTCCTGGGGATGTGTGTGGCTGTCTCACACCACAACGCCTCTGCCTGTGACGTCGAATCTCCTGGGGATGTGTGTGGCTGTCTCACACCACGACGCCTCTGTCTGTGACATCGATTCTCCTGGGGATGTGTGTGGCTGTCTCACACCATGACACCTCTGCCTGTGACGTCGAATCTCCGGGGATGTGTGTGGCTGTCTCACACCGCGGCGCCTCTGCCTGTGACGTCGAATCTCCTGGGGATGTGTGTGGCTGTCTCACACCACGCCTCTGCCTGTGACGTCGATTCTCCTGGGGATGTGTGTGGCTGTCTCACACCACGACGCCTCTGCCTGTGACGTCGAATCTCCTGGGGATGTGTGTGGCTGTCTCACACCACGACGCCTCTGCCTGTGACGTCGATTCTCCTGGGGATGTATGTGGCTGTCTCACACCATGACGCCTCTGCCTGTGACGTCGAATCTCCTGGGGATGTGTGTGGCTGTCTCACACCATGACGCCTCTGCCTGTGACGTGGCATCTCCTGGGGATGTGTGTGGCTGTCTCACACCATGACGCCTCTGCCTGTGACGTCAAATCTCCAGGGGATGTGTGTGGCTGTCTCACACCGCGGCGCCTCTGCCTGTGACGTCGAATCTCCTGGGGATGTGTGTGGTTGTCTCACATCACGACGCCTCTGCCTGTGACGTCGATTCTCCTGGGATGTGTGTGGCTGTCTCACACCACGACGCCTCTGCCTGTGACGTCGAATCTCCTGGGGATGTGTGTGGCTGTCTCACACCACGACGCCTCTGCCTGTGACATTGATTCTCCTGGGGATGTGTGTGGCTGTCTCACACCACGACGCCTCTGCCTGTGATGTCGAATCTCCTGGGGATGTGTGTGGCTGTCTCACATCACGACACCTCTGCCTGTGACGTCGAATCTCATGGGGATGTGTGTGGCTGTCTCACACCACGACGCCTCTGCGTATGACGTCGATTCTCCTGGGGATGTGTGTGGCTGTCTCACACCACGACGCCTCTGCCTGTGACGTCGAATCTCCTGGGGATGTGTGTGGCTGTCTCACACCATGACGCCTCTGCCTGTGACGTCAATTCTCCTGGGGATGTGTGTGTCAGTCTCACACCACGACGCCTCTGCCTGTGATGTCGAATCTCCTGGGGATGTGTGTGGCTGTCTCACACCATGACACCTCTGCCTGTTACGTCGATTCTCCTGGGGATGTGTGTGGCTGTCTCACACCACAACGCCTCTGACTGTGACGTCGAATCTCCTGGGGATGTGTGTGGCTGTCTCACACCACGACGCCTCTGCCTGTGACATCGATTCTCCTGGGGATGTGTGTGGCTGTCTCACACCATGACACCTCTGCCTGTGACGTCGAATCTCCGGGGATGTGTGTGGCTGTCTCACACCGCGGCGCCTCTGCCTGTGACGTCGAATCTCCTGGGGATGTGTGTGGCTGTCTCACACCACTCCTCTGCCTGTTACGTCGATTCTCCTGGGGATGTGTGTGGCTGTCTCACACCACGACGCCTCTACCTGTGACGTCGAATCTCCTGGGGATGTGTGTGGCTGTCTCACACCACGACGCCTCTGCCTGTGACGTCGATTCTCCTGGGGATGTGTGTGGCTGTCTCACACCACGACGCCTCTGCCTGTGACGTCGAATCTCCTGGGGATGTGTGTGGCTGTCTCACACCATGACGCCTCTGCCTGTGACGTGGCATCTCCTGGGGATGTGTGTGGCTGTCTCACACCACGACGCCTCTGCCTGTGACGTCGAATCTCCTGGGGATGTGTGTGGCTGTCTCACACCACGACGCCTCTGCCTGTGACATTGATTCTCCTGGGGATGTGTGTGGCTGTCTCACACCACGACGCCTCTGCCTGTGACGTCGAATCTCCTGGGGATGTGTGTGGCTGTCTCACACCACGACGCCTCTGCCTGTGACGTCGAATCTCATGGGGATGTGTGTGGCTGTCTCACACCACGACGCCTCTGCCTATGACGTCGATTCTCCTGGGGATGTGTGTGGCTGTCTCACACCACGACGCCTCTGCCTGTGACGTCGAATCTCCTGGGGATGTGTGTGGCTGTCTCACACCACGACGCCTCTGCCTGTGACATTGATTCTCCTGGGGATGTGTGTGGCTGTCTCACACCACGACGCCTCTGCCTGTGACGTCGAATCTCCTGGGGATGTGTGTGGTTGTCTCACATCACGACGCCTCTGCCTGTGACGTCGATTCTCCTGGGATGTGTGTGGCTGTCTCACACCACGACGCCTCTGCCTGTGACGTCGATTCTCCTGGGGATGTGTGTGGCTGTCTCACACCACGACGCCTCTGCCTGTGACATTGATTCTCCTGGGGATGTGTGTGGCTGTCTCACACCACGACGCCTCTGCCTGTGATGTCGAATCTCCTGGGGATGTGTGTGGCTGTCTCACATCACGACACCTCTGCCTGTGACGTCGAATCTCATGGGGATGTGTGTGGCTGTCTCACACCACGACGCCTCTGCGTATGACGTCGATTCTCCTGGGGATGTGTGTGGCTGTCTCACACCACGACGCCTCTGCCTGTGACGTCGAATCTCCTGGGGATGTGTGTGGCTGTCTCACACCATGACGCCTCTGCCTGTGATGTCAATTCTCCTGGGGATGTGTGTGTCAGTCTCACACCACGACGCCTCTGCCTGTGACGTCGAATCTCCTGGGGATGTGTGTGGCTGTCTTACACCGTGATGCCTCTGCCTGTGACGTCGAATCTCCTGGGGATGTGTGTGGCTGTCTCACACCGTGGCGCCTCTGCCTGTGACGTCGAATCTCCTGGGGATGTGTGTGGCTGTCTCACACCATGACGCCTCTGCCTGTTACGTCGATTCTCCTGGGGATGTGTGTGGCTGTCTCACACCACAACGCCTCTGACTGTGACGTCGAATCTCCTGGGGATGTGTGTGGCTGTCTCACACCACAACGCCTCTGCCTGTGACATCGATTCTCCTGGGGATGTGTGTGGCTGTCTCACACCATGACACCTCTGCCTGTGACGTCGAATCTCTGGGGATGTGTGTGGCTGTCTCACACCGCGGCGCCTCTGCCTGTGACGTCGAATCTCCTGGGGATGTGTGTGGCTGTCTCACACCACTCCTCTGCCTGTGACGTCGATTCTCCTGGGGATGTGTGTGGCTGTCTCACACCACGACGCCTCTACCTGTGACGTCGAATCTCCTGGGGATGTGTGTGGCTGTCTCACACCACGACGCCTCTGCCTGTGACGTCGATTCTCCTGGGGATGTGTGTGGCTGTCTCACACCACGACGCCTCTGCCTGTGACGTCGAATCTCCTGGGGATGTGTGTGGCTGTCTCACACCATGACGCCTCTGCCTGTGACGTGGCATCTCCTGGGGATGTGTGTGGCTGTCTCACATCACGACGCCTCTGCCTGTGACGTCAAATCTCCTGGGGATGTGTGTGGCTGTCTCACACCACGACGCCTCTGCCTGTGATGTCGAATCTCCTGGGGATGTGTGTGGCTGTCTCACACCACGACGCCTCTGCCTGTGACGTCGATTCTCCTGGGATGTGTGTGGCTGTCTCACACCACGACGCCTCTGCCTGTGACGTCGAATCTCCTGGGGATGTGTGTGGCTGTCTCACACCACGACGCCTCTGCCTGTGACATTGATTCTCCTGGGGATGTGTGTGGCTGTCTCACACCACGACGCCTCTGCCTGTGACGTCGAATCTCCTGGGGATGTGTGTGGCTGTCTCACACCACGACGCCTCTGCCTGTGACGTCGAATCTCATGGGGATGTGTGTGGCTGTCTCACACCACGACACCTCTGCCTATGACGTCGATTCTCCTGGGGATGTGTGTGGCTGTCTCACACCACGACGCCTCTGCCTGTGACGTCGAATCTCCTGGGGATGTGTGTGGCTGTCTCACACCACGACGCCTCTGCCTGTGACGTCAATTCTCCTGGGGATGTGTGTGGCAGTCTCACACCACGACGCCTCTGCCTGTGATGTCGAATCTCCTGGGGATGTGTGTGGCTGTCTCACACCGTGATGCCTCTGCCTGTGACGTCGAATCTCCTGGGGATGTGTGTGGCAGTCTCACACCGCGGCACCTCTGCCTGTGACGTCGAATCTCCTGGGGATGTGTGTGGCTGTCTCACACCATGACGCCTCTGCCTGTTACGTCGATTCTCCTGGGGATGTGTGTGGCTGTCTCACACCACGACGCCTCTGCCTGTGACGTCGAATCTCCTGGGGATGTGTGTGGCTGTCTCACACCACGGCGCCTCTGCCTGTGACATCGATTCTCCTGGGGATGTGTGTGGCTGTCTCACACCACGACACCTCTGCCTGTGACGTCGAATCTCCGGGGATGTGTGTGGCTGTCTCACACCGCAGCGCCTCTGCCTGTGACGTCGAATCTCCTGGGGATGTGTGTGGCTGACTCACACCACGACGCCTCTGCCTGTGACGTCGATTCTCCTGGGGATGTGTGTGGCTGTCTCACACCACGACGCCTCTGCCTGTGACGTCGAATCTCCTGGGGATGTGTGTGGCTGTCTCACACCGCGACGCCTCTGCCTGTGACGTCGATTCTCCTGGGGATGTGTGTGGCTGTCTCACACTGTCGTGAGGATTCTGCACATACACAGAGCTATGCACAGGATAATAGGACCCCGGAATACAGTGGTTAGCCTACCATAGACCGTAGCACCCAAAACCCCAACCCAACTAGCTTAGCATCCCATTAGCACCAATGTGCCAATGATTGGACAACCCAGAACACGGTATCTCTATCTCAGGACTCGCAGAAGCAAGAACACTCTTTCGCCACTCACTCGTACTTGTCCACAATGCGCGTATGAAGAGACACAGGGTAGGTTAAAATGTTTATTTCAACTTACGTGCTCTAAGGTACAGTACACGTGTCAGTACTAATAGCATAATACATATGACTAATATAATCAGCATTGTTACTACTCCATAGAATACAAACGGGGAAAGCATCTCATAAAGCAGTGGATATATGTCTAAAGAACATTACCACCCTCCCCGTGTAGTAAGATAGTTTATTATAAAAATAGAAGACCTCTGGGCTTTGACTAGCGAACCCCCATACCTCAGTCTCTAGATGCAGAACTACATCAGCAGACAATCACAGCTCTTCTCCCTGGAAAGGATTTCTCCAAGTGTGTCAAGTGCAAGCAAACTGCAATAATAAAAGCACACTAAATTCTCCATGGCAGCTGCATA
This sequence comes from Calotriton arnoldi, assembly GCA_963921515.1. Lineage (NCBI taxonomy): Eukaryota > Metazoa > Chordata > Amphibia > Caudata > Salamandridae > Calotriton > Calotriton arnoldi. Next base: position 25,572 of record CAWUFW010013577.1, on the reverse strand, counting down.
TAGTGTTATGTCTAGGTGCGAGGGACTGGCCATATCAGCAAGAACCGAAATACATTGTTATTCGACCTTGTACATGTTGAGCAGTCTGAGCCCAAATCGAACAAGAGAAAAGGTGAAAGACAGAAAACGCAGACAGCGCAAAATAACTTGGCAAGAGCAGAGGTCGAGACAGCCATGCCTCAGAGTAACGTGCGCAAAGAAAAGCAGCATGGCAACCAGGCCTAGAACAACATAGCAAGGCAGGCAACAAACCACAAGACACCCTCCCCTGGACAGTCCGTCGGCCATGACAAAGGACCAAGACAGAGTTCAAATGGACCGAGCAGAAGTGGACACTGTCAACATAAAAAAAATATACATGAGCGGTCAAAAAACCAAAAGAAAACAAAAACACATGTCCATCAGAGCACAGCAGTGCACAGACATCGATGGCCATGTCAATCCATCAGGGTGGAGGTGCAGAAAAACGCCACACCTTCCAAGAGGACATCATTGGAATCGTCAAAAAACATAGACGCCATCCAGTCCAAGAGATCAAAAGAGCAAAAATGTTCCTCAGCGAAGGGAGCATCCAAAAGTAATGCGGGACAGCTTGCGTGATAATCGAAATAGCTCTGTTGTAGGAGAGTCTGAGCAGCCGCCCAGATATCCCATTGTGCCAAAATCCCCAGTGCAGCCGCACGCGTCATACAGCCAGCAACGGAACAGTCCTGCTCATGGGCCTCTAAGGGACCCATCAACTGAACAAAATCCGGAACAGACAAAGACGAATTGGAGAGGCAATAATCCAAGGTCCAGGTGAAAGGACAGCGGATGCAAGTCATCACAGGTTGCACGCAAGTGAAATACGCAAAGCGAAAAGAAAGAGTATATGACACACTGAGTGTCGCCAATGGCAAAACGCCGAAACCAGCCAGGAGGCGCTCACGGAGCAGCTGGAGGCGTTCTAGATCAAGAAGGTCCCATCGGGGAGCAGCCATTGCGCAGAAAACAGACCAACAGCAGGACACCAGCCGCCAAGGCGAGGATCAATGGGAAACCGCCAAAGATGCTGGAAAAAATAGAATGCATAAAATCCGGGATCACACCAAAAATAGTTTGGAAGGAGGACACCAGGCCAGACCCCACAACTTTAAAAAAGTGTACCAGACCCTCAGTGTTAGATGCGTTAAAAATACGATGAATCAACTCCCCAAAATGTTGGGGGAGGTTAGTGTTCAAAAGGGCCTGTATTTCACTGTGGGTACTTGCCACCTGGAGAATGAATGTCTCCCGGGCGGATGTGAGCATAACCTCCTCGTTCAATAATAGTGCCTTTATTCTGCTCAGTTTATTGAAATCTGCCTCCATGGTAGGGATGGAAGGCCAAATAGAGATATCAACGGTGCCATGAGGGGGAGGAAAAAGCACATTCTTGCAGCAGACAACCCTGTGCGAAACCGTTACAATATAAGGAATGCCGGCCTGTAGGCCACAACAGTTTCGTTATTCAAAAGTAAATAACTACCATTGGAAAGCAGAGTAAAAGTAGGAGAAATAACAGGAGCAGGAATACCCTTCAGCACACAAGCAAGATTAGGAGCGGAAACGCTACAAGAGCCATGCAATTTAATATGTTTACAAATAAGCGAATGACCCACAGTCGAGTCGCAGGACTCCCCCGTGAGAAAGACCTCCTTGCCGTCTCGAAGGCATTTATACATGAAAGGCAAGGACCAGAGTTCATGCAGGAAAGCACTACCCAAGGGCTGGTAACGGCCCACAGGATAATGTTTCATGCACGAGTCAAATTCAAATAAGGAAAAAGGTAAAGCGATAACCCCATGAACTAGCCACACAGCGGAATCCAGTTCCGCTACAGAGAACGGTAAAGGATCCACCTTCTCGATATGCAAAAGAGTGTAAGCTGCATCTTTCATGGACATGAACTGCTGTTTGTCAGTCAAATTAAAAGGCAGAAATAAGGCAGTGGTGTTCAAGAAATGCCAAGGAACTTTACCTAACTTGAGGGTTTGCAAAGTCCACGCAAACTGCATAACTGAGCGCAATTGATTTTGACCATGATACAACACAGAAACATCATCCTGTACAATATCAACAACAGAGGACACAATATTCTCTAATGTGTAGATGCGAGAAGACAGGGTATTAATACTATTGTCAACAACAGCAAGCACCTTTTCCAAATTTGCTTGATCTATTTCCCGAAGACGGGAAGCAGCTTCAATTTGTGACAGCTTCCAGAGTTCATTATACGTTTCATAAATGAATCTCTTAGGTCGGGGACCACGAGGTCCCAAAACAAAGTCGGACAGATCAATATTGCCTGAAAGGAGGGACAAATGTTGTTTAACAGAGTCTAGAGATGAATGTTGCAGCCATTGTTTACATAATTTACCAACAGAATATGTAGTGACAGTACGGGAATCAGTAAACCTCGGATCAGGCTTGTCCTGCTTATAGCCAGAACCTGAGTCGTGAAAACGCATTTGGCACGCATCAGATGATATAGGCCATACCAACCATGGTGACTGAACCAGCTCAGAAACATTAAATGAATTGTTCTGTAACAAAGCCTGCAAGGTCGTCAGGGACATATTGAAACGTAAACTATCATTGGGAAAACTCGCCAAGGATGGAATTGAGGGCGAGTTCAATTGTTTGGTGGTAGCTAAGCCCCAACACGTAGTCTGATAGATGGAAGCATTTAGGAACATAATTTGGGAAGGGATGAGGCAAGCACGGTGCAATGCCTCGGTTCCTTGTACCTGCCATGGCTTGGAGCCCCAAATAGATTTTAAATCTACAGTGTCCTCCCAGTACTCATAACCACCCACGGCTAAGGCGCTCAAAAAGGAACCCGAATAAAGCAATTTGGTGTGGGTTAACATAATCTTCTGAGTCGATGTGGTATTTAGCCTAAAATAATAGGATTCAGGGTTTGACCGATTAAAATCAGTAAAATAGGAAAAACTTATTTCGAAGAGTTTGGGAGCTACCTGGTAAGGGGTTTGGGCAATGTTCCCACTGGGTGTAGGCAACAGAGCTACGTAGGGCACTGGGTTTATGGAGAAAATGGTGACCCCAATGCTGGTAGCAATACAAATCGGCATAATTCGCAGAATTCATATATAAATCCTCAGCATTAAAGGATGCATAATATTTTAAATCAGCAAACAATGCTTCAACGGCATGCACATCCCAATCGTCAGAATGAATATTATTTTTTACTACATCACCCATAGAAACACGAAGGACATTAGGTACATTAATAATTTCTGTCGGACCATGGATTTGAAAGTTCACCGCATCCCATACGATGCCATCAGCAACTGGAAAAGCCGAAATGTTCACAAATGTGTGGTCACGCTTCATGATGTGAGACGAGGAATGAGGAGCCAAAGTTCCAGCAACACTGTTCACAGCAGAGCGTTCAGGTAAATAGTGACCATTGATGAGTAGAAAAAACACTGTGACAAAGCCAATGGACATGAACAAAAAAATCAAGAAAAGTACCAACCAGATGTATGTCCAGGGTGGAACCAAAAAATTGTCTCTAAACCAGGATACAAAAATACTGAACTTGGATGGGACATTTGAAGACGTGGAATCCGAGTCAAAGGAATAACGAGTCGGGCTCAGTGGCGTTGTTGGTTGATGTGCCACCGATTCAGATGCAGGATAGGTATACTCGTCCTCGTCAATGCAGGGGGAGTTTTGGGGTTCCAACATAGTTTCAGGTAAATCAACCATCTCAATTACAGCATCAGTGACCGTTCGGGCAGAGGTGCCACGAACACATGTCCGATAAATGGCAGGACAAGAGACCGCTGGTGTAACACTATTCAGGATCGGCCAGATGTTGTAGCTTGACATTTTCCACTGAGATGTATCTGTTCTCCTTGCGACCAGGAAGCGGTGGTAGGATTACTGTACGTGTTCCCTTCAAGCCCAGAACTGGAACCGGTGCACGATAAGAGGGGCCGAACTCTTTTTTGTTCTCCACCTTCTCTCGAACCAGATCGCCAATCTTCGGAAGCCAGCCAGCTACCGGAATCTGCAACGCAGGGTCTGTGGCTGAAGGCAAATGTGCAATTGCAAGTTTGTCTCGGGCTTCTTGTAAGTCCTGTAACATAGCAGAATGGTTATCTACATCAAACTTGGCGGATTGCGCTGCGATGTCTGGACCATCAAGGTCAGGCACAAACATTCTTATGCCAAAGAGCATTTCGTATGGGGTCCGCCCACCCAGAGGTCTTCTAGGGAGATTATTAAGTGCACGCTGAACGGTATACAAGTGGGCCAGCCAGTTCCTGCCAGTACCTATAACCCTAGCTGTCAAGGATTGCTTTAAGTCACGGTTCATTCGTTCAACGATAGAGTTGCCCTCAGGCCTATACGGAGACGAAAATTTCACCCGCACCCCAAGTGAAGCCATTGCATCCTTGTAAGCCCTAGAGGCAAACGCTGGACCTTGGTCAGAATGGAAGGTGCCGCATGCGAAAATTCCCACAAAGACACGCAAATCCCTGATGACATTTCGAGCGTCAGCACTACGTTGTGGCCAGACCCAGAGGAACCGTGTGCACGAGTCCACTGCAACTAAGATGTATTTATAGGCAGTATCTGAAGAAAAAGGACTGCAGTGATCCAGGTAAACACACCCAAAGGGTCTGTTAGCAATGCAGAGCGAGGTCTGTGGTGGACGTGTTACCGTGGAAGGCTTAATCTGTTGACAAACGTCACAAGAAAGCACGGGTGTCTTTGTATAACCCACGCCACCAATAACGCTGCTGCAAGATGGAAACCGTAGCTGACACACCTGCATGTGCAGAAGCCATGCCTTCGTGTGCAGCAGATATCAAGGAACTTCTGCGGTCCGCGTTGGGGATCAGCCGATCTCCAACGTCAGGTATTGTAACATAAGGAACCTGTTCGGGACTTAACTGGTAAGAATACTTGGAAGGAAAACCCTTAGGGTAATTATCACCTTCCTTGGTTGCAGCAATAGCTGCCAGAATGTCACAATCAATTTTAGACATGGACCTAGTAACCGCTGCTACTGAACACGTGACTACTGCTGAACGGGCAGCTTCATCTGCCAGATCGTTACCAATAGCGTGTGCGCCCACCCGCTGATGGCCTAAGGTGTGAACCACCTGTGTGAGGGGCAGACGTTGTTGCAATTCCGCCACTCGAACCCAAAGCATTTTATGCTTAATTGTGCTCCCTTTCGCGTCCTTGTAGTCGTTTTTCGACCAGAAGAACAGATTGTCATTGTAAGATTGAACACAGTAGAAAGAATCACATACAATAAGAGTGGTCTCCTCCTGAGAAGCGAACTCAAGCGCAAGTAACAATGCATGCAGCTCGGCCAATTGCGCGGTACTGTCTCCAAGTGCTCGAGTGTGCACTACAGACGATTTGAACTTTCCGTTTACAAAGGAACCCGCAACAATAGCACATGCGGCTGAATAAGCGTGCTTGGACCCCGTGGCCGGTTGCGCCGAACCATCGGTGTAGATCACACATTTGTAATCCTCAAGCGGTAGTAACGACAGAGGAGGAGGATGAACGAATTCATACTGTAAAAACTCCTGAGTCTGAAGAGAAGAATCGAAAACGAAAGTGACATCCGAAGACGTCAAAGATGTAGCCCATTGAATCCAACGGGGGTGCATTGCTTTAGAGTTCGGTACACTTGCCTTTGTCACTGCCTCAAGAGCAGGATAGGGTGTCACCACCAGAATACGCTTTCCCTGTGCCAGTGCGCGTTCTTTTAAAATCGCCATTTGCACTGCGGTCAGAACCTTCTCTACAGATGTAAAGCGCAATTCTGCGGAAGTGTACAGATGTGACTTGTATGCGATGGGTACTGTATCGCCTTCGTTAAAGGTCAAGTACGTGAAACCCACCGCCCCCGGAATTATTCTAATCACCAGGTTTGTGTGGTTATCACGTGTCAAAAGGTATGTAGACTCTAGCAGGTCTGTCTGCAAAGACTGCAGAATTGAGGTATGCTCAGGTAACCAGCAAGACCTCGAATAAGTGGGTTGTATCAAAGCATAGAGGGGCTTGATACGCTGGGCATATTCGGGAATGTAAGTACGCCCGAAATTCAGGAAACCCAGCAAAGACTGAAGCTTCTTCAGTGTAGTAGGAGGGCACAAACGTGCACATTTTTCCAGGAAATGGGGGGCTAAGCCCTTACCTTCGTTATTGAGCTCATAGCCCAAAAACAGAACAGTAAATTCAGCAATGTGTGATTTAACAAAGTTAAATTTGTAACCCTGCTCCGCAAATTCAAGAACAATGCGGTCGACACGGGACAGATGCGGGAACAATTCGTCGTCTGTCAAATAAATGTCATCAACGTACGAACATGCATCTTGATCAATGCTGTCTAACAAAGAGACAACACGTGCGGCGAAAACACCCGGACTATTTTTGTAGCCCATAGGTAAACGCCGAAATTGGAATAATTTACCACCGGAAGTAAAAGCGCTCCATTGGCCACTCTCCGGGGCTAAGTTGTGCGTGTAGAATCCATTTGAGAGGTCAAGTGTCGTTTTATATTTTTTACGAACAAGACTGTCTACCAACGCAGAACTATGAGTATTTTGCACCGCAAAGTTCCGACAATGGGAGTTTAAATGCCGGTAATCTAAAACTAAGCGGTACGATCCATCGGGTTTAGAAACCACGAAAAGGGGATTGTTCATAGGTGACACGCATGTTTCGATTACTCCCTGATATTCTAACTGAGTCAGAATTTCAGAAACGGGGCCTTTCGCCTGTCGTTTGATGGGATATTGGGGTTGTGGCTGCGGTAGTGATCGCAAAGGTATTACATGGGGAGGTGATTCCTCATCCCAACCCACATGATTGCGGTATAACGCTGGAGCCAGGTACACAGCCCACTCAGCTGCTAGAGCCTCTGCTTTGTCTTTTGGGACATGCCGAAAAAAGCTCGGAAGGATTACCTCCTCCCCTTTATGCGCAGCGAGTACGAATGGGGGTGGCCAATCCACCTCTGCTAACAAAATGTCATATGAAGAGGTTAGATTTTCCCAAAAAATCACTTTTATTTCACGCGGTATATCACCTTCAATTTGAATGACTATGTTGTAAAGTCTGTCAGGGGGTGCCACTCTGGTGTCAGCTGTCTCTACAGTAATGAATGTTTCAGTCGCTATAGCCTCCATATGAGGACGGAGTGCCTCCCGCACTATGGTAACTTCCGCGGCGCTGTCTAGGAGGGTTACTGCCCACGTCCAATTCAGGAGTCTCGTTCTCACCGTCTGTGGCATATTTCGCTGTTACAGCGGCAACTTTCTTCTTCTGGAATTGCGGTCGGGAATGGTGAAAGTCTTCTGCTTTCCCTCTGACTTGTTGTCGAGGTTGGTCTCGTTCCTGGGGAGCCTCTCGGCCCCTTCCTCTATCTTGCCGTTCTCCTCCACCAGCCTGTGACAACGTCTGGGCCTGTGAAGAACGAGGAGAACGCGTGTCAGAGCTCTGAAACCTATCTGGTGATTTAATTCTCGACCTATCACGTAAATCATAAGTACGTTCAGAAGAAACCGAAACTGGGGAAGCGCCTCTCGACCCCGGCTTCTTTTGTTGCTTACCCTGTTTTTTCTGTCTCCAGCTCTTTTTAGTGAAGACTGGTCTCTCATCTTTCTCAGGTGGAGGTTTAGATTGTGTTGGCTGGGGTTGCGATTGTGTTTGCATTTTTACAAAAGGCTTGTTGCCCAGGCTATTTCTTCCAATTGTTTTGTAAGCCTGGGTAATAATTTTCGGTAATTCGCGAGGCCTGTCCAATTCTGGGACCAAAGCCAAAGCATTCGCTACTTGAAAGTTCACTGCATCGCCCTTGACATTCGCAAGGATCAGTTCAGCTACTACTTCAAACACTCCCACTAGTCTCATCCCTAATTCCACAGCCGCTTCAGGGCCGTGTTCATCCTGTACTTTTTTAATTACAGAGGGTAGAACCGTCATGGAAGGCGTACCAAAACATTTTGAATATACTGCTGCGAATACCTTACCCCAGTTTTCGCATGCTGCCAACTCGGGGATCAAGTCTTTTGGCAAACTTATCGTAAGAATGCGGTGTTTATCCACTGGGGATGTATGTGGAAAAACTGCCTCCAGCTGATCGAATTTTTCTGCAAGCCAATAAGGAAAATCGTCCTTGTTTTGTGGACGTTTGCCCATCACAGAATTTACCATGACAGGACTTATGGTCACTCCGGCTGCAACAGCTGGTTGGCCGGCAACTCCAGGAGCAGTTCCATGGAGACTGCCTGTAACATAACGCACTAAAGCTCGATGCACTCGCACCAAATCGGCATACATAGTGCGCAGTTCCGCAATTGTTAATGCCAGATAACCTGGATGCGGGGTGTATCCGGCCAATACAGGCCAAGTGGCCCCCTCAATAGATAAGGGGCCTAAACGAACCGTGGTAGTCGGTTGTGGGAGGGCGCCATTAAACCAAACACGGTGCTGCCAAGCCGTGAGAGGTACTTCAAGAGTAGTATAAGGTCGATAGACAGCAGGAACAGCAGTGGGTTCATATTCATGGAACAGATTATCATCTGCATCCACTGCCGGAAAAGTGATCCAAGTGTAAAACACTTCAAAGTGGTAAGCCGGGTCGGCTTGAACCACAAAGACCAGATCGACCCCTTCATCAGGCACTCCATACACCCGTAAGTGTTCTCGGAGCGGTCCTCGGCTATGTGCAGCTATCGCTACACCCGCCATTATAAAACGTGTTTAATTAACAACCTAACAGGAAGCACAAAATGGGTTTAGTTATGTAACCTTTTTTAATAACTTCAAGCTTGAAAGAACCTACAAAATTTTCAATATAGGAGGTATCACCGTCACTTACGCCTCCGGAAGCGTACGTGAGGGTATTGTGGACAAGCACAAGTACTACTCAAGCGTCTCGCAGATAAGCCACCCCACGTTGGGCGCCATGTCGTGAGGATTCTGCACATACACAGAGCTATGCACAGGATAATAGGACCCCGGAATACAGTGGTTAGCCTACCATAGACCGTAGCACCCAAAACCCCAACCCAACTAGCTTAGCATCCCATTAGCACCAATGTGCCAATGATTGGACAACCCAGAACACGGTATCTCTATCTCAGGACTCGCAGAAGCAAGAACACTCTTTCGCCACTCACTCGTACTTGTCCACAATGCGCGTATGAAGAGACACAGGGTAGGTTAAAATGTTTATTTCAACTTACGTGCTCTAAGGTACAGTACACATGTCAGTACTAATAGCATAATACATATGACTAATATAATCAGCATTGTTACTACTCCATAGAATACAAACGGGGAAAGCATCTCATAAAGCAGTGGATATATGTCTAAAGAACATTACCACCCTCCCCGTGTAGTAAGATAGTTTATTATAAAAATAGAAGACCTCTGGGCTTTGACTAGCGAACCCCCATACCTCAGTCTCTAGATGCAGAACTACATCAGCAGACAATCACAGCTCTTCTCCCTGGAAAGGATTTCTCCAAGTGTGTCAAGTGCAAGCAAACTGCAATAATAAAAGCACACTAAATTCTCCATGGCAGCTGCATATAGTGTTATGTCTAGGTGCGAGGGACTGGCCATATCTGCAAGAACCGAAATACATTGTTATTCGACCTTGTACATGTTGAGCAGTCTGAGCCCAAATCGAACAAGAGAAAAGGTGAAAGACAGAAAACGCAGACAGCGCAAAATAACTTGGCAAGAGCAGAGGTCGAGACAGCCATGCCTCAGAGTAACGTGCGCAAAGAAAAGCAGCATGGCAGCCAGGCCTAGAACAACATAGCAAGGCAGGCAAAAAACCACAAGACAACACCACGACGCCTCTGCCTGTGACGTCGAATCTCCTGGGGATGTGTGTGGCTGTCTCACACCACGACGCCTCTGCCTGTGAATTCGATTCTCCTGGGGCTGTGTGTGGCTGTCTCACACCACGACGCCTCTGCCTGTGACATCGAATCTCCTGGGGATGTGTGTGGCTGTCTCACACCACCACGCCTCTGCCTGTGACGTCGATTCTCCTGGGGATGTGTGTGACTGTCTCACACCACGACGCCTCTGCCTGTGACGTTGAAACTCCTGGGGATGTGTGTGGCTGTCTCACACCACGACGCCTCTGCCTGTGACGTCGAATCTCCTGGGGATGTGTGTGGCTGTCTCACACCACGACGCCTCTGCCTGTGACGTTGATTCTCCTGGGGATGTGTGTGGCTGTCTCACACCACAACGCCTCTGCCTGTGACGTCGAATCTCCTGGGGATGTGTGTGGCTGTCTCACACCACGACGCCTCTGCCTGTGACGTCGAATCTCATGGGGATGTGTGTGGCTGTCTCACACCACGACGCCTCTGCCTGTGACGTCGATTCTCCTGGGGATGTGTGTGGCTGTCTCACACCACGACGCCTCTGCCTGTGACGTCGAATCTCCTGGGGATGTGTGTGGCTGTCTCACACAACGACGCCTCTGCCTGTGACGTCGATTCTCCTGGGGATGTGTGTGGCTGTCTCACACCACGACACCTCTGCCTGTGATGTCGAATCTCCTGGGGATGTGTGTGGCTGTCTCACACCACGACTCCTCTGCCTGTGACGTCGAATCTCCTGGGGATGTGTGTGGCTGTCTCACACCGCGGCGCCTCTGCCTGTGACGTCGAATCTCCTGGGGATGTGTGTGGCTGTCTCACACCGCGACGCCTCTGCCTGTGACGTCGATTCTCCTGGGGATGTGTGTGGCTGTCTCACACCACGACGCCTCTGCCTGTGACGTCGAATCTCCTGGGGATGTGTGTGGCTGTCTCACACCACAACGCCTCTGCCTGTGAATTCGATTCTCCTGGGGATGTGTGTGGCTGTCTCAAACCACGACGCCTCTGCCTGTGACATCGAATCTCCTGGGGATGTGTGTGGCTGTCTCACACCACGACGCCTCTGCCTGTGACGTCGAATCTCCTGGGGATGTGTGTGGCTGTCTCACACCGCGGTGCCTCTGCCTGTGACGGCGACTCAGTCACACTCGTGTCATTTATGGTCCATGAATGCACTGCTTGGATCTCCGACAGAAGCTGCACTTTGAATGCACTCAGATGTCTCAGAGGCTGTCTGCAGAGATGCTCTTGCAGCTGACACCCTGCCAGCTCGAGGCACGCCTATGCTTCTATTCATCTACTCCCTGTGCCCGACTCTACTTTGGGACAGCTCAACCTGAGTGTAATTCTCTCACCCATTACCTGCTCCCACCTTCACTTGTATAAACATCAGAAGTGCCCCCCACCCCTGGAAGGGTGGGCACCATCTTACCATCACACATCAAGTGGTCACTGAAGCCCCTCCCTGAGGGATGCAGCTTGTGTATCAGAGCTGGAGGCTGCAAAGAAACCAGCATCTTATGTACACGAGAACAGAGAACAAGGGGAAGGGTCTCCTTGCCTCTGGGCACTGGAGGGAGACCGCTCTATGCTGGTACAGTGCCAGCATAGGGCGGGGGCACTGGGCGCTTCTTCCAGGGTCCCTCACTCAGCCTTCAGATGGGTAGAGGGAGGGTGGGTGGAAGCCCGCTGGCGATGGGTACCAGTGTCTGGTGCTTCAGTCCACCAGGAGAGGGACCTTAAATGCCCTCAAACCCTGGCGTGGAGGGCGGGGCTCTGCACAGCTGCAGTGTGCCAACTCCGTGACAGGACAGGACGCTGATGTAAGAGCCAGAAAAACACTGCCAGGAAGTGAGGTGAAGTGAAGGCCTGAGAGAGGCTTAAGAAGAGCAGTAACCAGCGCCTTGAAGGGGCGGGCGCTTTATGAAGGAGTGGGTTGAGCCTCATTTGGGGAACGGAGTGTGACTCCAGGGTGAGCTGTGGGGTAGATAAGAGCAGAATTAGTGAACAAGTAAGAAACAGCTCCCTGAGATGCAGAGGAAGAAATGATAAAACCAGCCGATAACATCAAAAGGAAACGCAGAGTCATCCTTGTGCAGCACAGAATTTAGGAGAAGGTTAGAATCATCGAACAGTATCAACGATATGAGCAGCAGAGGTTAGAAAGTGTTTCTTAAGACTTGCAAACAGTTATCACTGGCCACATATGATCTCAGCAGAGTCCATAGGAGTCAATGAGCATTGCCTGAGCACGTTCACGTTACACAACAGGCCCTGGGAGTGACACACCGAGACCCGTCAGCCTCTGGTACCATGTGAGTGACATACTGAGCTCCGTCAGCCTCTGGTACCATGTGAGCGACACACAGAGCTCCGTCAGCCTCTGGTACCATGTGAGTGACACACTGAGCTCCATCAGCCTCAGGTACCATGTGAGCGACACACTGAGCTCCGTCAGCCTCTGATACCATGTGAGTGACACACTGAGCTCCATCAGCCTCTGGTACCATGTGAGTGACACACTGAGCTCCGTCAGAATCTGGTACCATGTGAGTGACAAACTGAGCTCCGTCAGACTCTGGTACCATGTGAGCGACACACTGAGCTCTGTCAGCCTCCGGTACCATGTGAGTGACACACTGAGCTCCGTCAGCCTTTGGTACCATGTGAGTGACACAGTGAGACCCGTCAGCCTCTGGTACCATGTGAGTGACACACTGAGCTCCGTCAGCCTCTGGTACCATGTGAGCGATACACTGAGCTCCGTCAGCCTCCGGTACCATGTGAGCGACACACTGAGCTCCGTCAGCCTCTGGTACCATGTGAGTGACACAATGAGCTCCGTCAGCCTCTGGTACCATGTGAGCGACACACTGAACTCCGTCAGCCTCTGGTACCATGTGAGTGACACACTGAGCTCCGTCAGACTCTGGTACCATGTGACTGACACACTGAGCTCCGTCAGACTCTGGTACCATGTGAGTGACACACTGAGCTCCGTCAGCCTCTGGTACCATGTGAGTGACACACTGAGCTCCGTTAGCCTTTGGTACCATGTGAGTGACACACTGAGCTCCGTCAGCCTCTGGTACCATGTGAGCGACACACTGAGCTCCGTCAGCCTCTGGTATCATGTGAGCGACACACTGAGCTCCGTCAGCCTCTGGTACCATGTGAGCGACATACTGAGCTCCGTCAGCCTCTGGTACCATGTGAGCGACACACTGAGCTCCGTCAGCCTCTGGTACCATGTGAGCGACACACTGAGCTCCGTCAGCCTCTGGTACCATGTGACTGACACACTGAGCTCCGTCAGCCTCTGGTACCATGTGAGTGACACACTGAGCTCCGTCAGCCTCTGGTACCATGTGAGCGACACACTGAGCTCCGTCAGCCTCCGGTAACATGTGAGTGATGCACTGAGCTCAGTCAGCCTCCGGTACAATGTGAGCGACACACTGAGACCCGTCAGCCTCCGGTACCATGTGAGCGACACACTGAGCTCCGTCAGCCTCTGGTACCATGTGAGTGACACACTGAGCTCCATCAGCCTCTGGTACCATGTGAGCGACACACTGAGCTCCTTCAGCCTCTGGTACCATGTGACTGACACACTGAGCTCCGTCAGCCTCTGGTACCATGTGAGCGACACACTGAGCTCCGTCAGCCTCTGGTACCATGTGAGCGACACACTGAGCTCCGTCAGCCTCTGATACAATGTGAGTGACACACTGAGCTCCGTCAGCCTCTGGTACCATGTGAGCGACACACTGAGCTCCGTCAGCCTCTGATACCATGTGAGTGACACATTGAGCTCCGTCAGCCTCTGGTACCATGTGAGTGAAACACTGAGCGCTGTCAGCCTCTGGTACCATGTGAGTGACACACTGAGCTCCGTCAGCCTCTGGTACCATGTGAGTGACACACTGAGCTCTGTCAGCCTCTGGTACCATGTGAGTGACACACTGAGCTCCGTCAGCCTCTGGTACCATGTGAGTGACACACTGAGCTCTGTCAGCCTCTGGTACCATGTGAGTGACACATTGAGACCAGTCAGCCTCTGGTACCATGTGAGCGACACACTGAGCTGTGTCAGCCTCTGGCACCATATGAGCGACACACTGAGACCCGTCAGCCTCTGGTACCATATGAGTGACACACTGAGACCCGTCAGCCTCTGGTACCATGTGAGTGACACACTGAGACCCGTCAGCCTCTGGTACCATGTGAGTGACACACTGAGCTCCATCAGCCTCTGGTACCATGTGAGTTACACACTGAGCTGTCAGCCTCTGGTACCATGTGAGTGACACACTGAGACCCATCAGCCTCTGGTACCATGTGAGCGACACACTGAGCTCCGTCAGCCTCTGGTACCACCTGAGTGACACACTGAGACCCGTCAGCCTCTGGTACCATGTGAGTGACACACTGAGCTCCGTCAGCCTCTGGTACCATGTGAGCGACACACTGAGCTCCGTCAGCCTCTGGTACCATGTGAGTGACACACTGAGCTCCGTCAGCCTCTGGTACCATGTGAGTGACACACTGAGCTCCATCAGCCTCTGGTACCATGTGAGTGACACACTGAGACACGTCAGCCTCTGGTACCATGTGAGTGACACACTGAGCTCCGTCAGCCTCCGGGTCCATGTGAGTGACAAACCGAGACTCGTCAGCCTCCGGTACCATGTGAGTGACACACTGAGCTCCGACAGCCTCTGGTACCATGTGAGTGACACACTGAGCTCCGTCAGCCTCTGGTACCATGTGAGTGACACACTGAGCTCCGTCAGCCTCCGGTACCATGTGAGTGATACACTGAGCTCCGTCAGCATCCGGTACCATGTGAGTGACACACTGAGCTCCATCAGGCTCCGGTACCATGTGAGTGACACACTGAGCTCCCTCAGCCTCCGGTACCATGTGAGTGACACACTGAGCTCCGTCAGCCTCCGGTACAATGTGAGTGACACACTGAGCTCCGTCAGCCTCTGGTACCATGTGAGTGACACACTGAGACCCGTCAGCCTCTGGTACCATGTGAGTGACACACTGAGACCCGTCCGCCACTGGTACCATGTGAGTGACAATCTGAGACCCCTCAGCCTCTGGTACCATGTGAGTGACACACTAAGACCCGTCAGCCTCTGATACCATGTGAGTGACACACTGAGCTCCGTCAGCCTCTGGTACCATATGAGTTGCACACTGAGACCCGTCAGCCTTTGGTACCATGTGAGTGACACACTGAGCTCCGTCAGCCTCCGGTACCATGTGAGTGACACACTGAGCTCCGTCAGCCTCCGGTGCAATGTGAGTGACACACTGAGTTCCGTCAGCCTCCGGTACCATGTGAGTGATACACTGAGCTCCGTCAGCATCCGGTACCATGTGAGTGACACACTGAGCTCCATCAGGCTCCGGTACCATGTGAGTGACACACTGAGCTCCCTCAGCCTCCGGTACCATGTGAGTGACACACTGAGCTCCGTCAGCCTCCGGTACCTTGTGAATGACACACTGAGCTTCCTCAGCCTCCGGTACCATGTGAGTGACACACTGAGCTCCGTCAGCCTCCGGTACCATGTGAGTGACACACTGAGCTCCGTCGGCCTCTGGTACCATGTGAGTGACACACTGAGCTTCCTCAGCCTCCGGTACCATGTGAGTGACACACTGAGCTCCGTCAGCCTCTGGTACCATGTGAGTGACACACTGAGCTCCGTCAGCCTCCGGTACCATGTGAGTGACACACTGAGCTTCGTCAGCCTCCGGTACCATGTGAGCGACACAATGAGCTCCGTCAGCCTCTGGTACCATGTGAGCAACACACTGTGGTCCGTCAGCCTCTGGTACCATGTGAGCGACACACTGAGCTCCGTCAGCCTCTGGTACCATGTGAGCGACACACTGACACCTGTCAGCCTCTGGTTCCATGTGAGTGACGCACTGAGCTCCGTCAGCCTCTAGTATCATTTGAGTGACACACTGAGCTCCGTCAGCCTCTGGTACCATGTGAATGACGCACTGAGCTCCGTCAGTCTCTGGTACCATGTGAGTGACGCACTGAGCTTTGTCAGCCTCTGGTACCATGTGAGTGATGCACTGAGACCCGTCAGCCACTGGTACCATGTGAGTGACGCACTGAGACCCGTCAGCCTCTGGTACCATGTGAGCGACACACTGAGCTCCGTCAGCCTCTGGTACCATGTGAGCGACACACTGACACCTGTCAGCCTCTAGTACCATGTGAGTGACACACTGAGCTCTGTCAGCCTCTGGTACCATGTGGGTGATGCACTGAGCTCCGTCAGCCTCTGGTACCATGTGAGTGACGCACTGAGCTCCGTCAGACTCTGGTACCATGTGAGTGACCCACTGAGACCCGTCAGCCACTGGTACCATGTGAGTGAGGCACTGAGACCCGTCAGCCTGTGGTACCATGTGAGTGACGCACTGAGACCCATCAGCCTCTGGTACCATGTGAGTGACGCCCTGGGACCCGTAAACCTCGGGTACCATGTAAGTGACGCACTGAGCTCCGTCAGCCTCTGGTACCATGTGAGTGATGCACTGAGCTCCGTCAGCCTCCGGTACCATGTGAGTGACGCACTGAGCTCCGTCAGCATCCGGTACCATGTGAGTGACACACTGAGCTCCGTCAGCCTCCGGTACCATGTGAGTGACACACTGAGCTCCGTCAGCCTCCGGTACCATGTGAATGACACACTGAGACCCATCAGCTACTGGTACCATGTGAGTGACTCACTAAGCTCCGTCAGCCTCTGGTACAATGTGAGTGACACACTGAGACCCGTCAGCCTCTGGTACCATGTGAGCGACACACTGAGCTCCGTCAGCCTCCGGTACCATGTGAGTGACACACTGAGCTCCGTCAGCCTCTGATACCATGTGAGTGACACACTGAGCTCCGTCAGCCTCTGGTACCATGTGAGTGACACACTGAGCTCCGTCAGCCTCCTGTACCATGTGAGTGACACACTGAGCTCCGTCAGCCTCCGGTACCATGTGAGTGACACACTGAGCTCCGTCAGCCTCCGGTACCATGTGAGTGACACACTGAGCTCCGTCAGCCTCTGGTACCATGTGAGTGACACACTGAGCTCTGTCAGCCTCTGGTACCATGTGAGTGACACACTGAGCTCCATCAGCCTCTGGTACCATGTGAGTGACACACTGAGCTCCGTCAGCCTCTGGTACCATGTGAGTGACACACTGAGCTCCATCAGCCTCTGGTACCATGTGAGTGACACACTGAGACACGTCAGCCTCTGGTACCATGTGAGTGACACACTGAGCTCCGTCAGCCTCCAGGTCCATGTGAGTGACAAACCGAGACCCGTCAGCCTCCGGTACCATGTGAGTGACACACTGAGCTCCGACAGCCTCTGGTACCATGTGAGTGACACACTGAGCTCCGTCAGCCTCTGGTACCATGTGAGTGACACACTGAGCTCCGTCAGCCTCCGGTACCATGTGAGTGATACACTGAGCTCCGTCAGCATCCGGTACCATGTGAGTGACACACTGAGCTCCATCAGGCTCCGGTACCATGTGAGTGACACACTGAGCTCCCTCAGCCTCCGGTACCATGTGAGTGACACACTGAGCTCCGTCAGCCTCCGGTACAATGTGAGTGACACACTGAGCTCCGTCAGCCTCTGGTACCATGTGAGTGACACACTGAGACCCGTCAGCCTCTGGTACCATGTGAGTGACACACTGAGACCCGTCCGCCACTGGTACCATGTGAGTGACAATCTGAGACCCCTCAGCTTCTGGTACCATGTGAGTGACACACTAAGACCCGTCAGCCTCTGATACCATGTGAGTGACACACTGAGCTCCGTCAGCCTCTGGTACCATATGAGTTGCACACTGAGACCCGTCAGCCTTTGGTACCATGTGAGTGACACACTGAGCTCCGTCAGCCTCCGGTACCATGTGAGTGATACACTGAGCTCCGTCAGCATCCGGTACCATGTGAGTGACACACTGAGCTCCATCAGGCTCTGGTACCATGTGAGTGACACACTGAGCTCCCTCAGCCTCCGGTACCATGTGAGTGACACACTGAGCTCCGTCAGCCTCCGGTACCATGTGAATGACACACTGAGCTTCCTCAGCCTCCGGTACCATGTGAGTGACACACTGAGCTCCGTCGGCCTCTGGTACCATGTGAGTGACACACTGAGCTTCCTCAGCCTCCGGTACCATGTGAGTGACACACTGAGCTCCGTCAGCCTCTGGTACCATGTGAGCGACACACTGAGCTCCGTCAGCCTCTGATACCATGTGAGTGACACACTGAGCTCCGTCAGCTTCTGGTACCATGTGAGTGACACACTGAGCTCCATCAGCCTCTGGTACCATGTGAGTGACACACTGAGCTCCGTCAGAATCTGGTACCATGTGAGTGACAAACTGAGCTCCGTCAGACTCTGGTACCATGTGAGCAACACACTGAGCTCTGTCAGCCTCCGGTACCATGTGAGTGACACACTGAGCTCCGTCAGCCTCTGGTACCATGTGAGTGACACAGTGAGACCCGTCAGCCTCTGGTACCATGTGAGTGACACACTGAGCTCCGTCAGCCTCTGGTACCATGTGAGCGATACACTGAGCTCCGTCAGCCTCCGGTACCATGTGAGCGACACACTGAGCTCCGTCAGCCTCTGGTACCATGTGAGTGACACAATGAGCTCCGTCAGCCTCTGGTACCATGTGAGCGACACACTGAACTCCGTCAGACTCTGGTACCATGTGAGTGACACACTGAGCTCCGTCAGACTCTGGTACCATGTGACTGACACACTGAGCTCCGTCAGACTCTGGTACCATGTGAGTGACACACTGAGCTCCGTCAGCCTCTGGTAGCATGTGAGTGACACACTGAGCTCCGTTAGCCTTTGGTACCATGTGAGTGACACACTGAGCTCCGTCAGCCTCTGGTACCATGTGAGCGACACACTGAGCTCCGTCAGCCTCTGGTACCATGTGAGCGACACACTGAGCTCCGTCAGCCTCTGGTACCATGTGAGCGACACACTGAGCTCCGTCAGCCTCTGGTACCATGTGAGCGACACACTGAGCTCCGTCAGCCTCTGGTACCATGTGAGCGACACACTGAGCTCCGTCAGCCTCTGGTACCATGTGACTGACACACTGAGCTCTGTCAGCCTCTGGTACCATGTGAGTGACACACTGAGCTCCGTCAGCCTCTGGTACCATGTGAGCGACACACTGAGCTCCGTCAGCCTCCGGTAACATGTGAGTGATGCACTGAGCTCAGTCAGCCTCCGGTACAATGTGAGCGACACACTGAGACCCGTCAGCCTCCGGTACCATGTGAGTGACACACTGAGCTCCGTCAGCCTCCGGTACCATGTGAGCGACACACTGAGCTCCGTCAGCCTCTGGTACCATGTGAGTGACACACTGAGCTCCATCAGCCTCTGGTACCATGTGAGCGACACACTGAGCTCCTTCAGCCTCTGGTACCATGTGACTGACACACTGAGCTCCGTCAGCCTCTGGTACCATGTGAGCGACACACTGAGCTCCGTCAGCCTCTGGTACCATGTGAGCGACACACTGAGCTCCGTCAGCCTCTGATACAATGTGAGTGACACACTGAGCTCCGTCAGCCTCTGGTACCATGTGAGCGACACACTGAGCTCCGTCAGCCTCTGATACCATGTGAGTGACACATTGAGCTCCGTCAGCCTCTGGTACCATGTGAGTGAAACACTGAGCGCTGTCAGCCTCTGGTACCATGTGAGTGACACACTGAGCTCCGTCAGCCTCTGGTACCATGTGAGTGACACACTGAGCTCTGTCAGCCTCTGGTACCATGTGAGTGACACACTGATCTCCGTCAGCCTCTGGTACCATGTGAGTAACACACTGAGCTCCATCAGCCTCTGGTACCATGTGAGTGACACATTGAGACCCGTCAGCCTCTGGTACCATGTGAGCGACACACTGAGCTGTGTCAGCCTCTGGTACCATATGAGCGACACACTGAGACCCGTCAGCCTCTGGTACCATATGAGTGACACACTGAGACCCGTCAGCCTCTGGTACCATGTGAGTGACACACTGAGACCCGTCAGCCTCTGGTACCATGTGAGTGACACACTGAGCTCCATCAGCCTCTGGTACCATGTGAGTTACACACTGAGCTGTCAGCCTCTGGTACCATGTGAGTGACACACTGAGACCCATCAGCCTCTGGTACCATGTGAGCGACACACTGAGCTCCGTCAGCCTCTGGTACCACCTGAGTGACACACTGAGACCCGTCAGCCTCTGGTACCATGTGAGTGACACACTGAGCTCCGTCAGCCTCTGGTACCATGTGAGCGACACTGAGCTCTGTCAGCCTCTGGTACCATGTGAGTGACACACTGAGCTCCGTCAGCCTCTGGTACCATGTGAGTGACACACTGAGCTCCATCAGCCTCTGGTACCATGTGAGTGACACACTGAGACACGTCAGCCTCTGGTACCATGTGAGTGACACACTGAGCTCCGTCAGCCTCCGGGTCCATGTGAGTGACAAACCGAGACTCGTCAGCCTCCGGTACCATGTGAGTGACACACTGAGCTCCGACAGCCTCTGGTACCATGTGAGTGACACACTGAGCTCCGTCAGCCTCTGGTACCATGTGAGTGACACACTGAGCTCCGTCAGCCTCCGGTACCATGTGAGTGATACACTGAGCTCCGTCAGAATCCGGTACCATGTGAGTGACACACTGAGCTCCATCAGGCTCCGGTACCATGTGAGTGACACACTGAGCTCCCTCAGCCTCCGGTACCATGTGAGTGACACACTGAGCTCCGTCAGCCTCCGGTACAATGTGAGTGACACACTGAGCTCCGTCAGCCTCTGGTACCATGTGAGTGACACACTGAGACCCGTCAGCCTCTGGTACCATGTGAGTGACACACTGAGACCCGTCCGCCACTGGTACCATGTGAGTGACAATCTGAGACCCCTCAGCCTCTGGTACCATGTGAGTGACACACTAAGACCCGTCAGCCTCTGATACCATGTGAGTGACACACTGAGCTCCGTCAGCCTCTGGTACCATATGAGTTGCACACTGAGACCCGTCAGCCTTTGGTACCATGTGAGTGACACACTGAGCTCCGTCAGCCTCCGGTACCATGTGAGTGACACACTGAGCTCCGTCAGCCTCCGGTACAATGTGAGTGACACACTGAGTTCCGTCAGCCTCCGGTACCATGTGAGTGATACACTGAGCTCCGTCAGCATCCGGTACCATGTGAGTGACACACTGAGCTCCATCAGGCTCCGGTACCATGTGAGTGACACACTGAGCTCCCTCAGCCTCCGGTACCATGTGAGTGACACACTGAGCTCCGTCAGCCTCCGGTACCATGTGAATGACACACTGAGCTTCCTCAGCCTCCGGTACCATGTGAGTGACACACTGAGCTCCCTCAGCCTCCGGTACCATGTGAGTGACACACTGAGCTCCGTCGGCCTCTGGTACCATGTGAGTGACACACTGAGCTTCCTCAGCCTCCGGTACCATGTGAGTGACACACTGAGCTCCGTCAGCCTCTGGTACCATGTGAGTGACACACTGAGCTCCGTCAGCCTCCGGTACCATGTGAGTGACACACTGAGCTCCGTCAGCCTCCGGTACCATGTGAGCGACACAATGAGCTCCGTCAGCCTCTGGTACCATGTGAGCGACACACTGTGGTCCGTCAGCCTCTGGTACCATGTGAGCGACACACTGAGCTCCGTCAGCCTCTGGTACCATGTGAGCGACACACTGACACCTGTCAGCCTCTGGTTCATTGTGAGTGACGCACTGAGCTCCGTCAGCCTCTAGTATCATTTGAGTGACACACTGAGCTCCGTCAGCCTCTGGTACCATGTGAATGACGCACTGAGCTCCGTCAGTCTCTGGTACCATGTGAGTGACGCACTGAGCTTTGTCAGCCTCTGGTACCATGTGAGTGATGCACTGAGACCCGTCAGCCACTGGTACCATGTGAGTGACGCACTGAGACCCGTCAGCCTCTGGTACCATGTGAGCGACACACTGAGCTCCGTCAGCCTCTGGTACCATGTGAGCGACACACTGACACCTGTCAGCCTCTAGTACCATGTGAGTGACACACTGAGCTCTGTCAGCCTCTGGTACCATGTGGGTGATGCACTGAGCTCCGTCAGCCTCTGGTACCATGTGAGTGACGCACTGAGCTCCGTCAGACTCTGGTACCATGTGAGTGACCCACTGAGACCCGTCAGCCACTGGTACCATGTGAGTGAGGCACTGAGACCCGTCAGCCTGTGGTACCATGTGAGTGACGCACTGAGACCCCTCAGCCTCTGGTACCATGTGAGTGACGCCCTGGGACCCGTAAACCTCGGGTACCATGTAAGTGATGCACTGAGCTCCGTCAGCCTCTGGTACCATGTGAGTGATGCACTGAGCTCCGTCAGCCTCCGGTACCATGTGAGTGACGCACTGAGCTCCGTCAGCATCCGGTACCATGTGAGTGACACACTGAGCTCCGTCAGCCTCCGGTACCATGTGAGTGACACACTGAGCTCCGTCAGCCTCCGGTACCATGTGAATGACACACTGAGACCCATCAGCTACTGGTACCATGTGAGTGACTCACTAAGCTCCGTCAGCCTCTGGTACAATGTGAGTGACACACTGAGACCCGTCAGCCTCTGGTACCATGTGAGCGACACACTGAGCTCCGTCAGCCTCCGGTACCATGTGAGTGACACACTGAGCTCCGTCAGCCTCTGATACCATGTGAGTGACACACTGAGCTCCGTCAGCCTCTGGTACCATGTGAGTGACACACTGAGCTCCGTCAGCCTCCGGTACCATGTGAGTGACACACTGAGCTCCGTCAGACTGAGCTCCGTCAGCCTCCGGTACCATGTGAGTGACACACTGAGCTCCGTCAGCCTCCGGTACCATGTGAGTGACACACTGAGCTCCGTCAGCCTCTGGTACCATGTGAGTGACACACTGAGCTCTGTCAGCCTCTGGTACCATGTGAGCGACACACTGAGCTCCATCAGCCTCTGGTACCATGTGAGTGACACACTGAGCTCCATCAGCCTCTGGTACCATGTGAGTGACACACTGAGACACGTCAGCCTCTGGTACCATGTGAGTGACACACTGAGCTCAGTCAGCCTCCGGGTCCATGTGAGTGACAAACCGAGACCCGTCAGCCTCCGGTACCATGTGAGTGACACACTGAGCTCTGACAGCCTCTGGTACCATGTGAGTGACACACTGAGCTCCGTCAGCCTCTGGTACCATGTGAGTGACACACTGAGCTCCGTCAGCCTCCGGTACCATGTGAGTGATACACTGAGCTCCGTCAGCATCCGGTACCATGTGAGTGACACACTGAGCTCCATCAGGCTCCGGTACCATGTGAGTGACACACTGAGCTCCCTCAGCCTCCGGTACCATGTGAGTGACACACTGAGCTCCGTCAGCCTCCGGTACAATGTGAGTGACACACTGAGCTCCGTCAGCCTCTGGTACCATGTGAGTGACACACTGAGACCCGTCAGCCTCTGGTACCATGTGAGTGACACACTGAGACCCGTCCGCCACTGGTACCATGTGAGTGACAATCTGAGACCCCTCAGCTTCTGGTACCATGTGAGTGACACACTAAGACCCGTCAGCCTCTGATACCATGTGAGTGACACACTGAGCTCCGTCAGCCTCTGGTACCATATGAGTTTCACACTGAGACCCGTCAGCCTTTGGTACCATGTGAGTGACACACTGAGCTCCGTCAGCCTCCGGTACCATGTGAGTGACACACTGAGCTCCGTCAGCCTCCGGTACAATGTGAGTGACACACTGAGTTCCGTCAGCCTCCGGTACCATGTGAGTGACACACTGAGCTCCGTCAGCATCCGGTACCATGTGAGTGACACACTGAGCTCCATCAGGCTCTGGTACCATGTGAGTGACACACTGAGCTCCCTCAGCCTCCGGTACCATGTGAGTGACACACTGAGCTCCGTCAGCCTCCTGTACCATGTGAATGACACACTGAGCTTCCTCAGCCTCCGGTACCATGTGAGTGACACACTGAGCTCCCTCAGCCTCCGGTACCATGTGAGTGACACACTGAGCTCCGTCGGCCTCTGGTACCATGTGAGTGACACACTGAGCTTCCTCAGCCTCCGGTACCATGTGAGTGACACACTGAGCTCCGTCAGCCTCTGGTACCATGTGAGTGACACACTGAGCTCCGTCAGCCTCCGGTACCATGTGAGTGACACACTGAGCTCCGTCAGCCTCCGGTACCATGTGAGCGACACAATGAGCTCCGTCAGCCTCTGGTACCATGTGAGCGACACACTGTGGTCCGTCAGCCTCTGGTACCATGTGAGCGACACACTGAGCTCCGTCAGCCTCTGGTACCATGTGAGCGACACACTGACACCTGTCAGCCTTTTTTTCCATGTGAGTGACGCACTGAGCTCCGTCAGCCTCTAGTATCATTTGAGTGACACACTGACCTCCGTCAGCCTCTGGTACCATGTGAATGACGCACTGAGCTCCGTCAGTCTCTGGTACCATTTGAGTGACTCACTGAGCTTTGTCAGCCTCTGGTACCATGTGAGTGATGCACTGAGACCCGTCAGCCACTGGTACCATGTGAGTGACGCACTGAGACCCGTCAGCCTCTGGTACCATGTGAGCGACACACTGAGCTCCGTCAGCCTCTGGTACCATGTGAGCGACACACTGACACCTGTCAGCCTCTAGTACCATGTGAGTGACACACTGAGCTCTGTCAGCCTCTGGTACCATGTGGGTGATGCACTGAGCTCCGTCAGCCTCTGGTACCATGTGAGTGACGCACTGAGCTCCGTCAGACTCTGGTACCATGTGAGTGACCCACTGAGACCCGTCAGCCACTGGTACCATGTGAGTGAGGCACTGAGACCCGTCAGCCTGTGGTACCATGTGAGTGACGCACTGAGACCCATCAGCCTCTGGTACCATGTGAGTGACGCCCTGGGACCCGTAAACTTCGGGTACCATGTAAGTGATGCACTGAGCTCCGTCAGCCTCTGGTACCATGTGAGTGACGCACTGAGCTCCATCAGCCTCCGGTACCATGTGAGTGACGCACTGAGCTCCGTCAGCATCCGGTACCATGTGAGTGACACACTGAGCTCCGTCAGCCTCCGGTACCATGTGAGTGACACACTGAGCTCCGTCAGCCTCCGGTACCATGTGAATGACACACTGAGACCCATCAGCGTCTGGTACCATGTGAGTGACTCACTAAGCTCCGTCAGCCTCTGGTACCATGTGAGTGACACACTGAGCTCCATCAGCCTCTGGTACAATGTGAGTGACACACTGAGACCCGTCAGCCTCTGGTACCATGTGAGCGACACACTGAGCTCCGTCAGCCTCCGGTACCATGTGAGTGACACACTGAGCTCCGTCAGCCTCTGATACCATGTGAGTGACACACTGAGCTCCGTCAGCCTCTGGTACCATGTGAGTGACACACTGAGCTCCGTCAGCCTCCGGTACCATGTGAGTGACACGAGCTCCGA